>CM076578.1:188376852-188946303 GCA_034641835.2 Pinus albicaulis | reverse complement strand
ACAAGACAAGGATGGGTAAAGAAGGAAGCTAGGCAAAGGTAGATAACTCAGGGAACATTAAGGCCATTGGGCAATGGAGTCAAGAAAGGATTTACTTATGTTCAATGTGTAAGCTTCAATTGGGCTAGTCATCTAGAGCATTTGGATCTCAAAGACTGATCGGTGGGATGGAACACTAAGTGATGAGAATGAAAGATGGAAAGCCATCTGATCCTGTCTATAGATCGGGCCAGAGGTCATTTAACTCCAGGCCTGCTTGGACAAAACCATAGGCATCACAAGGGATCTTGAAAAGGTTTATATGGAAGGGAAGGTTATGAAGAGGCAGCGACAGGCTTTACACCTCCCAATGTTCCTAACCTCTTTCAATTAAATCTTAACAAAAACATCTGAATACTGATTTTACCAACTTGCACATCAGAGAGTAGGCAATAATCATCCACTACACTGGTTTAGTCAATTAAATACAATATTCGGACACACATATGAGCAGAAAACATTCAAGACTGAGAGAGCTGGGATATAAGGTACCTAACAAGGGTAAATCTTATATCATGCATTCAGATGTCAGTCAGAAGAACATGAAATGAAATGGAAATAGTCACAGAGATAAGAAGAACATCACCAACTGCTGTAGATCAGGATCCAATGAAAACTGCTTATCATATTAAACACTACACCAATCAGGTACATCACTGCCCAAAGCTTTTACATTCAGCCTGAATATATCATATTTCTCAGCCTATCATACAACTGTTACACAGGAAACTTGGCTCGAGACAAAATGCTTGCAGTTCGCTGATAAAACCAACAACAACCAACCCCTTTACAATGTTCTTGCTGTGCTTTTATAACAACGGATGATCCTCAGATCGACTCAGGAGGTAGGTGCCCATTGAATGTTACATTTAAGCATAATAATGAATGCAGGGCCGAGGCCCATCCTGCTTGAGAATGTTGCATATTTATTCCGCTCTCCTTTTTGTAAGAGAACGATCTGCTTCAGATTTGATTTCGACATTTTGGGCTTGTTGTACTCCAGGTGATTTGAATTCGGGAAAAGATAAGCTACTAGGAGGGTCTGTCTCATAAATGCCTGAGTTGTCTTTGAGCTGTAGTTAGATGGAAAGATCCTTCAAGGGCATTCTGCATAATAAAAACAGTATGGATGCCTTGTCCTGGACGAAAAACACTTTGCTGACGGAAAACCCTGATATTACCTTTGTCTGCGCTTGGGGTCTGTGATCCTCTGTTCTGCCCTGTTGAAATGAATGAACTGGATGGAGGTCAGCATGGCCCTCCATGCTTCTTTAATGTTTTCGGACTGTCTGGAATGAGCTTCAGTCATCGTTCTTGATTTTCCTGGGCTCGAGAAACATGGAGGACACTGCGGGAAGGTGTACTTTCTGAAATAGACGCACTCAGCTTCTAGGTGGCGCAATCATGACTTGCTGGTGCGCCCTTAGTCTTCAAACTGTGCTTGAACCCTTTGACTGTAGGATTAAAATATTAATCTTCAATTACAGGCTCAAATCCTTCTCAAATCCTGCTTCTGCTGCTTCGCGGGCCGGCTGGAATGGCCTCTCTGTACTACCTGCATGATGAAATAAACTTAACACAGAGCCCGGGCAGAGGTGGAGAAATGCTATGGAGGCGGAGGAACGGTGGCTTTTGCTATAATGGTAACAGAATGCAATGACATGATGAACTCTCACGGACAATGGAGTGTGGTGATGATATGCAGCACAGACCGTTGGATCTGGGTCTGGGAACAAAGATCAACGGTGGAGATAGAGCGGCGGGACAATACATAAAATGGGCGTAACACATGAAATGCAACGGAAACGAATGTAAGAGTGGGACCCAGTGGAGGTGGGCGAACAAGCGAGGACCGTCAGATCATGGAGGGAACGGACGGTCACGATACAATCGGAGGATCGCAATCGCAAGGGCTTGCGATCAATCGGAGGTCAGACGCAGAGAGTTGCGATTGCGATGGAGCGATTGGCGCAGGACCATTGATCATGAAACAGAATGGACGGCTCAGATGCAATCGGGAGGCAAACGGAAGGTCTTGCGATTGCGATCGGAGGGGAGATTGCGATTGAGCGCTGACCGTAGGATCAACCGATAGATCAACGGTTGGGACACAAATCGGAGGGGCAGGTGCGATGGAGCGATGACCGTTGGATCGCAGGGAGAATGGGCGGTCAGGATTGCATCGGAAGGTTTCAATCGGGGCGGTACCGCTGCGACTTGCGATTGCGATTGACGGGGAGCATGCGATTAGCGCTCAGCCATCGATCTGTGGGAGGAACGGACGGCTGAGATTCAATCGGAGGCCGGGAGGAAAGGATTGCGATCGGGGAATCGGGAGGACTTGCGATTGGCGTAAGACCGTCAGATCGCGGAAGAATGGACGGTGGAGATTTAATCGGGGCACGCAATAGGAGGGGGAACAGAGGGACTTGCGATCTGCAGAGGGCCGTCGGATCGCGGGGCAGATCGACGGTGGGGAGGGCCATCGGAGGGGCAGGTGCGATTACGCGCTGACCGTCGGATCAGATGGGAGATGGACGGTCCGGATCAAATCGGAAGGCCTCAATCGGGGCGACGCCAATGCGACTTGCGATTGCGATCGGGGGAACTTTGCGATTAGCGCTCAGCCGTTGATCTGGACCCAAGATCAACGGTGCGGAACAGGCCGGCCGATTTATCGTTAAAAACATATCGCATTGGGGTTTTTGCTGTCTACAAAGGGTTTTGCCTCCCGCTAACTTCCGATTGCGATTAGCGCCTGGGACTTAGGCGCTTGGTCCCGGCGCGGGGTCACATGTGGGGAAGTGGTTGAGGAGCTAGCGGGAAAGGGGCCGGGCCTTATAATAAGGTCGGGATATGGGTTTTGGCCCCCTTTTAATGGATTTTAACAGTGAAAGAGGGGAACGATAGAGAAATAGAGGGGAAAGAAGGGAAAAAAAGGGGTATGGGAGAAATTTAAAGGGGATTTGGGGGGATTTTGAGGGGTAAACGGGAAAATAGAAGGGGATAAAAATGAGGGATAAAAAGAGGTTAGATGGGGAAAAAATAAAAGGGGGGAGGGAGTCTTTGGGCACTTCTTCATCAACAGAGAGGGTTTAAAAAGGAAAACAGCAGAGGGGGAACCATCAAAGGATAAAGGGTACAAAGGGGCTTCAAGGAGGCTGTATTTCAGGGGAAATGCATTCCTTGAAGACTCAGCAACAAATTAGCCCCCTAATTGCTTGTCAAAAATTTCATAGGGGGGCTAACACCTTCCACCATCACCCTTCGCGCGTGGGATGGCCATGCCTCCTAACCCATTGGCCTTTTCTATAACTATCCTATCACCCTTGCTGGCAATACTGTTTGTGTCGACGTTGAAGTTATCGACGCCCCTCTTGACTACAACATCCTTTTGGGGCGTATTTACACCTATGCCATGTCAGCCATCCCATCCGCAGTCCACCGCAAGATGCTTTTCCCTCATAATGGAAAGATTGTCACCATTGACCAATTGACCTACCATGAACCAAAATCTCAAACCTCCTCTGAGTCCACCATCTCTACTGTCACTAATAAACCAACTATTGATTCTTTAACCAGTGTTTCGCCTGGCGTCTACAAAGATTCCTCTTTGCTTGGAACTTTTCCTAGTCCTCCCCCTTCTCCTGTCTCTGACCCCAGCCTAGTGAATGTTTGCGTGATGCAATCATCTTAGGTTGGCCTTCCACAGCCTGCTCCGGCTAGTCAGCAACCTCAATCTTGCCCACCCCCTCCTGCTCCTATCCCTTCACTTCAGTCCACCAAACCTTTTTCACCTGACCCTTCCCATCACACTCAGGAACCTCCCTACCCTCCTGAGTTAGTTCCCTCAGGTCTCCCCCATATGGTAGTCGTTTCCCCTGGTCATTACCCCGCCGGTCAAATACCTTTCCTTAGCGCGCCCCCCCCGGCGTCTATTCGGTCCCCATCATGGCCACCCTTTCCCTCCCTAATTTAACCTTGGGAATTCTAGTATGGTATCTTACTCATCCAACCGAGACTCCACTAGGCCACCCCAAACCATACATAGCCATGACACCAGTGCAACCGATTCCCTTCGCACCTTCCACCACCACTGTGCCCCTAGCCCCTCCGCAACACCCTCCTAATGCTGCGACAGCTACAGGCAAGAAACGAAAAACTTGCAAGGGGGCATCCAATGACAAGGCCACCACACCTGACCCTACCCCTCCCCTACCCGCCAAACCTTCTGCCTTGTGTGATGGTATTGGCCATCCCACCCACACTTGTCCTGAGTTGCCCCGTATCCAACCCATGGTTAAATTCGTGTTCCCTGAATCTACGATCCCTGAACCCTCTATTTCTTCCTCATCCGTAGCCAAGAACCCAAAGACTCTTCGCACCAACAAACCCTGTGCTCTGTGTGGTGTCCATAGTCATTATTCTCACCATTTTCCTCACCTCACACATTACCGAGCCTCTTTAGAGGTCATCCGCGAGTACGAATTTGAACAAAATCAATCCGCCTCTCCCATCCTTGCTCAATATGCATCCAGTCTACTCGCGGATCCCCCTACTACCATTTACATTCCTCCCCCTGATGTTGAGATGTAGGACCCTGTTGCTTCCCTTCTATACCTATCATCATCCACACGCTCCCCAGATTCCATTCCTTCTGAATCCACTCCACCTATTCTGCTTGATTCCCCTCCAGACACGGGTTCATATTTTGACCATATTTTTACCTGTTCTTCTGTCATTCCCCGTGATGACCCGTATCTGCGCCTCTCTTCCCATACTGATGATTTAGGTACCTTTGCAGTGTCGTATGGTATCCTTTACCCTTCCATTCCCCCTCCTAATCACGATCATACCATCCGTATCTTCGATGTCCGTCGCAGCCTGACTGCCCACTCTTCATCCCATAGTTCTCATTCATCTCCCTCTCGTCGATCTATGAGTCCTAGACTTCCTACCCGGACCACTCCCTCCCGTAGCCGTCAATGGATGTCTATCCTCTACTCACGCTGCCATCCTTTTTCTCATCCCTCCCATTTCTTGTCTTATGACACTATTACATCGGCCCTCTCATCCACACCTTATCTGGGCTATGCCGACGAGGCAAGTCGCTATTCCCGCCATCTCGCTTCAGCCGCATGGGCCATCTTTACCCCCTTGCATACCCTGGTTTTTGTAAATGGGGTCTGCCTTGGTAAGGCCACCAATAATCAGGCCGAATATGATGCAGTTCGTGGTCTCTTAGCCGATGCCCTCTCTCATCACATCCTCCATTTGCGTGTTCATTTAGATTCCCTGCTTCTTGTCTTACAACTTAATGGTGTCTATCGTGTGCATAACCCTATCCTGTTTAGACAATATTTACGAGTGCAACTTTTGATCCGAGAATTTATATTCATTACATTTAGCCATATAACTAGAGATCAAAATCACTACGTAGATCAAATCGCAAATCATGTTCTATACTGGCATTTATCACACACAACACAATAACATTTAACACCATCAATAAAATGCATATACATCATATATATTATATAGCATGTGTTTTTAGAGTCCATCTACTCTGAAACATACGACATGCCCATAGCATGTTACAATAACAAAACTACAAAAATGGGGGCCACCACTCGCCCCTACATAGACACTGGGGGGCACCACCTACCCTACATATAATCACTCTCTGGAGGATCCTGAGCCAATGGCTTTGCTCCCGCAGCTCATAGATCACGCACAGCCTGACCGACCATCGCCATGCGTCACATGATACCTCACCACTCCAAGGGTAGCCCAATACATAACTCTATGTACCAGTCGTCTAAATCGTGCCAACCACGCTCCGATACACTGGTCAGCAGCCCCTCACATCTACGATGAATGTCCTCCACTAGAGCATCCATATCCTCGCTCTGCCCTGTCCTTGATTCACTTGCACCTGTAGCTCCTGTCGCTGCAAGTCGTCCCATATATCCAGCCGGTTTTACCAGAGCTATATCTGCATTCCAAAAAACATCACGATTAGCACCATGCATACTAGTCACAAACTCTAAAATAAACATAACAGATTAGTTACTTGTCACTTACCATCAGGCCCCCACACTCGACCAAGTGGAAGCAGCAAGTCCGGATCTCCCCAATAACTCATCCCACTATAGGGATAGTTGTCTATGTATAATGGCATTTGATCCCAATGCGCGAAGAACTCTGGTCAGAACACCCATCCGACCGCCCCTCCCCCTCCTCTACATAGTAGTCGTCCCCACCGACGCATCCGGGGCTCTCTCGGACCTCCATCAGGCAACTGTACATGAGGTCATAAGGTCAGGATCTTCTCAAAGAATAAAGAGCACAACACCGTCCCGTAGGCGCAATCATGATTCACTTGCCGCTTTCATAGTGACAGCTATCGTTTCACCGATACCAACATCATCTGGGCCCACCCATAGTAGGTCCCACTCAGCACACTCTCCACAATCATCATTTTCCCTCCAGTGATGTGATGGAACGCCTGGCTACCCACGATCTAAAACACTGCTGCGGCCACTGCCGAGGTCTCCAACCTCTTTAGATCACCAATGGATATCTGAGTCCCTTTGACTCAGACAACTGGTCGACAATGTCGCTCAACAAACTCCATAATGTTATGTCCCTGTGGTAACACTAGCTACGTATTTCCCACCATCCCTAATGGTGGGAGACCAGTCAAGAAATAAAAATCCTGGACTGTCAGCTTGATCCTTTTCCCCTGCACTACAAACGCCTCATGATCTGGATCCCAATAATTGATAATCCGGGCCAACAAGGGCTCTCTAGCCCTCATCAAAGGGTTCTCCAAAAATTTCAGAACCCCATGACTAGCCAGTGCACGACGGACACCTTGATCCACCTGGATTTCTATCCGTAATGTCCCTAAGTCTCTCTCTCTCCACTTGATCCATATATCTGCCATATCTACACAAAAACATCATTTTTGTCAGCCTCCAGATCAAAAAAACTGCATTAACATACACCAAAACAGAATCTCAACCCATAATTGCACTGAAACACCCCACATCTAACAGGTCACACTTTTGGGCAAAACCTGGGCCAGGTCGCACTTTTCAGGCTGAAACCTGCGTCCCAGGTTGCAGATTTTTCCCCAAAAAGTGCGACCTGACCGTAATGATGAATTAAGGGCAGTTTCTAAGATTTAAATCCCTAATCTGCAATTTGAATCCATCAAAAACAAAGCTTAGGATTAGGCCTCTTACCTGCAACTGACATATCACAATTCCAACGATCAGTTTGTCTGCTACAATCACCGCAAGATTTAGGGCCTTCTCTCCTCTCCACATTCACCACAGCTACACAAGAAAATGAATGATTTTGGAGGGAAAACACCTTATTAGAAGAAAACCCCTGTTTTTTCTTTCGCCCGCTGCAACCAAACCGTAGCCCCGTTTGACACACCATCTGCACCATTGGAAATCTCTCACTGAACACTCAAATGGGTATCTATCAGTTTTTCATGTTTTGATACTTCACCACGACACATTTTGTCCATGAAGGGTCTATTCACCTCTCCTTAAAATCGAATTTCTTCACTTACGACACTTGTACTTGGGGCACCACTTTGCCTCCTTACTCGTCTTCGCTCGTGTTGATTTTCGTCATGAGCTACCCTATTGTACTCATGCTTTTCTCTTCCCCCATTGGACCCGTACTATGAGGCAGCACCATTGAGTCGCCCTTGTATAGAGCATCCGATTTGAGTCATCATCACATCCATGGAGTCTATCTCGAGTCCCTTCATACCCCGCTATAATCCTCCATCCTTTCTTGCTTGATCCCTCTCTCGTGTCACACATTATGGCCTTCAGTACCCCTATCCCCTATCCCTCATGATATTGTGTCAGTCGCTGCCAAGCCATTAATTCCCTTTATGCTCTAACAAGGGAAGTCGTCCAACCGCTCCTCCATATCCCTCATTCCATCATCATTATCAGTATCTACTTGTTCGTCGCTCTACTATTTTCCCTCGTGCCTTAGTTGGGGTTCCCTTATTGCCTCACCTATGGCAGACTGACTTCTGTCGACATCAACTTCCTTACTCCAGAAGCCAGGTCCAGGGGGTAGTGTACCTTGGTTCCAGTTCTTCTCAGCATGATGGTGATCTATACACGTGATGGTCCAGTGATGCAGCAACAACTATTGGTGATTCTCGGGTGTGTGTGAGATGTCTCAACCCTCATGAGGGGGTGGCCCTACAGGTAGCCCCCCACATGCCCAGATGACTTCTTCATTTCCGCCCTTGATGCAACTCCTCTCATTTTGATGATATCGGCCCCAACCACTTGCAGCGCCTCTTCGATTTGCATGTACCAGTCCGATGTTGCGAGCCCTTCCACGTGTGTAGGGGGCATTTGGGTGTATTTGTATCTCATGTACTAAAATCTACTTGTATAATTCCTAAAGATTATTCCAGGCATCGCATGTATGTGGGATTCATCATTTTGTTTATCTGCCTCATGTTTAGGCCAACATATGCTTCACTATTGTGTTCCGTGGTTTTCCAGGCACCTTATTCTTTGTACTATTGTCTCGGCGGGCATAGGTGTGCCTCCCACACCGCCTTTAACACTGGTACCACTTCATCACCTAGAGACTTGTTGCACCTGTAAGTCTCATCTCCTCAGGGTCTAGTCCTCTAGCACATTAGACTACCTTACATTCCTCTCTCTCACTTCCCTTTTGATACCTAGTGATTGAGTTCTTACAACGCACTTCGGTCATACGATTTGCTCCTAACACTCGTACGTTGGGGGGCAATCTGTTACACCATTTTTTTGTTCATCTAACTCATTATCATTAGATGAACCCAAGTACACCATGTAAGACCAATTTTACCCTTAGTAAAATTGCTTTCACCATGTCAAATAACATTGGTCCATATTTCCTAGTCATATTTAACCCAAAACAAGGAAATTAATTAAATAAATCATTATTTATTTAATTATTTCCTAGGAACAAGTTATTTAAATCATTATTTAATAACATTCCTAGTTAAATTTGATTAAATCATTTTTAAACAATTAAATAAATCATTATTTATTTAATTATATCCCCATCATCTCCCTAAAATAATAAATAAATCAATTATTTGTTTATTGTTTATAAATAAAGGAATTGACCCACGTCAAATGACCTTTTCCCTCCAACAAATATAATAAAATATTCCTAAAGGGTGGTTCTAGAATTTGATTAATAATATTTTATTCATGCAACAAGTTCTAGATAACTCTAATATTTTGTTATAAATAGGAGGGTTTTCCCCATTCATTAGTCACCTTCATTGAATTAGATCACACTAGATCTACTCTTGGTCACCATTTTCCATTTTTGCTTTATGAGCTCCCATTGAGTTCTATGTTTGTCAGGGTTTTCTACCACAATAAGAGAGAGGAATTTTAGATCTAGAACACTGAGGACTTTCAAGAACCCATCCCATTGAGGAGAACCGAAAAACACCTTTCTTGTTTTCCTCTCAGGTGCCCCATTCTTTAATATAATACAAATCATTATTTTAAACACTTTGTTCTTGTCTTGTCTATTGGATGCATGGAGCCATATTATATTTTATCTGCTTAATGTCTTTTATGCTTATATCTGAATTTGTGTAGCAGACTTAAAGATATTTTGCAGCCATAATCGATGTTAGGGCTATTTGTTATGCATAGCTAAAGTGATCTTTTATGACGAAAGATTCATACTAACAAAGGACATTCCCATTGGGAGCCTCGGACCCGGCAGATGTAGCCCAGGAGGGGTGAACTGCCTCATCATGTTGTTGTGTGTTTATGGTGAAGCTATTCTACTGTGTTATTTAGATTAAAGTTTTTAAATAGTAAATTAAAACAACACTCCCTCACACCAAAATTCAAAAACAGTTATCAAAAACACTTTGTTTCACTTGCAAGAGTATCCAAACAATTTGCACACTTAATTTAATGGAAATGAATACTTTGAACAGCAAAACAAATACTTTCATTTTCAAATCAAAAACGAAATTCCTTCCTAGATTGAGAAATGCTAATTATGTAAAGGAACGTTTCATTTTCAATGCACCAAAATAATGCAAAGATATTTTTTGATTTTTTCAATGAAATGAAGCACACATTGTACTAATTGAATGGAAAACAAAATAAACTCTAGTTTTAGTTTTTCGAATGTCAAGTTTCGAAATTGAATGACTCAACCAAAGCGAAATAGACACAAAAACATGCAAGCTAATGGTGTAGGTTTTAACCTTGTATAGAAATTATCTTCTAACGAATCTTTAAAAAAAAAAAAAAACAATAGTAAGAGCTTAAAACATAAAATAGATAAACATAGAGATTTTCCCCTGGATCCCAAATCGGGATGACCAACTTGATTTTTCATTATATTCCCTTTAGTGTTACAACACATATATATACATGCCGAAGCATACATAAACCCCAATCCATTAACCTTGGATTAGAACATAACCATAGTTCCCTTGACCGGATCTACAAAATAACAGGGGCCGAAAACCATCGTACCCCAAAACCATGTGCAAACCCATGCACAAAACCATGGTTGGATCCGCCCACCAGAAAATAAGGGAAAAAAAAAAACTTTCTGGGGCACTGCCCCGGTCCCTGACAGGGGGGGCTATCGCCCCCTCTGTGACCCCCCCCCCGACATTGCGCCGAGCGCAATGTACAAGGGGGGGGCTATCACCCCCCCTGTGACACCCCTGCATGTGATTAGTCATGGAAAGAATATAACGCATACCCAACATTCTCCTACTTGTTTTCTTTCCGTAGGGGGCCATAGGAAAGTTTAGTCATTAGCCCAGTTCTGCAACACCCATTGTTTCTCAACACCAAGAGAACTTATGAGTGCTTACAAACTTTGTCAATGCATATGCAACATTCTTCAAAGTGTCCACCTTTACCAGCAACACCCTTTAGCCTCAACCATATCTCTCACAAATTGATATTGAACATCAATGTGATTTGTCTTTGAATGATAAGCAGGGTTCTTAGCTAAGAAAATTGCACTTTGGCTATCACAATCTATCCTTATAGCTTGCTACACCAACCCCATACTTGAACACAATATTTGCAGCCAAACTGCTTCCTTGCTTGCATGAGTGGCTGCTATGTATTCAACGTCTGTAGTTGAAAGAGCCACTACAGACTGTCTTTTACTCATCCAACTAACTGCACCTCCAAATAGGCTAAATACATACCCACTTGTAGATTTTCTTTGGTCCAGATCTCCAGCCCATTCTGCATCAACAAAACCACAAATGTCCAACACTCTTTCCAATCCTGGTCTTCCCTGGTAGCACAAGCCATAATCACTAGTGCCACGTAAATATCTAAAAACCCGCTTCACTGCTATCCAATGCTCCTTCCTAGGGTTGGACATAAACTTGCTCAATACTCCTCAATACTGTGCAATGTGTGGTATAGTATAGACCATTGCATACATCAGGCTACCCACTACACTTGCATATGAAACACGGGACATATCCTCCTCTTCTTCTTATGTCTTGGGACATTTTTCAGCAGACAGCTTTGTACCTACAGGAATCGGAACATTCACCGGTTTACTATCCTGCATATTGAACCTCTGCAATATAGTCTCGACATAATTCCTTTGGTTTAACTAGAGCTTCCTGTTTGCCCAATATCTCTCAATTTCCATGCCCAAAATATAGTTTGTAGCACCAAGATCCTTCATGTCGAATTTGAAGAACAGTTGGGTCTTCAAATCTTGGATAATTTCTTTGTCATTTCCAATCAAAAACATATCATCCGCATACAACCAAATAAATAACATGATCACCAATTAATTTAAAATAAACATAGTGATCCTCCTTGCTTCTGGTGAAGCCAAGTCCCCGTATATAGGTATCAAATTTCTGATACCACATCCTTGGTGACTATTTTAACCCATATAGAGACTTCTTTAACCTGCATACTAGTTCTTTCTTCCCCTTCACCATAAAGTCTTTAGGTTGTTTCATGTAGATCTCAACTTCCAGATCCCCGAGAATAAATTTTGTCTTCACATCCATCTGTTCTACCTCAAAATAAAATGCAAAAGCAACAGATAAAAGTAATCTAATAGAAGTAACTTTGGCAACAGGAGAAAAAATATCACCAAAATCAATTCCTGGCACCTGGGAATAACCTTTTGCTACCAACTAAGCTTTGTGTTTCTCCACCTTGCCTTTTACATTCATCTTCTTCTTAAACACCCATTTTCTCTTGATGGGCTTCCTTCCAACCGACAACGCCACCAAATCCCATGCCTCATTTTTATGCAAGGATGCCATTTCATCAACCATGGCCTCCTTCCAGAGTTTTCCATCCTTTGAATCTACTGCCTCCTTGACGGTTCTGGGATCATCATTAGTTATAGTTAAGGAAAAACTTGAACAGAAAGCATATGGACTATACCTTTCTGGTTGCCTCCTTTCCCGAACTGATCTTCTCATGGCTGGAGTTTGTGGCTCTTCCTCTTCTGAGTCTTCTTTTATTGTAGAGTCTGATTCATCCTCCTTTAGCTCAAACTATATCTTCTCAGGTTCCTTTGTTAGGACTTCATATTTAACAACATCTTTCACCTCTCTAAACACCACATCTCTGTTGTACACAACCGTCCTTGTTTATGGGTTCCAAAGCTTGTAACCCTTTAAACCATCCTTATATCCAATAAAGATGCACCTTTCAGATTTATTATCCAACTTGGTCCTTTTCTAGTTTAGAACATGTACATATGCACCACATCCAAATACCCTCATATGTGAAAGAGATGGTTTCTTACCAGTCCATACCTCATGTGGAGTCTTATCCTCCAACACTAATGAAGGTGATCTATTAACCATGTAACATGTAGTCTCCACTGCCTCTACCTAGAATTCTTGTCCTAACCTGGTACCACTGAGCATGCTTCTTTCCTTTTCCATCAATGTTCTGTTCATTCTTTCTGCAACTCTGTTTTGCTGAGGTGTGTATGGAGTAGTCTTCTGCCATGCTATACCACACTTCTTACAGAACTCTTCAAATTCCTTCTTGCAGAACTCCCCACCATTATCTGTCCTCAGCACCTTTATCTTCTTCTCTGTCTGGTTTTCCACCAAAGCCTTAAATTCTTTCAATTTTTCAAAGACTTCGGATTTCTTCCTCAAGAAATATAACCATGTATTCCTTTAGAAGTCATCTATGAATGAAACATAGTACACATAATTACCCAATGATGGAACCGTCACAGGTCCAAACACTTCAATGTGCACAAGCTCTAATATCTTGTTCACCCTCTTAGCACCAGAAGGAAAACTCACTCGATTTTGCTTCCCATATACACAATGTTCACAAAAATCGAAATCCATAGAGCAATTATACATACCTTCTACCATACCATTTCCATGTAGTATTTGAAGGCCCTTCTCTCCAATATGTCCAAGCCTTTGATGCCATAACATGGCCTTTTATCCAGAGACTACTAGGCTTTCCACTCCACCTTTAGGAACCATAGGACTGTTGCACCCATTAATAATAGTGCTACCCTAAAGCTTGTACAGAGTTTCAATCCTAACTCCCCGCATTAATACCAGTGCTCCCCGAACCATCTTACATGTATCTTTCTTGAACACTATTTTTACACCTGCATCATCCATCTTGCTTACAGAAATTAGATTTATGGCCAATGTAGGAATGTGTAGAACACCAGAAAGTGTTCTAATCCTTCCACCTTGCAGCTTCAACTTGACTTTGCCACATCCGACAATTCTGGCCTTCCTATCATCACCTAAGAAGACATCACCGCCATCATATTTCTCATACTCGCAGAACCACTCCCTATGGGGAGTGAAGTGAAAGGATGCACCCGAATCAATAAACCATGACTCATGATCTACATGTGTATTTGAAGAAGAAGCCAAATAAACATTCCCACCTTCATCCGAGGTGGTTTTTTCCTCTATGTATTGTTCCAAAATTTTAGCTTCATAGCTAAATGGAACATTAGAGTTAGCAGCAGCTCTAACTGGTAAATAAATGGGTAGAAAAGCCCATAAGTCTCCTAAGGAGGAATAAAAACACTCCAAGAGTGAAAGGGGACACTCTTCTAGCTTAATAAAACACCTCCATGTGTGAACAGGGATAAAATCAAGCTGCTTTGACTAAGTCAACAACGCAGTTGTGGAGGAGGAGGAATCCAAGGAGGAATAACACAGTTTTGGAGGGAGATGTATCTTTGGATAGAGATGACCTAATTGAGTGGGTCTGAGGGCAAGAAAACTCATATCTTATATAAGGAAGAGGATGGTAGCATTATTTTTCATGTTTTTATATTGTTATTCTTGTCTGCCAAGACTTGTTGCTGCTTTGCTTCTTAGCAGGGTTGCAGTGTTGTTTAGCACTGGGTGTTCTCGAGCGGGAATCCCACCTCTCTCCTTGAGGAGCCTCATTAGGAGAGTTTTTATTCATCGTTCCACATCAGGTTTTCAGGCCAAGATTTAGACAACTCCATCAACGCAGTTTTTCCAGATATTTTGTAGTGTTGCTGGGTGCAATAGTGGAAGGGATTGGAATCCTGGTTCTTGAGCTATTTTCTCACTGGAGGAAGGTTTCCTTCACTTGAGAGACCTGTTTGGAGAGATCCAGAGCTGATTTCAGATCTAAGGTATCAGACCACAAATTTCCCATACATTCCCATTGCTATTCTAGCTAGGGATTGCATTATTTTGGAGGCAGTGCTCAGTGCATTGTTTTGGTGGCTCTGTTGCTGAGTTTCCTTGTGATTGAGAGGTTCATCCTTTCATGGGAGGAAGCCCTTGATGGATTTACATAATATCAGACATATTTCAGCCTTCTACACTCATGTGCTTCAGTGTTTCAGTGATGATTCAACAATTTTCTGAATATCACATTTTGTATGCAGAGTGTTTGACAAGAAACCCTTGCCAGGTTATCTTGTACTTTGTATAAGGAGATTAGATCTCCGTTCTTCATGCATATTTGATTAATATATGAGTATATCTGTTGTTCTCCTAATTTATTAGTGTAAAGCCTCTCTTAGACTGCGCAATCCCTATTGCAATAACTCCGGTATTTTGTAGTCTTGGGGTTTTAACACATTTTTGCAATCCTAGGTGTGGGAGATCTATTTAACCCACCTAGTTTGATTTTTTTCAGCTCTAATCTTGGATTTAGATTGAATATTGATTAAATTATGGGATCCAAGGGTCCATTTTAGTGTTTTATTGAAAATTTTGCTGGAAATGCATTTTTAGTGCATAATTCATGAGTTGTTCCTAGTTTGGAATATTACAGTGGTATCAGAGCATGATCTCTGGCTCAGCCTGTGAGATCCAGCTATCAGAAGAAGAAGAGATGGATAGAATCTAGAAAGCTTCAGTATGTGAAGGAAGGAAGGAAGACAAGCTTACAAAGCTTCTTCCAAAATCTATCCAGAGCTTTCAAGGAGATCTGAAGAAAATGAGATTGGAGATGGGATCTCCAAAAGAGTTTGAATCTAGAGCTGAATCTATATTTTCACATGGTGAGTGTGAGCATGCAACTACACACCATGATTCATAGCTTAGTCAAGTGCCCAATTATATCTTGAGATGGATGAGAGGAGGAAGAATGCCTAAGAGGATGACTCTTAGTGATTTGTTGTGGGAGTATGAATCTCAAACTGAGAGGTTTAGAGATCATACTGATTTCAAAGAGTTTTACAAGATCTAGGTGGAGAAAAGAAAGCAGCAATATGCAGGTAGATTTCTTCTATATACTTTTTCCGGATCACCTACTGTTCAATTGGAGCTTGGGTGAAGGAGCTAAACTCCTATTTGTAGCTCCACCATATTTCTGAAGATGAAGCCATCAGAGTTCAGCGCTGCATTTCAGAGTTAAGGCTCATGCATGGTGGATTTTTTAATCTTGTTCTTTAAAGAATGCAAATGCTTCCTCTTATGCAAGATTCATAGAGACATTGGTGGGAATATTTGGTGAAAAAATCCCTAGGACACATGAGCAAGGAAGACTTGAGAAAACAAAACCCTTGCATGTCATAAAGGAAACCCCACTTCAGGAAACCATGGGAAAAGCTAACATCTTGCATTACACATTACCGAAAGCAAGACCTCCAGTTCATATTCTTGAACAAGAGGGCATGGGGATCTCCTTTTCACAGGAGGATCCAACTATTGAGATGTTGCCCATACACATTGATGAGGATGAGGGAAACAACGCTGTCACATCTAGAGCACATCCAGTGCCTCATGCAAAGCGTAGAGGAGAACATGCTCCAACAGGAGGGATTCTTGTATCCTTACAAGAAGTTCCCCAGGATCTCATACATGGAGGTCCAAGCACAATCAGGGAGCAGCATGATTGTGCAGCATTGCAGCTAGAAGGAGGAGGTAGGGAGGAAGAGTAGCATCACTTGATGAGAGGCACACACCCTTCTCTATTTCTAAGAGTCAGTGCAAGGAAGATGCAGACTGATTTGCACTGTAAGGGCAAGGGAAAGGTTGCCCAACCACATGAGCAGTCTACTCTTGACATTGATGTCTCACTACATGGAGGCATTCCACCTGGGAGGCCACCTGATCTAGAGTTAATGGAAGACATATTGTCTTTGGATTCACTGCTCTTAGATTTTGGAGAGGTGAAGAGTTTGGAGGAGAACTTTGGCTTGAGGGATGTCAAAGTAGTAGGTAGTAGCATGAGGAGAGCTTCACATGCCAGATCAACAGCGCTGTCTCTTAGGAGGATTGATCCTTATTGGAGATCTCAGCTCTTGGTAGAGTACTCCAAGGATCATGGTGCATGCATGATTCTTGATGACATGGATAGAGATGATATATACATGGTGGATGATGTGGTCATCTATTCCTATGGCAAGATCTTCTTGACAAGATCTTCTAGTCTCAAGGAGAAGCGGCTACATGCCGCACATGAGGACTTCTCTTCTATGCACTTTGATGCATATTTCCATTTGATGGAGGAGTTCACTTGGGAGGGAATCCAAAATGAAATATATTAGCATATGGAGAGATACATAGCCTGGATGGTGATGAAGAGGAGGTCACAACTACTTCCCTACTCTTTGGAGGTGAGGAAGAATTTACAGTTGAGCCATTTCAGCTCAAGATCTCAAGTGCATGATGGAGGAGGTATCATTTCATATTTTGTATTGTACTTATTTCCCTTATTTGAGAAGCATGATGTAACAAGAATAATTATCTCTTCTTGCATATTGTAGGATGATGTACTTGCAGCTACTTGTAGCATTGATTTTGGCTATACTGTTGATGGCTTGTGGGGGAAGCCACATGATTCTTAGTGTGCACCATTGACACCATATTGTAACTTCGTGTTTTCATCGTATGAGATTACTGTGGCAACAAACAAGTGGCTATTAGAGCACTTTTTATCTCTTATTTTGATGCAGGCAAAGGATGCACTGCGCTGGTTCCATGAGTGGAACTGTGGTTCACTCTCCGGTTGTCATTTGGCAACTTGTTTTTATTGTACCTTGCTTTCATGTATTGTTGATATTTTTTTGATCAAGGAAAGCTTTGTATGGAGAGAGAAACCAATTGGATGGCATGACACCCATATGATAGAGCAACATAAGACTTTTTTGTATGGGGCATCATACAAGTTGACCATCATGGTCTTACTTCATGGCTTGTATGAGGGAGAGATGAGGTAGTAGCAAAAGTTGTTGTTGCTATGGTTACACTTGGGAGAGTATGGGAAAAATTCTTTCCATAATTTTCATGATATTTCTAAAGAGAAGGAAGGCACATTCATGGTGCGAGGAGGCTACCCTTCAGCATTGGAGGATCATGAGAGACTTCCATGTCGGAAGAAGATCTTCTCACTCAGCAGCATAATGGTGGATGGCTTTGGCATGAGGAATGTCAAAGGGAGAATTCATGGAGTGACAAGAGCCTTGTTACTAAGGCCCACAACGCTGTCACTTGAGAGCATGTTTCTATTGATGGAGTGTTCCAAAGGGAGTATGCACCTTCTCCTCTTGCAGATTTTTATGAGGGGATTCTCATGGGAAGACTCACTCATGGACCTCACCTTCATCTCACACATGATTCATGGTAATGAATACATTTATGTTCTTGTCTATTACTCTATTGAGTATTTGTACTTTCTCACCATATGTAAACAGTGCATTGCTCCACATGAGAGCAAGATTATTTATGGGTTTCATGGTCACTTTGGGGCCAAATCTTGTAATATTGATAACCCATATCTACATGACTTTGGGAAAGTGTTGTATTTCTTTGATTGTACACATCTAGTATATATGGGAGCTTACTGCTTTATATTAGATGAGCTAACATGCATAGCTACAAATTCTTTGAAGAACAACTTGCCACTTGATGCTCTGAATCAGCAGTTGAAAGGACTGCGATGCATCCACCAGAGAGACCATATGTATCATCCAAACTTGCACATAACCTTCAACCATTTTCTGATTTGGATGACATGTGGTGATGATGTGCCATTCATATTGTATGGAATGGTTTGGGTTGACATGAATCATGACTTTGGAGGAAGGGTCTTTGGAGACTCAATCTTCTTCTTGCCATTGGAGGACAATCATGTTGCAGCCTGAGATCGGCATAACCTCTACACTTATCATCAGTGGAGAGGAGGAAAATGTGGGATAGGCCCTCTTGCCTATCATGTTCATTTATTCATCCCACCTACATTTCCGGAGAACAAGATGGAGAAAATTTTTCATGAGTTACCATGTTGGAGGGTGACTCACTTCATTTGGATGATAGCATGGGTGAGGGAGGCACTCATTCACCATGATGATCATCACTCCTAATTTGTGGAGGCCATGAGATAGCAAGAAATTTTCCATTCACACTTTCCACCTTTGATTGATGTAGACCATTTGGTTTTGCACACTTGGGAGGAAACATTGGATTACAATTTATTTGCAGATTCTCTTGATGTAGTGATGGAGGCTATTGATGGGAGGCCACATGAGGAGGAGGGGAGAAATTTTTTTCTCCTTATACATTTTCTTGAGTTCAAGAAAATATTTTGGAGGGGAGGACTGTAATGTTCCAAAATTTTAGCCTCATAGCTAAATGGAACATTAGAGTTAGCAATAGCTCTAACCGGTAAATAAATGGGTAGAAAAGCCCATAAGTCTCCTAAGGAGGAATAAAAACACTCCAAGTGTGAAAGGGGACACTCTTATAGCTTAATAAAACACCTCCATGTGTGAACAGGGATAAATTCAAGCTGCTTTGACTAAGTCAACAATGCAGTTGTGGAGGAGGAGGAATCCAAGGAGGAATAACGCAGTTTTGGGGGGAGATGTATATTTGGATAGAGATGACCTAATTGAGTCGGGCCAAGGGCAAGAAAACTCATATCTTATATAAGGAAGAGGATGGAAGCATTATTTTTCATGTTTTTAGATTTTTATTCTTGTCTGCCAAGACTTATTGTTGCTTTGCTGCTAGCAGGGTTGCAGTGTTGTTTAGCACTGGGTGTTCCCGAGCGGGAATCTCACCTCTCTCCTTGAGGAGCCTCATTGGGAGAGTTTGTATTCATAATTCCACATTAGTTTTTCAGGCCAAGCTTCAGCCAACTCCATCAGCACAGTTTTTCCAGAGATTGTGTAGTGTTGCTGGGTGCAGTAGTGGAAGGGATTGGAATCCCCATTCCTGAGCTAGTTTCTCACTGGAGGAAGACTTCCTTCACTTGAGAGACCTATTTGGAGAGCTCCATAGCTGATTTAATATCTGTGGTATCAGACCACACATTTCCCATACATTCCCAGCACTACTCCAGCTAGGGAATGCGTTATTTTGGAGGCAGTTCTCAGTGCATGGTTTGGTGGCTCTGTTGCTGAGTTTCCTTGTGATTGAGAGGTTAATACTTTAATGGGAGGAATACCTTGAGGGATTTACATCAGATAAGACATATTTCAGCCTTATACACTCATTTTCTTCAGTTTTTTAGTGATGATTCAATAATTTTCTTAATATCACATTTTGTATGCAGAGTGTTTGACAAGAAACCCTTGCCGGGTTATCTTGTATTTTGTATAAGGAGACTGGATCTCAGTTCTTCATGCATATTTGATTAATATTTGAGTATATATATTATTCTCCTACTTTATGAGTATAAACCGTCTCTTAGACTGTGCAGTACCTATTGCAGTAACTCCGGTATTTTGCAGTCTTGGAGTTTTAACACATTTTTGCAATCCTAGGTGTGGGAGATCTGTTTAACCCACCTAGTTTGATTTGTTTCAAATCTAATATCAGATTTAGGTTTCATATTAATTAACTTATGGGATCCAAGGGTCCATTTCAGTGTTTTATTGCAAATGTTGCTGGAAATACATTTTTATTGCATAATTCATGAGATGTTCTTAATTTGGAATATTACACTCTGCAGAAGGAGCATCATCAAATCCCTTTCCTTTCTCAGGAGATTTATATCTACAGTCCTTTTTTTAGTGCCTTCCTTTCCGCATTTCCAACACACCTTTACAAACTTTCCAGGAGATTTAGATCTCCCACTCGAAACCTTATTCTTGTTTCTGTTCTGGGACCTTCCTCATACAGATAAGGCATCTCCATTCTGACCCTCCATATTTCTCTGTCTCATTTCCTCCGACAGCAAGGTTGAGACAATGTCATAAAAATTGAAGGTAGTTGTATTGCTACCTATTGCAATAACCAGAATATCCCATGAGTCTGGTAGAGAACACAACAAACTGATGCACTTATCTTCATCTGAGATTTTAATGTCAACAGATGAAAACTGAATTACCACAGTATTGAAGGGATTCAAATGCTCTGTCACCAATTATCCATCCTTCATCCTCAGGTTATACAAATTTTTATGCAGGAACAATTTATTCACAAGAGACTTATATTGGTACAAAGTCCCTAGCTTGTCCCACAAGGTCTTCGCCGTAGTTTCCCCAGATAAGTTCAAAAATATTGAATCTGAGACACAAT
This sequence comes from Pinus albicaulis, assembly GCA_034641835.2. NCBI lineage: Eukaryota > Viridiplantae > Streptophyta > Pinopsida > Pinales > Pinaceae > Pinus > Pinus albicaulis. Next base: position 188,925,218 of record CM076578.1, on the reverse strand, counting down.
CATATTGTGTTCTTTTCCTTCTGATCCAACTTCTTCCAGTCTTCATCTAAAATTGTTGTTGGTTTAGTACCCAGACCTACCACAATCCACTAATCTTTATCCACTAGCAGATCCTCCATCTTGAGCTTCCACAACTCAAAAATCTGACCATTAAATTTCTCGACCTCTATCTTCCCGCCGCTCACCATCTTCTTTCACCACAAGAATCGATCCCACAGATCTCCCACTGAACATGTTCTACCTTAGGCCTGAGAAAAAAACCACTCAGCGGCAAAGGCGTCCCCTTGAAGCCGAAACTGCTCTGATGCCAAATGTAGGTTTTAACCCTGTACAGAAATTATCTACTAACGAATCTTAAAACATAAAATAAACAATAGCGAGAGCATAAAACATAAAACAGATAAACATAGAGATTTTCCCCTGGATCCCAAATTGGGATGACCAACTTGGATTTTCATTATATTCCCTTTAGTGTTACAACACATATATATACATGCCGAAGCATACATAAACCTATAATGTTCCCATTTTAGGACATGGCTAAATGGAACATTAAAGTTTTTCTTTTATCACCCAGCAGTTAAATAAATGGGTAAGGAGGCCCATGCTCATGAAAAACATGAATAAAATCCCTCATAATGTGAAAGGGATCTGTTAGTATGAATCTTTCATCGTAAAAGACCACTTTAGCTACGCATAAAAAATAGCCCTAACATCAATTATGGCTGCCAATATCTTTAAGTCTATAGTTAGTTGATCCAAATAATGCTGCACAGATCTAGATCTAAGCATAAAACACATTAAGCAGTACGAATAAAATATGGCTCCATGCATCCAATAGACAAGACAAGAACGATGTATTTGAAAGAATTTTTATATTATATGAAAAGGGGGCACCTGAGAGGAAAACAAGAAAGGTGTTTTCTGGTTCTCCTCAATGGGATGGGTTCTTGACAGTCCTCAGCATTTCTGATATAAAATTTCTCTCTCTTGTTGGTGTAGAAAAACCCAGACAAACATAGAACTCAATGGGAGCTCACAAGGAAAAAATGGAGAAAATGTGACCAAGTGTATAGATCCAGAGTGATCTAATGCAATCAAAGGTGACTATTGAATGGGGAAAACCCTTCTATTTATAACAAAATATTAGGGCGATTTAGAACTTGGTGCATGAATAAAATATTATTAATCAAATTCTAGAACCACCCTTTAGGAATATTTTATTATATTTGTTGGAGGGAAAAGGATTTTTTGACTTGGGTCAATTCCTTTATTTATAAATAATAAATAAATAAATGATTTATTTATTATTTTAAGGAAATGGTGGGAATATAATTAAATAAATAATGATTTATTTAATTATTTATAAACGATTTAGTCAAATTTAACTAGGAATATTATTTAAATAAGGATTTAAATAACTTATTCCTAGGAAATAATCAAATAAATAAGGATTTATTTAATTGATTTCCTTGTTTTGGGTTAAATATGACCAGGAAATATAAACAAATATAGATTTATTTATTATTTCCTTTTGGGGTTTCCTGTTTAGACCATAAACAACTTAATAAAGGTGTTTTACTAGGTTATTTCACATAGTGAAAGCAATTTTACTTAGGGTAAAATTGGTCTTACATGGTGTACTTGGGTTCATCTAATGATAGTAGGTTAGATGACCAAAAAATGGTGTAACATATTTCCCCCCAACGTACGAGTGTTAGGAGCAAATCGTATGACCGAAGTACGTTGTAAGAACTCAATCACTAGACATCACGAGGGAAGTTAGAGAGAGAAATGTAAGGTAGTCTAATGTGCTAAAGGACTAGACCCTAAGGAGATGAGACTTACAGGTGCAACAAGGTGTAAGTCTCTATTTTATGAAGTGGTACTTGTGCAAAAGGTGGTGGGGGAGGCATACCTATTCCCGTTGAGACAAAGTACAAAAGAATAGAATGTTCGGTAAACAAGGAACCGAACTATAAAGTACATGCTGGCATAAATACGAGCCAGAAAATAGAATGATGAATCCCACATACATGTTGTGCCCAGAATAACAGCCAGGACTTATAAGATAATAGTTTAGTACATGAGATACAAATACACCCAAAATGCCCCCTACACACGAGGAAGGGCTCGAAAAATCTGACTGATACATGCAAATTGAAAAGGCGCTGCAAGCGGCTGAGGCCGACATCATCAAATGTAAGGAGCTGCATCAAAGGCTGAAATGAAGAAGTCATCTGGGCATGTGGGGGGCTACCTGCAGGGCCACCCCCTCATGAGGGTTGAGACATATCACACACACCCGAGAATCACCAATAGTTGCTGCTGCATCACTGGACCATAAAGTATACAGATCACGATCATGTTGAAAGGAGATCGAACCAAGGTACACCACCCTCTAGGCCTGGCTTCTGGAGTAAATGAGCTGACGTTGACAGAAGGAGGTCCGCCATAGGTGAGGGAATAAGGGATCCCCAACTAAGGCACGAGAGAGAATATTGGAGCGACTAATAGACGAACACTAATGATGATGATGAAATGGGGAAAGGTCCAAAGGGGACCATAAAAAAATGAGTACAAAATGGTATCTCATGACGGAAATCGACACAAACAAGAATGAATATGGAGGCAAAGTAGTGCCTCAAGGAAAAGTGTTGTAAGTGAGGAAATCCGATTTTGAGGAGAGGTGAAGTAAGACTTCATGGACAACATGTGTCCTGGTGAAGTAGTGAATGATGAAAACAAACATATGCTGGCTACCTACAAGAAAATAAAACATGCAATTCAAACAGGAAATGCTAAGGGTAATATCTCTTAAGATAGAGTGCATTGCGAGGATTAGGAAGGGGGTGGCCTTCAAATTCCTCTAAAAGATATGCCCCTTTACCAAGATCTTTACTGATGATGTAAGGACCTAGCCATAATGAGTCAAACTTCCCATGACTGAGGGTATCGTGGGCCTAGTCATATACTAGAACAAGGTCACCTTCATGAAAGGTACGAGGGTGTACTTTTCGGTCATATTGAGCTTTGGTGCGCTTTTTGGCCGCTTCAAGAGATTGCAATGCAACATGACAGTCTTTAGAGGTGCGCTCAAGCATGATAAGTTGTTGTTCTAGAGGTTGGGTATCAGGGGGAAGTTCGATGTCCAAACGAAGGGAAGGAATTTCACACTCGATTGGTAAGACTGCCTCCTCGCCAAAGACAAGGTGGAAAGGAGTGAAACTGGTGGCAGTTTTAATAGAATTACGATAAGCCCACAAAGCAGGGAAGATCATAATATGCCAATTGGTTTTGTGCTTACTCACCATTCATTGAAGCATGGTCTTAAGAATTTTGTTGACTGCTTCAACTTGGCCATTCCCTTGGGGGTAATATGAGGATGAATATTGGTGCTCAAAACCCAATAGTGAGGATAGCTCATGTCAAATCTCATCTTCAAAATGTTGGCCATGGTCAGAGACAAATTTTTTTGGAACTCTGAATTGAGCAATGACGTGGTTAAAGAAAAAGAGGGCTACGGTGGCTGTCGTATTGTTGAATGTTGGCATATCTTCAGCCCATTTTGTGAAATAGTCAACCGCCACGATGATATATTTGTGGTTACCAGTAGATGGAGGTTGAAATTCCATGAATTCAATGGCCCATTTACAGAAAGGACCAGCTGTGACGACAGGATGGAGGGGAGCGGGGGGAGCTCGTGCTTTAGGGGCAAAATTTTGGTAATTGGAACAATGTTTAACTGCTTCAATGCAATCGCTGAAGAGAGAAGGCCAAAAATACCCAGCATGCATGATTTTTTGGGCAGTGGTGAGGCCGAAGAGGTGGCCGCCACAAGTGCCACTATGACAGGCATTGAAGACTTGCTCGGCTTCAGCATGTGTGAGGCAACAACGAAGGACAGTATCTACTCCGTGACGATAAAGGTCGTCACTGATCAGAAAGTAGCAAGGGGCTTGGTGTCAGATACGTCATCGGGCATCACGATCAATATGAAGGGCGAACTTTTGGGTTCGCAAGTAAGTAAGGATGTCACCGTACCAAGGATCGTCGGTGGTGATGGTGAATAAATGTTCATCGGGAAGAGAATCATTAATTGGAGGGTCTTGTGTTCCAGTAGGTAAATTAGAAATGAGTTCAACGAGGACTAAACCTTTATTGCTTTTTGGTGTGACAAATTCAAGGTCAAATTCTTGAAGGATAATGACCCAACGAGTGTATTTCCCACCGAGGATGCATCGACTCAATAGGAAAGCCATGGGGTTGGAATTAGTCACAACCTTGGTGGAACGCATGAGGATATAATGACGCAGTTTTTGGACCGAGAACATGACAGCTAGCACTAATTTTTATTCACGTGAATATGACACAAGTGGACTGGAAATGTCCTTACTGACATAATAGATCACATGTTCTACACCGTTATCATCCTCCTGGATAAGGACATCGGCAACCGAATAGGTGGAAGCGGAGATGTATAGGATGAAGTCTCGATCAAAGTCAGGAGGACGGATCAAGGGAGCGAATGTGAGAGCATTCTTGAGGGCATCAAGAGACTCTTGAGCGTAGGTATCCCAGACAAATGGGGAGTTAGATCAAAGGAGTCTAAGGAAGCCATGTGTGGTAGTGGCATAGTCAAGCATGAATCAGCGAAGAAAATTAGCTTTACCTTGGAGATTTTGAAGCTGGCGTAAGGTACATGGAATAGGAAGTTCAAGAATGGCTTGAACCTTCAAAGGATCGAGAGTTATCTCATCTTTAGATACTATTAAGCCGAGGAGACGACCGGCGGGAACGCAGAAGACACATTTCAATGGGTTGAGGTGAATATTATACTTGCGACATTGGAGGAAAATGGTACGCAGATCATGGAGGTGTTGCGCTCGATGTTTAGAACGTGCAGTAAGGTCATCTAAATAGGCAAGGATAATATGAACTAAGTCATGGAAACAATAAGACATGGCTCGTTGAAAAGTGGTGCTGGCGTTTTTAAGGCCAAATGGCATGACCCAGTAGGCAAAAGTGCTCCACGGACTAATGAACACGGTTTTAAGTTGATCAGCACGACGGATAACGATTTGGTTGTATCCGAAGAAGCCATCCATAAAGCATATCATCTCGTGCCCCACACACTCATCAATGATTTGGTCAATAAATGGTGTGGGGAAGTTGTCTTTGGGATAAGCTTTGTTCAGATCGCGAAAGTCAGTGCAGAATCGAATAGTGCCTTGTTTTTTGAGGACGGGAACTGGGTTGGACACCCAAGTGGTGTACTCAATGGGATAAATGAAACCAGCCTGCCTGAGCTTATCGATTTAGGCTTTGATGGCTTCACGTCTGGAGGGATGAATGGGTCTCAACTTTTGACAGACTGGGGTGGCATCAGGCCATGTGTCGATATGGTGTTCGACAATGGCGGGATCAAGTCCGGGAATTTCTGAATAAGACCAGGCAAAGATATCGCGGAATTCTTTGAAGAGTTTTGTGTAGGCTTCAATTTCTTCCGGAGTGCATTGGGCACCCATGGTGATATGTTCTTCGATTCCTGGTTTGACAGAAATGTCTTTTTTGATGGTAGGAGAGATATTGGCCATATTACCTTCTTCGAAAGCGTCTAGTGCAGGGATGGGATTTTGAACCAATCGACCTTATCGGGAATGAATTATTTAGATTCGACAGCATATTGGTCATGGGATTGATCTGGGAGGAAATATGCACGATGGTGCATATCTTCCCACAGAAAATCAGGTTCGGTCATGGCTTCCATGATGTCTTCGTCTGACTGGAAGATGGGAAGAGTGGATGGAATAGGTTGACCGGATGAGGTAGAAATATGAGACTCCTGGTTGTGATGGGAAAGGCTCGCATGCGCGATGTCATGCGGGGTGACAGAGTAAGCAGATGAAACATCAGGGGAAGGCACTAAGGGGTCAGTTGTCAGGAATCACAGTGATGAGAAAAGGTAAGAAATGATGGCTAAAGGTTCGGTCATTTCAATATCAGGATGGGAAATGTTAATGGGGGTAGACAGGTCGTCTGGCGCTAGTGAAGAAGGTCTATGGTTAAGCGTGGATTTGAATTGGCATTATGCGGCTAAAGAGGAGCAATACTCGTCAAGGCGGGGGTAGAGGTGGGTATAGTGTCCATGGAAATCGCACAAATAACAAGGGTGATTGGTGCGCAAGTTTTTAATTTTTAGGATGGAATCTGGTATGGTGACATAGACCTCAGGAATATCTGATTTTAGAAACGTTTCATTGACCATGGTCTCGAGATGTGGTAATTTAGGATAGGTATGGGTGGCGTGACCGACAACATCACACAAAACACATTGGATGGTAGCTTTGGAGGTCGAGGAGAGGCAGGGTTTATCAGGGTAGGCTTGTCCTTTGATGCCCCCCTGTGAGCTTTGCCATTCTTATCCGAAGCAGTCACAACAGGAGGTGGTTCCTATTAAGGTGACTGAGGTACTATTGTAGCGGGAGAAGTCATGGGGATTGGTTGAAATGGGGTCAAAGTAAGATATGGTTTGGGTTGACCTGGAAGGGTAGTGGCTGGAGGGTCAAGATACCAGATGGGTATACCCAAGGTCAAGTTGGGGAGGGATAGGGTGGCCAAGATAGGGACCGAATAAGTGTCAGGAGGGGGAGCAAGGAAAGGTATTTGACCAGCAGGGAAATGGCCAGGAGGAATGGTGCCAAGGGGGTTGGTATCGGGTGGAATCGACCCAGGAGGGTAAAGAGGCGCGGGAGAAGAAGGTTTAGAAGGAAGAAGGTTAGCTAGCAGGGGCGAAGGGCTAGGAGCTGGTTGAGGTTGAGGTTGCTGACTAGCCAAAGTGGGCTGCGTAAGGTCAGCCCAAGATGATTGCATCATGCAAACGTTCGCCAAGCTAGGAGCAGATACAGGAGGAGGGTCCAGAAAGGTTCCAATCAAGGAGGGGTCATTATAGACACCGGGTGAAACACTGGTCAAAGAATTAGTAGTTGGCTTATTGGTGACAACAGAGATGGTGGACTCAGGGGAGGTCTGAGATTTTGGTTCATGAGATGTCAACTTGTCGATGGTGACAATCTTTCCATTATGAGGGAAAAAAATCTTGTAGTGGACTGCGGATGGGATGGCAGACATGGCATAGGTGTAACTATGCCCCAAAATAATGTTATAGTCAAGAGGAGCATTGATAACTTCGACATCGACACAAACAGTCTTGCCCGCAAGGGTGATAGGACAGTTACGGAAAAGGCCGATGGGCTGGGAGGCATGGCCATCCAACACATGAAGGGTGATTGTGGAAGGGGCCAGCTCAGGAGATCCAAGTTGTTTCCAAACTGAAGTAGACATCACACAGGTAGATGCCCCCTCATCAATAATACACCGAGCGACGTTGGCATTTCGGATTTTGATTGGGATTTGGAAAGCAACGGAAGCAGGAAGGGCAGGATGGTCGGATTGACGGGCATCGAAAACAATCAATTGGTCATCAGCAGGATCTACAGCACCCATGACAGATAGTAGAGCCTTCTTTTGAGAAGGACACGACTGGAGGAGTTCCAGTGTTGAAATGGTAGTAGGAGATTGTGCCAGATCATCGACTATGATATATGAATGGGTAGCTCGACCAGAGGTAGCATTTCGGCGTAATGGGCCCTTATGAATCTTGGAATGAACCTCAGCTTTGGGCAGAGGGATTTGTAAGGGACCATTAGGTGTCGACAGAGGCTCTGTAGGACCGGAAGATGGGGACTCGGAGACAGACGGAGCGGGAGGCGTGGAGTACTGACGAGACCAAGTTTGAAGGTTAAGGTCGACGGTGAGAGGTTGGTCGGAGGCCATCATGGGAATCTGTTAATCGGAGGAACCATTAGGGGAAGGTTGAGTATTTACTGGGGCATGAGGTGGTTGAGTAGCCACAAATCCTTGTTGAGGGAAAGGATCAGTAAACACAATGGGTTGAGAAGTATCCATATTGGAAGGGACAGTAGGCGAAGAATGTTGACCTCGCACGGTGGCCTAAGACTCCCACATCTACCGCATCTGTGCTAATATGGGACAATCATGAGGGTAATGACCATAAACACCGCAACACGAACAGGGCTTATTGGTACGAAGAGGTCTGTCCAGCTTGGGTTGGGAGCCCTGTGGCTGCTTAGCGGTGTGAGAATCAATGCTTGGAGGATGGGGTCCACGATTACCAGAGGTAGATTGAGTTCCTTTCCTCTTTCTTTGAGAAGGGAGAGAATTAGTCGCGCCCTGCTGTGCAAAGACTTTCCCTGGAGGGGGAAGTAAGTGCAGCTGCGGGGGTTGAGAAGGCAAGGGAGGGAGAGGTCCAAATGTTGGAGGAGCTAGGACACCAGGCTGTGGGTAAGGATAAGGGTTAGGGTGGGAAACATTGAGGTAAGCAGGAGGGTGCGCAAAAGGAGGAGGCATGCCATATCCTGGATACATGCTACCTGGAGGGGGAAAAGTGCTATAGGTGTTGGCCCCTCCTGGAGGGAAACCACAGCCCATAATAGGTTGGGCAGAGGTATGTGAGAGAGCTCCAACGATACCGTCGGCAGGGTGAGATGCCCCTGGGGCGTTAGTGCCGTCTGGCTTAGGGAGGTATGGAAGGACGGTATAAACATAACCAGATTGAGCATAAATAAGGTCATATTTCAAGGCTATTTGGAGGGCGGATTCTTCGGTTTGAGGGAAATGGGAGGTGACATCCTTGCCAATGGGAGGTAAGAGGGAGCGAAGGAACCAGTCCATATAAACCCGGTCTTCAAAGGGAGGAGCGTTACATAAGCTTCTTATTCACCGCCATTCCTAGACATGAGCGGAAAGGCGGGTTGAAGAGGATTGACGGAAAGAATTTAAAAGCTCGGTACCAGTGTCGTATCGGAGAGGTAACTGGAAATAAGATAAAAAGGCTTGGGCAATGGTTGCAAAAGTGGTATGGGAGGAGGTGGCCTAATCATCATACCATTTAGAAGCTTCGTCGGTAAGCGTGCGTTGGAACAATCTAAGATGGATGGAGTCGTCAGTAATAGAATTGGATGAACACCACATATGGAAAGATCGGATATGGTTGGAGGGATCTTCACTAGCAAGGCCTTCGAACTTGGGAATGTCAGAGGGGAGCTTGGTTGGCATAGTAGGCCAACTAACATCGTGGCGGATAGGATCATTGATCAGCTGATTGAAGTCAGGGATACTGAGACCGAACATATAAGGGAGCAATGGGGCAGTCGAGGTAGGTCCCATAGTGGTTCCGTTGGAAACAGACCCAGCAGTAGAACTGGGGTTGCTGCTGGCGCTAGGCCCTGAACTAGACATGGTGAAGGTAACAGGGGGAGAACCAGGAGTAGGGGTAGAACCCGAACAATCAGAAGAAGAGTCAAAGTGCAGACTCGGGGGAGGACTTACTTGATGACGACGGGAAGGAGGAAGTCGACTAACTGGAAACTAAGGGTGAAGGCCAAGAAGTCTCCGGGATAAGCGCCTTGGGGGCGCAAGGATGACGGGAAGAAGAAAAAACTGACAAGGGTAGGGAGGGACAAAATCAAGTGAGGTCAAGGGCAGAGAGGTGCAGTGTCAATCGATTTTAAAGTCTTTTCCAGGCGGTGCTAACCAGGCTCTTCTTCACTTAGGGTCAGTGTGTGGCATGTGTTGATTTTAATTTTTTAAACCCAGATGTTTGAGAGTAAAATAAAAAGTGTGCTGCGTAACTGAAAATAAATCTGCAAATAACAGTATATAATGCTGAAATAACAGAAAATTAACAGCTAACAAGGCATCGATCTAACCCAAGAAGGTGGGTCTCTCAAAACTAGTCTAAAAAGAGGGAAAAAATATAGTCAAAACACACGAAAAAGAGGCCGATAGATCTAAGGTCGGGAGGGATAGGGATCTAAAGGATAAATATGTTGGAAAGAGGTGCAGAGAACAACAAAGAGGCAGAGGCAAGGTTGTTGTAATAAAAGGGGAAATCAGCGAAAGGGAGGGGGGACGAAGAGGTGGCCCTACAGGTAAACCCAAACAAAACTATATGAGGTGATTTGAAAGGGATAAGAGCTGATCTAAAGGGATCTGAAAATGAGGTATCAGATCTGAAAAGGAGAAGGTTGAAACTCTGAAAATGCAGAAGTCTGAAACAGCTAAAACTCGCCCACCAAAATTGGAGGGTACTAAAGCCCTAAGAGGTAATATTCCCACTTAGTTGAGTGAAACAGATCAGAAACAGGTCTAAAAGGGCAGAGATGAAGGCTGGAAAACCCTTTCAGAAGCTTCAGATAAACCCAGAAAAATTGCTGGAAAATTGCAGAAAAAAGTGTAGGTCGCAGGTTCTGACCTGTTTTCAGTCCAGGTCACAGGTTTGGGGCAGAAAAGTGCGTCCTCAGGTCCAGGTCGCAGTTTTTGGGCCGATAAGTGCGACTTGCAGATCCGAGTCTCTCGGCGGCATATTTCAGAAAAAATTGTCGTCTCAGCTGTGGCTAATGTCTGTCACTTGCGCAAGAGGGCCAGAAACACACATAAGTTAAAAATTTTAATGTTTGAGGGTTTTAGAGGTGAAAAGCACCATAAAAATAGGAAAAACAGGAAACTGAAGAGAAACCCTAGGGTCTGAAATAGCTGGATATCCAGGAATATATAAAACGACGGCGGTCACAAAAGAAAACCCGTGTGGAGTCGCCAATTGTTAGTATGAATCTTTCGTCGTAAAAGACCACTTTAGCTACACATAAAAAATAGCCCTAACATCAATTATGGCTACCAATATCTTTAAGTCTAGAGTTAGTTGATCCAAATAATGTTGCACAAATCCATATCTAAGCATAAAATACATTAAGCAGTAAGAATAAAATATGGCTCCATGCATCCAATAGACAAGAGAAGAACAATGTATTTGAAAGAATTTTTATATTATATTAAAAGGGGGCACCTAAGAGGAAAACAAGAAAGGTGTTTTCCGGTTCTCCTCAATGGGATGAGTTCTTGACAGTCCTCAATATTTTTGATCTAAAATTTCTCTCTCTTGTTGGTGTAGAAAAACCCAGACAAACATAGAACTCAATGGGAGCTCACAAGACAAAAATGGAGAAAATGTGACCAAGTGTATAGATCCAGAGTGATCTAATGCAATCAAAGGTGACTAATGAATGGGGAAAACCCTTCTATTTATAACAAAATATTAGGGCGATTTAGAACTTGGTGCATGAATAAAATATTATTAATCAAATTCTAGAACCACCCTTTAGGAATATTTTATTATATTTGTTGGAGGGAAAAGGATTTTTGACTTGGGTCAATTCCTTTATTTGTGAATAATAAATAAATAAATTATTTATTTACTATTTTAAGGAAATGGTGGGAATATAATTAAATAAATAATTATTTATTTAATTATTTATAAATGATTTAGTCAAATTTAACTAGGAATATTATTTAAATAGGATTTAAATAACTTGTTCCTAGGAAATAATCAAATAAATAAGGATTTATTTAATTGATTTCCTTGTTTTGGGTTAAATATGACCAGGAAATATAAACAAATATAGATTTGTTTATTATTTCCTTTTTGGGGTTTCCTATTTAGACCATAAACAACTTAATAAAGGTGTTTTACTAAGTTATTTCACATAGTGAAAGCAATTTTACTTAGGGTAAAATTGGTCTTACATGGTGTACTTGGGTTCATCTAATGATAGTAGGTTAGATGACCAAAAAATGGTGTAATAGGATCATCAGAGTAGCTTGATTTTTCACCCTCAAGTGTGAAAAGTAGCAAATGCATGAAGACAAGGTCAGGTTTGACCAAGTCAACAACGCTGCCATAGGAGGAGTGGCTTACTTTAGAAGACAACGCAGTGTGAATGAGGAAGAGGATATTTGGTGGAGGAAACCCTAAATGGATGGGGCCCATGGAGAGAGATCTTTCACTTGTTTAAAAGGAGGGCAAGGCAGCCATTGTTATGTAGGCTTTTGATTATTCATTTCATGTCTATTCAGACATTGTGCATTCTTTCTTGTTTAGCAAGAATTGCCGGGGAATTCCTATTTAGGATTCCTTCTCCTTCTTGAGAAGCCTCTTGAAGTATTTTTATTCATTCTCCATATCTCTTGGCTCAAGGCCAAAGCTTCTCCTTTCAGTTACTGCATTATTTTTTCTCAAGTATAACACAGTGTTGCTGGGGTGTTGCAGTGGAAGACACCATACACCATTTCCTTGGCTCATCTGTCAGAGGAGGAAGCTTCTATTCCTCTGGGAGGTTAGTGACGGAGATCTAGGAGCATATTGCAGATCATTGGCATCAGGCCAATCATTTCTCTTCACCAACACCGCAGTCCCTTCTCTAGACTGCATTATTTCTGAGTGTATTTGCAGTGGGGACTTGCTCCACATGTTTGGAGGGTTAGATCTTAGGTGAGAGGATCAGCCTTTCATTCTAGAGATCCATTGGAGGAGATCTTGTCATTAATTGTAGCATATTCAGTATTATCCATTTGTTTCCAGTTCTTGAGTTGTTGCAGCTACCCAGCAACTACGGAATTTTTGTAGATTACCCATTTTTGTTGTATTCCAGCCAATCCTTCTGAGGATTGTGTATTGTATGTTTTCAGGGGTTGAGATATTACTCCCCATTATTATTTGAGATATCCATTGTCATATCTATATATTATTGACATTTTACAATAGTTCTCCTTCAAGGATTGTGCAGTCATAGCCAGGGCTACTCTTGTATAGCAATATTTCTCCATTTTCATGTATATGTTTCATTGGGGTTGCATTACCTAGCTTGAGAGATCATTTCCTCAATATCTTGTATACATTTGTTGCTGCTATAATATAATGTAATGGTTATGTGGATATTCCGGCATTTTGGTTTTAATTCATTCACTGCTATTTTCCAGCTCATGTTTATGTATTGTTGATCTCCACATTGGTAATATCTTGAGATATTCCCAGTAGTGTAGTTGTTCCAATTTTGGGAACATTATAGTGGTATCAAAGCAGATTTCTTGGCTCAGCCTGTGAGTCTAAGCCCAAGAAGATCAGAATGTTGAAGAAGATGAGATTTCTCTCATCAGTGTTCAGATATAGAGAGAACCTCTCCAAGGAGGTGAAGAAGATTGAAGAAATAGAAGAGGAAGGACCATGCACTTCCTATTCTCATCAAGGAGAAGACATTGAGCATGAAGGATACTTGGATCATCCGATCCTAAGTGATTACCTTGTTGAGTATAGATCTCAACCTAGAGCCTTCAATGAGACTCTAGATTTCCCTCATTTCATTCAGTTGAAGGAAGAGAAGAGACCCTGTATCAAAAGAGAAATTAGAGGCAATAGATTCCTGTTATCTACTTTTGATGGGTTATCTATGGCAAGAACTTGGGTGAGAAAGTTGGAGGAATTTTTCCTACTACATCCTATAGTAGAAAAGGAAGCTGTTGAAATCTCAGCGCTGCACATGGAGGGTAGAGCCTATGTTTGGTGGTTCCGCCACTTGAGCCATGCAAGGGTGGAGACTTTTGCAGAGTTCACTCAAAGGTTGATCCAAACCTTCGATGGAGAAAGAACAAAGGAGGAGAAGCTCACACCACTTGAGGAGCTTTGTTATAACACTGTCACACTCATGGAGGAGTAGCCACATGCATCAACAGTTTGGGCAACCAACACTTTGGAGGAAGGAACTCTTGAAGCCCTACAAGAAGTTCCAAAATATCATCAAGGTATGAAAAGATTTCCACATTCTATTGTTGCAGCAAATTCTTTTGATCAATGTGGAGAGTTAATTTTGCATGACCAAGGCTCAAATCACACTGCTACCATAGAGCAACTTGGTTGCACTACGTTTTGCAACATGGAAACATTCAAGAAGGAAGAAAACCACCATTCTCATGAACCATTGTTGGATTGTACATCACACTTGAGGTTAGGGTTTGAATACTTGAAGGATGATAGTAGACATCTTGGAGTGAGAAACCCTTTCTCCTTTCAAGATGACACTTTCTCAATGAGCTCCTCTTAGCTCAAAGAGGAACTTGTACTTTCAGCAGATCCAAGACCTCATTGGTTTTGGAAGACTATTGTTGAGAGGGAGGTCTCAAGGAGAGATCTCATTAGAGGTGCACTTCAACACACCATGGATTGCAATGATTTTCTTCCTTTCTCACAGGAGCAGATAGAAGATGGAGGACATCTTCGGATGGATAAAATCTCTCATGCTTGTGTTGGACATTCCTTGAGCCATACACATCATGATGGGAGGTTTTTTACTACCACCTATTTGGGTCCTTATAGGGTCTCATTGATCCTTGAGAAGATTTCATTTCAAGATCCCATGAAGTGCAAAGACAGAGATTTGGTTTTGGAGAATGGTATCCCTTATGGGAGTAGTACCAAGATGAAGAAAAGGAGAAATCATCCACAAGTTATTGAGTGGATGTGGTTGATGAGCAAGGTGCTGGGAGGCTACTTTCAGATATATGACACCAGACAACAGGAGGCTTGGCTGCGTTGGTTACTCTTTGAAAGAGTTTGGCCCTCACTTCGAAAACACTCTTCCCAAGAGTAGGAGGATGGAGAAGATATGGCAGGATACTTGCATCATTGGGCAGCATAGAGCATGGATGCATGGTGTTGGTATGATCTTCATATCCTTCATTATGTTTTCATCACATGATTGGTATGATGGAAGTATGGGGGAGCAGCAAAATATTTTGTTGCGTTGCTTGTTCTTGTGAGAGCAAGATCCGATTTTCTCTCACACTTTGCATAATGTTGTGTTGAGATTGCAACAAGATGATGAGCTTAGTGAAAAGAGTCGCCTTCACTAAGTGGGCCCGCAAGCTATTTTTGGTGCAAAGTCTATTTTTAGACTATGTCTATTTTTAGACATATGGATCATGTTCTATGAGTTGCAGGATGATATTTGTGGATGGTTGGTCAAGTCAAGAAAAATAGATGGACTTCTATTTTTAGACATACTGGGCAGAATCTATTTTTAGATTGCCATTATAAAAATAGATATGTTGAATATTATTAGCTATTAATAATATTTGGACTCTAAACATTATCTTATTCTCTTGGAGCACTTCCATTAAGTGCAAAGATGTGGCACAAGAGCTGACATAATTAATTACGCTATTCCTAAGGGTTAAGTGGAGCTATTGCATGGATACTTCAGTTAGAACTCATGTGACAAAGTTTGGTGGAGTTGTATTCAGTTTGACTAATTGATACAATTAGTGAGAGTGGTGGGAATTGATTATTAATTAATTCACTAATTATAAACTCATTAATCAACTAAAGAATGCATCAGTTAACTTCAGTGCATGGACAGTTTCAGTGGAGACCAGTGTAGAAATAGGTGAAAGAGCATGTTAACTATCAGTTGTGACTATACTGTTGCTATTTGCAACACACAGATAGGTGGAGTAGCCCATGAGGATTGTGCAGTTCAAGCCAGGTGGTTTATCTATTTAATGAAGCCATCCCATAGAATTAATTACGCAATAGAGGTTGGCTATCAAGTGGCAAAAGATTGGAGCATGTGTTTTGCTAGATCTAGCTTGATAGTGTGTAGCAATTGAGGGTGTGCATGAGTGATTGTGAGGAGCTTTTGTACTATGATTGTTACATGATCTCCATGACATATAATATACAGATAGTTGGGCTTTTCAGCTTTAAGCTTTCCCATTAAATACTGTGTTCATATGTGTGCTTGTTTGTGGTTTTAATGTATGCATGCAATTGATTTTATTTCTGCATGTGATGATCAATGGTAGAAGAGATTCTGTATTATGCATGAAGCTAAAATAGTGTGTGATCAGGAGAATCTCGCTGAATAATATCTCAGTTATTCAAATTTCTACATGTAGCAGGAGGAGGAGATGGAATTTTCTCCTTGGCTTTTGATGATAGAAAGGTACTTCCACCTTTGGAGGGACTTCTTATGTATTGTAGAATTACTAGAGGAGTCTTTGACAAGGAGCATGTCAAAGAACAGAGCATTGTATTGACAAGAGCTTATTTGCATGAGCTCACATCGCTCTCACTTTGGAGTAGAGATTTATGGATGGAGTGTCCCCAGGATCACTTCACTTTGGATGCACTTGGTGGACAAGGAGGAGGTGATGATGATAGAGTGGTGGATAGAGACATCTATCACTATGGCATACTCTTCTTGACTTGGGTTTCCAAGCATGAGGAAGATTATCTTCTTGCAACACACGGTTCATTCTTATTCATAGCATGCCACAAAACTATGGAGAACTCATTCATGAATCCATGTACCATCTTATTTCCAGCATATGGTAAGAATTTTGCTTATACATTCATTGATTTACATACTCTTACCATTACTATGCAGTGCATTGCTTCACATGAGGGCAATTTTGTCACATTTCTCCATGATCATTGTTGGGCCAATTTACATGATGGAGGCAGCCATCTCTTATGTGGCATTGGGAAAATGTTTTATCATCCCATGTATGTTCAGTTTTTGCACTCAAACATGTACCATATGAATACATGCATGATTAACCATGTAAAAAGAAACACTTTTCCTTGTACTTTTCTCAAGCAGCAGTTGTAAAATTGCACTGTACACACCTAGGAAACTGTTGGTATCTTCAAGCACCACATGAAACCATCAGTATTTCCTTCATTTTTTTGCTGATCATGACTTCATTTACTGATATGGATCAAATTTGTATGAGAAACATGATTATGAGAAAGACACATGAGTTGGATGTGTCCTTGAGTGGGGAGAACTCCCACATTTTCTGCACTACATGTTCTAATGGGAGCATGGGAAGAGATATGGCCACCATATCCACATGTTTGTTCTCTTTTAAGGTGGGCCATGAGATTGATATTCATCCATTGTTTAATCATGGGCAAGTATTTGATCATGTATTGATGACATATTCAGCCATTTACTATTCATTAGTATATGAGATGATTTTTGTGCACTACTTGCCACACTATTTTCTGGAGTTGCAGTGGATGAGAATGCACTGTGTCCTATTGAGATATTGTTTGTATCATGCATTATCATGTAAAACTTGTAGCAAACTTCTCATTGGAATAATTTATGATGACCATGTCCTATTCATCATGGATGGATTGTCTTGGGCAAGCTTGTTCTTCATGGTCGGAGGAGAACTCTTTTGAGGATTATTCTTCAATTTGCCATTTGAGGGCAATAATTTTGTAGCCCAGGATCAACACACACTCTACACTTATCATAAGTGGAGAGAAGGACAACATGAGGTAGGCTATTATGCTTACCATGTTCCAATTTTCATCCCACCTTCATTTCCGGAGCTTGAGGTGGAAGGAGATTTTTAGGAGTTTCCATGTTGGGAGGTAACTCACTTTGTATGGATAATTGCTTGGGGGATGGAGGATCCATTTGGGGAAGATTTTCCTCAACATATTTCAGAATCCATGCCTTGGGTGGAGGTTCTCCATTTCTATCCTTGCAGTTTCTTGAGGACAAGCAACATTTGGGAGGGGAGGATTGTAATGTTCCCATTTTAGCACATGGCTAAATGGAACATTAAAGTTTTTCTTTTATCACCCAACACTAAATAAATGGGTAAGGAGGCCCATGATCATGAAAAACATGAATAAAATCCCTCATAATGTGAATGGGATCATCAAAGTAGCTTTATTTCTCACCCTCAAGTGTGAAAAAGAGCAAATGCATGAAGATAAGGTCATGTTTGACCAAGTCAACAGCGCTGCCATAGGAGGAGTGGCTTACTTTAGAAGACAGCATAGTGTGAATGAGGAAGAGGATATTTTGTGGAGGAAACCCTAAATGGATGGGGCCCATGGAGAGAGAGCTTTTGTTTGTTTAAAAGGAGGACAAGGCAACCATTATTATGTAGGTTTTTTATTATTCATTTCATGTCTATTCAGACATTGTGCATTCTTTGTTGTTTAGCAAGAATTTTCGGGAATTCCTATTTAGGATTCCTTCTCCTTCTTGAGAGGCCTCTTGAAGGATTTTTATTCATTCTCCATATCTCTTGGCTCAAGGCCAAAGCTTCTCCTTTTAGTTACTGCGTTATTTCTGCTCAAGTATAACACAGTGTTGCTGGGGTGTTGCAATGGAGGACACCATACACCATTTCCTTGGCTCATCTGTCAGAGGAGGGAGATTCTATTCCTCTAGGAGGTTAGTGAGGGAGATCCAGGAGAATATTTTAGATCATTGGCATCAGGCCAATCATTTCTCTTCACAAACAATGCAGTCCCTTCTCTAGAATGCGTTATTTCTGAGTGTATTTGCAGTGGGGACTTGCTCCCCATGTTTGTAGGTTTTGATCTTAGGTGAGAGGATCAGCCTTTAATTCTAGATATCCATTGGAGGAGATCTTTTCATTGATTGCAGCATCTTCAGTCTTCTCCATTTGTTTCATGTTCTTGAGTTGTTGCAGCTACCCAACAACTCTGGCATTTCTGTAGATTTTCCATTTTGCTTGTATTTCAGCCAATCCTTCTGAGGATTGTGTATTGTATGTTTTCAGGGGTTGAGATATTTCTCCCCCTTCTTATTTGAGCTATCCATTGTCATATCTATATATTATTTACATTTTGCAGCAGTTCTCCTTCAAGGATTGCGCAGTCATAGCCAGGGCTACTCTTGTATAACAATATTTCTCCATTTTCATGTATATGTTTCATTGGGGTTGCATTGCCTAGCTTGAGAGATCATTTCCTCAAGATCTTGTATACATTTGTTGCTACTATAATCTAATGTAATGGCTATGTTGATCTTTCGGCATTTTGGTTTTAATGCATTCACTTCTATTTTCTAGCTCATGTTTATGTATTGTTGATCTCCACATTGGTAATATCTTGAGATATTCTCAATAGTGTAGCTGTTCCAATTTTTGGAACATTACAAAACCCTAATCCATTAACCCTGGATTAGAACATAGCCGTAGTTCCCTTGACCGGATCTACAAAATACCAAGGGCCGAAAACCATCGTACCCCAAAACCATGTGCAAACCCATGCACAAAACCATGGGTAGATCCGCCCACTGGAAAATAAGGACTAAAAAAAAAAATTGGGATGCTGCCCCGAACCCTGACAGGGGGGGCTACCGCCCCCCTGTGACCACCCCCCCCCCCCCGACATTGTGCCTAGTGCAACGTACAGGGGGGGCTATCGCCCCCCCTGTGACCCCCCCACACGTGATTAGTGGTGGAAATAATATAACACATACCCAAAAAATGGAGAAAAATTTCAAACGAGAAAGAGAGTTCTGAAAACGACCCAAACAAGAAAAAAAATCAAAGCTCAAAGTTTTGAAGAAGGAGGACTAATCGAAAAACAAAAATACCATCCAAACAACAAAACAAAAGGATCAAGAAAACTCAGTCTAAAAATCTGCAACGACACTGATAAAAATCAAAGAGACTTGTTCCTGAACAGAAGGCTCGGTGTGCAAGAACACTTAGAAACCCTAAGGTCTTAAATGACACCAACAAGACAACGGAAAAATGACTGAGGGAAACATGTATACAGTAGTTAAAAAAGTCTGCAAAGGCCTAAACACACTAAAAAATAACCCAGAGGCAAGAACAAATGACCAAAAAATGCATTAGGGAGGTCAAACCAAAACCTACGGGGGTTGGCGCGATTGTAAGGCTATAATCCACACCATACAGAGGTTGGTGTGAGTGGTAAAAGGGAAAAATGCACCAATTGGTATGATTTTCCAAACAAAAAACGTGCCAAGCTGGAAACCTATGGGAAAAAGAGGAAAAATGCTAACCTAATGAGCATAGGTCAACCTTGACTCTCTGGAGCTGAACAGAGAATGGAAACTCAGCAATCAAACCAGAAAAAGATAGATAACTAAACCAATAATTGAAACTGACCCAAAATGATGTCACGAAAAACTCGCACTGATCCCCAGTGGAGTCATCAATTTGTTATGAAGGTAAATCCTCTTTGCGGATACAGATGATCCCTCTAGCCCTAGGGTGGGTCTAGTAACAAAAGGACACACTAAAGTGTTTCTTCCTAGTTAATGAATGAAAAAAAGACATGGTAGATTGACCTACCTAGAATCCAACGTTGTCGATGTTGCGAAAAGAGTAGTGGTATCTTGCTCCTACCTTGGCAAGTCACGATCTGTTTGCTGTCACGCTCAGGTACCTGCACATAAGACAAAGAACAAGAACAACATATGACAAAATAATTTCACTCACAACTATCAGCCAATCAAACAGGGCTAAACATATCGCATCAAATAAACATCATAACACAATAGTGGAACCAAACAGTACTCATGTATATTAATGAGTAGAAGGAAGAGTATAATCGATGCTTTGACGTTGCAGTCTCCTCTAGCGGGGTTCAGAAGAAGCGCGTCTCAACTATTTGTTAGGGAATTCGGACTCAAGCTCTCTCAGAAGTCATAAACTCAAGCTCTCTCAACACAATCTTTCTTACTCTATCTCCTCTAGCAGCTTAGCTGTAGTATAATCCTCCTAGTTCAGTTATTCAGCTGTTCCGCTATAATTTGTTCATATAGCTTCTACTAAAGGAGATAGTTTCTTATATAGAGGGAAGAGAGGAGGTTGGGATCCCTAAAAAGTTGGGAGGGAGTCCTATCCTTTAGGAGAGTTCCAAGGGAAGTGGAAACTACTAACTAAAGGAAGGAGTCGGTGGTTGTTTCAGTTCAACCACTTGCAATAACTCATCCCCAAGGTGGTTGGAATGGATCCTCTACCTCTATTTTTAAAAAACATTCCATAAACATCTTGGTGTGGGTGTCTAACTGGCACAGAGTGCCAAGTGGCGTGGGCTCAGTGTTAAATTTCCTGGTCGGCGCGAGGATGTAACAGGCTACTCGCGCCAAGGAAAAAATAGGGATTTTCACAGCTCTACTTAGGGAAATGTCGACAAGAAGAATTTTTCTTTCATCAAAAGGGATGCAAGGATGGTATTTACAAAGCATGACATTGTGTATCGGTCACAGAAACGACCCTCCAATGTGCGAGTTGGGAATTGCAGGGTCAGTGACAAAATTCTGTGTAACACTCGGGTCTTTTTGGTCAACCTCAGAATCAACCAGGACTATATTATGCTCCTGGGGGGGAAATATACCCACCACAAGGACAACCTATTGCACCACAACCATGGTCACATGCTCAATATCGTCAAAATGTTGTGCAACTAGGACAACCCTACGGTCCTCCTCCAGATCAACCTAGTTATCAGGGACAACCTGGTCCATCACAACCATCGAGCAAACCTTTCCCACAAGGTGAACCTGGTAGCCCTCTGTACTCAATTAAACTAGCTCATAAACCGATTCAACCTGCTCAGCCATGTCTACCTACTCAACCACAAGGTGCTTACTACCCTCAAGGTTCATATCAACCAGTATATAGTGTGTGCCAGGTTCTTTACCCTCAAAATAAACTTGTATATCATCAACCTCAAAGCCATGCTTAAATTCCACAACGGACTCCATATGCTACTCAGCAAGGACCTCAATGGTCTACTCCGACTCAGTATCCTATTCCTTAACCCCAGTATCAACCGAATTATCTTGCTTCTAATCCCTATGATCCAAATCCTCCGAGATAGAATGTATGGGGAAAGAATCCTACTCGGACTGGGTGGAATGTACATGCAGGTCCTTATCAAATACCTCCGATGACTTTCAACACTCAATTACTGTTTCTTACTATGTTGGAATTACCTGATGTGTCAAAGTTGACGAACGATCCCATTCTTCATAACCCATATTGGCCTCCGGTTCCAACCAAGATTCCTGGTGATTGTCCCAAATTTGAGGGCAATTCTAGTGAATACCCCCAAGTGCATGCTATGACTTACCATTTGTGGTGTTCCTCTAACTCTTGGGTTCACGATTCTATTAGAATCTGTCTTTTCCAGCAAACTCTTACTGGTGCCACTGCAAAGTGGTACATTGAGCTATCTCGTGGCATCTTCCAAGATTTCAATTCTTTAGCCATGGAATTCCTTATGCATTTCCAGTTACCAGTCCCCTATGAGAGTGGGACCAACCTCCTCACTTCATTGAAACAGGACCGAGCTACTCATATCTCAGATCATATTCATGAGTGGCGACGTCGTCGTCGCATGATCAAATTTGAAATTCTTGATCAGCTTCTAACCCATTGGTTCACCACCTCCTTTGTCAATCAAATTTCCAAAGACATATCTATGGGGGCATGTGTAACCGAGGAACAAGCCATTGCTTATGTCTAGTACCTTGATATTTTATACTCTCAGTCTGGGGCATTATATGATATCTTGCCTAATTCTCCCCGACCTGGAACTTCTAAACCACCAGTGACTCCATCCGTTGATGGTATTATTGGTTCTATGTCTCAGAATTCTCAGAAGTCTTCATCTTCAAACATTGGGAATCCGAAGTCTGCTTCTTCCAATAATTTTTTTTCTCAGTCCACTTCGAATTCTGGTAAACCCGCAGAAGTTAATGCCATTCAGGCCAATCCTATGTATAAGTCTTCTAAAGGTAAAAATAAGGGTAAAGGTAAGGCCAAAGCCAATACCCCGAAACCAGATTCTCAGAAACCCCATGCTAGAGATGGTTCTCAACGCAAACTGAAGTACCCTTATTTGATTTGTGACGATGAGCACTTTACCAAGGACTGTCTTAGACGATCCGAAGTGAGCCACTTGCTCAAAGGCACCCAGGGAACTCTGGTCATTCTTAAATAACCTTTCCCATCTCAACAGACTCATATGGTAGAGCAACCTCAGTCCTCTACCCCATTTGGCTCTCAGGTGTTCATGATGAATGGTTCTGCAGTCATTTCTATTGATACTCGGTCGAAATATTATATTGGATCCCGTCAGGCCACTAGGAAGGAGATCGCTGATGGTCCTCCTCCTCTACCTGTTACTAGCCCTCTTGAAATTGAAAGGCCCAATGTTGAATCCATTGTGCGACCACCTTCCAAAGGTGTACTCCGCAAGTCTTCTTATAATCCTAACGCCCGTGCCGCTCACCATTAAAATATTGTTGAGGATTTGGATTAGGCACCATCCGTGATGTCCGCGTTAGAATTTCTTCATATTTTTCCATTGCAACGAAGAGCTTCATTATCCACGATTGGCGAGATTGATCCTGTCGATACCAGCCTTCTTGATTTCGACCTCGAGAATTTTGTTCCACAATTTTCGCATCAGATTGCGCTCATTATTCAAGTTGTTATTAATTTTAGAAAATTATATATTACAGATCAATGCAACACATAAAATATGCGGAAAACACAAGCACACAAAACACATAAAACTAGAGAGACACAGATATACGTGGTTCACCAAGTTTGGGCTACATCTACCTTGAACAACCAATCCTTCCTTTATATTATCCAACAAAATGAAGAGATGCAACCTACAGTAGATCCGTTGTAATATCCTCTGTTGTCTCTCACAGTCTCCCTATCTATTTCCCGCTCTAAGAATATACATACAATGCACAGCCGAAATACAATACCCTCATACAAGCGAGGGGTTTCCTTCTAGGGCAAAAACCCTAAGCTAAACATAACTTCTACCATCAGATCATCCGCCTAATGAACGGCCCATATTGACTAGAAATTACTATACTTTTACAAGGCAATTTTACATCTGTTTTTAGCTTTGGGGGCGCTACCCTAGAAACCCCCCACCAGGGGGGGGATCCATAAAGTCGCAACTGCCCCCCCCTGGACACCCCCAGGCAGTGTTTAATTATGGGCAGAATTGCCGCCCCCATTAAGGTACAGGGGTCCAATGTTGTGATACAAAATAAATAAGATAATCAGGCTCCACACCCAACAATCTCCCACTTGCATACTGATTGTAGCAACTTCACTGCTGCTTCATTTGTTGGACAATGAATCCTCTTTGGACTTGGTTGTTTCTCATCTTTATCATCATCCTTGAAGACCAATTGAAACTGAGCATATTCTCAGTTTATCCCTGGTTACAACTTTTGTAAGCATATCTACAGGATTCCGGCTAGTGTGTATCGTTTCCAGCTTCAACTTTCCATCTTCCAATATTGACCGTATGAAATGGTACTTGAGCTGTATGTGTTTATTCCTGGAATGGAATTCTTATTTATTTGCAAGATGAATGGCACTTTGGCTATCACTGTATAATGTGGCCATATCATGCTTCTTACCCAATTCATCTGTTATCACAAAATCTGACCCTGATAGGCTACTGATCAAGTAGACTCTAAGTAACTCTTTCAAACCAAACTTTTGGCTGAGGCTTAGCCTCCTCAACCTGAGAGGGCTCTCTCAATAGGTTTAATATTTTTAATTAATGATTAGATGGCTAAATCTAGAAATAAAAATGGACAAAAATGTATAACTAGTTGAATTACAGATTAGAAAACATCTATTGGGCCATGGAGTCAAAGTAGTCTTCAACAAAACATCATAATCATCTAAACATGGAAGTCAAGGCACTTGGAGTTTAGGTTTATAAGTGAAACAGTAACACAGTGAATAAACACAATCTACAATCATGTGAAGGAAGTTAGAGCATTATCCAATGAATTCTAAGTAACACATGCTCATACCACTGCAAATAGGTAATTGAAAAAGGCCATAGAAATATCAAACACATAAACCCCTTGTGAATCTTAAGTAGTAAAACCAATCTCTCTATTAAGTTGAAACAACACACAGTCTACTACAATAAGACAACTTCTTTTGCTAATAAAAATTCCAACCTTGATCAATTCAACCTAATGCTTCATATAGAGCCTTTAAAATCTTGGATTCCATGATCCATCATTAGGAGAATTCGAATTCTATCCTTGACACCTATTCTATTCATGAAACAAACTATTAATTACATACTGACAGCTAACTATCTTTTATGAGTCCTAATTCAAATAGGAGTGAAACTCCTAAACATGTTTCAAACAACCTTATCTAAAACTTAAATACTTTCTTTGATAGCTGCTAATCCATGTCTTCGACCTTTATGATGCCTCCAGCCTTGTTGTAAACCATGCTGATTCATGACCTAACTGTCCTAAAAACTAGGAGACAGAGTTCCTGCTTTTTAGCCCTTAACCTCCATGCTTATCTTCTAGCATCTTTGCTAGCATTGATGATTGTTTCATATAGGTCACATGTGATAATAATCCATTAAAACTTCAATCTTCCACCTGTGCAAAAACAGATCCTCGAAAAAATGGAAAAGGAGATTAGATATAATTGGGCTACGAAAATAGCCTGTTTTCGTAGCGCAGTTTTTATATCACTGTAAAACACTTCTTTTAACCCTTCTTTCTTCTGCTTTGCAATCTAATTCTTCATCTGTGATCCTCATATTTCCACCAACAACATCAAAACTTGAAACCCAACAATCCTTACCTCCAAAATACATATGCAAATGTCAAAAACTCATCTTCGGCAGTTTTGTAGCGCGCTACGAAACTACTGTGTATGCTCCCTTTAACAAAGTTTTCAAAAATTTATAGTTTGAGGATATTTAAAACTCTTCAAAGATTGATATCAACATCAAAAAGCAAAAAAACTTGGCTTTAAAAGATGTTCTTCCTAAAAAATGATCTTCTTCTTTATGACAAAACTGTTTTAAGGATTTATCACTTACTTCCCTGTTTCATTGTTGTTGTAGCTTCTCTTCAGATTTTGTCAGCTATATTTATAGGTCTTCAATCTTTCTCCTCAATTTTCTGCTGGTATCCCTCAATTGAACATTCATCATTCTTACAAATCTAGCTTCTTTAATTACAGGTACAGTCCAAGTAAAATATTGAGCTTCATTGTTGATTGTTTCTGGTTTGGAAACCCTTTAAACTTCCCAGAGAGCCTTTATCCTCTTGAAATTTGTCTTTTCAGCAGTATACCTTCTTGCTCTCTTACTTAGTGTAGCAATTTCATAATTAGCTAATTTCAACCTTTCTTCCATTTCTTCATAACTGGTTTTTTCTGTTTGAGTAGAAAATACCCTGTTTTTGTCACCTTCAGGTATTGGTGATGAAAGGTCTATAAAATCTTCATGAATAGTGGAGGCTTCCTCTGTTTTGTCTAACTCAATATTAAGCTCTTGCATCTTTTTTGAATGTCTGGTTAAAGGCTTTCTGGGCTTGAATACAAATGTTGCAACCTCATCCTCGAATTCCAGTTTCTTAGAAGATTTCATCTTCTTCGGTTTTCCTTCATCAAATTTTATGAAATCTTCCTGTACCAAAGGGGATTCTTCAATATCAATGGCTTGTAAAATATCATTTAAGTTACCTTTTAATCCTAGACTCTCTCCTGAAATCACTTCTTTACCCTTTTCCTTTGCAATTTGACTTCTAATCAATCTCCTTTGAACTGGTTTATTAGCTAACTGTTCTTGTGTCATTTCTTTAACTTCAGCTATCTTTTGTTTTGTAGGTTGAGGAGTCTCAAGAATAACCACTGATGCTTTAATCACTTTCTCTTTCACCTGCTTTCTAGGTTTTAGCTTAACAAATCTTTTTGACCTTGTCATTACAGGCTTACTAGTTTCTACTGGTGGGATTTCTTTAGCCTTAGGGTTAACGCCTGTAGCTTGTGTTTCCACTCCAAAACCACATAAAAACAAAAATGATGACCATTCCCTTTTGATCCTTTGGATTTCATGTAAAACTATCAGTTTAATTAGACCATGATGAAAAAGGGAAGTTTCACATCCTTGATATTTCATTTGCACCTTATTTGCCATCTTAGCCATACTTCTATACAGAAAGAATAGAAAATATAGAGAAATCATGCCAGTAAAGTGCAATAGAAGTTTAAAATGATATGAATATACTTTATGATACCTTCCCTCACAGGTAAAATTCCTCTGTATGTTGAAGAGAAACTTTGCATAGGTGTCTTTGATGTAGGTCCTTGGAATTGCCTTGGTTAAGTCTGTTTCTACAAATTCGGGCTTTAGAAATACTTTACATTCCTGCATGTCAAATATAAAGCCTTTGAACCATCTCTCCTGCCCCTAGGAATCTATGTCACCAAAGCTATGATTTCAGGAGTAATTTACAAGTTTCGGATTCCAATTTTTGTGTTTGAGCGAGTGAAATGTAGGACAAACTCCTTTGTCACCTGACCGTGTCCTCCCTGCAATTTTTCAAAAAATTTCCAACACCCTATTTTCTTGAAAGCCTCCAATACTGATTTATCTTTGACTAGGACCTCTGTGCTTTCAGGCTCTGTTCTTAAACAATGTCCAGACTTGTGGTTTTTATTTTCTTCTGTCATCTTTGCCTTTGAATTTCTATAAAAAATCAACCTTGCTTGAATTTATGTTTATCAGCCTCTCTTGATTTCAAAACAGTCAACCTCGCTTTCTTATGGTAGTCAGCCTCGCTTGTTAATGGTATTCAGCCTCGCTTGAAAATATATGAAGGAAGCTTTGGTATGAGATTACCACCAGCTTAGTATTCGAAAAAAGCATGCAGTAGTGTTTTTGCATGAGAAATGAAACAAAAGACCAACTCTTTTGAATTTGGACTCACCTATCATGATGACCTCTACATTTAAAATGATGGATTTGAATGGTTTCATGCTTTAGAAATGACCCCTAGCTGACTCCTAATGATGTAAAATTAAAGTAATTTGAAAGTTGTTTTGACTTGACATGATCCGCTACGAATCTGCACTTTCGTGGCATGCTTAATGTGTTTTCAGGGAAAGCGCTATGAAAGTAGAAGTGCTTTCATAGCGCAAAATAGGTTTTTTACACTGTCTACACTACGAAAGTGTGGTTTCGTGGCTAATTCCAAAAAAAATTCAAAAGGTTTAGCATATGACTTCTAAATAGGATATGGGACTTTTAAACCATGGAATAAGGTTGTCAAACTTTATTTGGATATGAAAATGAGACTTTTGAGAGTCTTACACTATCACCTACCCTTTAAAGCATGAAATGACCCAACACCTATCTAAGACCATGACTAGGAACAATGTAAACTGTCTAAGTTTAGAAAAAAAAAATTATGGTGATAGCATCATCCATAAACCTTTGTAACCAAATCATTTCCTTACTAGCCTCTATAGCAGCAACATACTCTGCTTCTATTGTTTAAAGTGCAACAACACTTTGGATTTTTGAAACCCAACTGACAGTTGTTCCACCTACAGTAAATACATATCCTATAGTGCTCCTCCTGTTATCTCTTTCACTTGCCATATCTGCATCAACATATCCTTGTAGTGCAATGTTTGAACCACCAAAGCATAATTCTTGATTTGTGGTACCTCTCAAATATCTGAGAATCCATTTTACTGCCATCCAATGTTCTTTTTCTAGATTTTTCATGTACCTTCTTACAACTCCCACTGCATGTGCAATATCAGGCCTTGTGCAGACCATTGCATACATTAAGCTTCCAACTGCTGATGCATATGGAACTTTAGACATATATTCTATTTCTTCTTGGGGCACATCTCCTTAGTAAGTTTGAAATGGCTAGCAAAAGGTGTACTAACTGGTTTTGCATTCTGCATATTAAATCTTTTCAACACCTTTTGTAGAGACAGTTTTAATTTGCGATTTTTCCTATCTCTGGTTATTCTCATACCAAGGATTTGTTTTGCAGCTCCCAAATTCTTCATTGCAAATGAATTTTCCAATTTTCTTTTGAGCACATTTATTTCCTGCATGTTAGACCCTGCAACAAGCATGTCATCTACATACAATAACAATATAATATAGATACCATCATTTTTCTTTTTCAGATAAACACAATGATCAGAGTGACATCTAGTATAACCTTGTTCAGAGATAAACTTGTCAAATTTTAGATACCACTGCCTTGGAGCCTGTTTTAAGCCATACAAGTTCTTCTTTAACCTGCACACTAATTTTTCTTTCCCTTTTACCTCATATCCTTCTAGTTGCTCCATATAGATCTCTTTCTCCAAATCTCCATGGAGAAATGTTGTCTTTACATCTAACTATTGAAGATGTAAATCTTCCGCTGCTACAAGACTTAAAATAGTCCTGATTGAAGTCATCATAACAACAGGAGAAAATATTTCATCAAAATCAATACCTTTCTTCTGTGCAAACCCCTTCACCACAAGTCTAGCTTTATACCTCTGTTTTCATCCATCTTCTTCCTTCAGCCTATAAACCCATTTATTCTACAATGTAGTTTTACCTGCAGGCAACTTGACTAAGTCCCAAGTCTGGTTATATATTAAGGAGTCCATCTCTTCTTCCATGGTTAGCTCCCACTTCTTCCTCGTTTCAACCTGCATTTCTTCTTCATAACATTCGGGTTCACTAGTATTAGTCAACAATAAATAATATAATGAAGGAGAATATCGTTCAGGGGGTCTACTTATCCTGGTAGATCTTATGACACTACTTTCAGGTGTTTGAGGTGCCTGTTGTTGTTGTGGTTGTTGATTATTATTATTATTTTTAGGCACCTTACTTTTTCTGTGATCTCATCAAGAACTGTGTATTCTTTATTTTCTTTTTCTTGTTTATTTTCTTGCAACTAATTCTTATACAAGACCTTTTCATTGAATATTACATCTCTGCTCCTAATGATTTTGTGATTTTCATAATCATATAAGTGATAACCAAAATCATTAACACTATATCCAATAAAGGTACATTTATTTGATTTTGCCTCAAGCTTTGTTCCATTTTCTTTATTAATATGGACACAGGCTTCACAACCAAAAGGCTTTAAAAAAGAGTAGTTTACCTTTTTACCTGTCCATGCTTCCTCTGTAATTCCGCCATCCAAGGAACCTGAAGGCCCTCTGTTTATTAGATAAACAACATCTACCCAAAATTTTAAAAGCAATCCTGCATGCAATCTCATGCACCTTGCACGCTCCATGATTGTTTTGTTCATCCTTTCAGACACACCATTTTCTTGTGGTGTTCTTGGCACTGTCTTCTCTCTATGAATTCCATGTTCTGAATAGTACCTATCAAACTCTTTGCTACAATATTCACCTCCATTTTCTGATCTGAGACACTTCAACTTCTTTCCTGTCTCAATCTCAACCAAAGCTTTCCATTTCTTGAAAGTATTAAATACATTAGATTCATTCTGAATACAATAAATCCAAGTCTTTCTAGTTGCATCATCAATAAAAGTAACATAATAACGAGAGCCACCGAGAGATGATACCTGAGTAGGTCCCCATACATCTGTATGCACAAGCTCTAATTTTTCGCTCTTCTTTTCTTTCCCCACTCTAAGAAATCTGACTCTCTTTTGTTTTCCATAAATACGATTCTCACAGAAATCCAAATCAACATTCTTCAAACCCGACAAAAAATTTCTTGAGAGAAGAATCTTCATCCCCTTCTCACTCATGTGTCTGAGCCTATGATGCCATAATGTTGCATTTGATCCTTTGGAAGTTAAAGCATTAACAGATTTAGAAATACCATTGCATAAATACAATGTACCAACATTTTTTCCTTTTGCTATTACCAGGGATCCTTTGGTGACCTTCCAAGTTTTATCTGTGAAAGTTGTCACAGAACCTTCACCGCCTAACTTCCCTGTTGAAATCAGATTTTTCTTCAGATCTGTAACATGCCTTACCTCCTTTAATAGACATTGGTTTCCATTCTGTTGTTTTACAAGAACCTTACCCATTCCAACAATTTTACAGGGTTTGTCATCACCCAAACGGACTTGTCCAAAATCTCCTTGAACATAGTCATAAAAATATTTCTTATCAGGTGTGGCATGGAATGAGGCACCTGAATCTACTACCCAGGAATCAGTAACATTTTCGAAAGAAATAATCAAATAATATTGTAACACATCACCTGTGACATTTGCTTCATGATTGTTTTCTTGTTGTGCGTCTCCTTCTTTTCCCTTCCGAGATCTACAATCTTTCTTCAGGTGTCCTTTCTTTCCGCATTTCCAGCACACTATCCCCGATCTGGACTTGGATCTACCTTTCCTTGATTTACTGCGATATCCTGAGCTATTTCCCCTTTCCATTCTTCTTCCCCTAGACTCTTCACTCAAAGTATTACCTGATGTCTCACCGGAGCTTTTCCATCGCATTTCCTCGCTAAGGATAGCACCAACAACATCATCAAACTTTAAAGTACTAGATTCAGAGAAAGAATTACTAATGGCCATAGCTAAACCATTCCAGCTTTCTAGCAATGAGCACAGAAATAAAAGAGCCCTAACTTCGTCATCAAATTTTACCCCTACAGAACTTAACTGACTAGTAACTGTATTAAAATCATTTAAATGGTCTGCAACAGATCCACCTTCCAACATCTTCATATTAAATAAATGTTTCATGAGAAGTACCTTGTTTGAGGCTAAGGGTTTTTCATATAGTTTCTCTAATGCCTTAATCAAACCCTCTATTGATGTTTCCTTCGAAATATTGAAGGCTACCGATGCCGTGAGGCACAACTGTACCGTTCCGAGTGCCTTTCTATCGAGAATCTCCCATTCTGCGTCTGTCATAGCCATTGGCTTCTTTGTTTTTCCACTCAATGATAGGTACAGATATTTATGATAAAGATAATCTTCCATCTACATCTTTCATAGGGGGGAGTTTTGGCCGTTAAATTTCTAGACCCTAAACTTACCATCTTCCACCATTGCTCCCACTCGAACCAGGACCCCTTCTTTCGTGCGAATTTATCAGCCAAATAAACCTTTGGCTCTGATACCAGTTGTTAGAAAATTACATATTACAGAGCAATGCAACACATAAAATATGCATAAAACACAAGCACACAAAACACATAAAACCAAAGAGACACAGATATACGTGGTTCACCCAGTTTGGGCTACGTCCACCCTGAACAGCCAGTCCTTCCTTTCTATTATCCAGCAAAATGAAGAGACACAACCTATAGCAAATCTGCTATAATACCCTCTATTCTCTTTCACAGTCTCACTATCTATTTCTCGCTTTGAGAATACACATACAATGCACAGCTGGAATACAATACCCTCATACAAGCGATGGGTTGCCTTCTAGGGCAAAAAACCCTAAGCTAAACATAAATTCTACTGTCAGATCATCCGCCTAATGAATGACCCAAATTGACTAGAAATTACTATACTTTTACAAGGCAACTTTACATCTGTTTTTAGCTTCGGGGGCGCTGCCCCTAAAACCCCCCGCCAGGGGAGGGCTCCATAAAGTCGCAACCATCCCCCCTAGACCCCCTAAGCAGCGTTTAATTATGGACAGGGGTCCAACATTGTGATACAAAATAAAAAATATAATCAGGCTCCACACCCAACAATTAATGGTCTTGACATCCATCGAGAAGTTGTGGATGAAGGTGCATCAACCTATGTAATGTCATCTTCGTGTTGGAAAGCTATTGGTTCTCCAGCCCTGAATTCATCACCAAATTCCCTTGAAGCGTTTGATGGAAGAGAATCAAATCCTTTAGGTGTTCTCGCTAGTTTACCAATTACTTTGAAAGGGAAGACAGTCAATGTCGAGGTTGAAGTATTTGATGCTAAACTCAATTATAATCTTCTCCTCCATCACAGTTGGAATCATGCCATGTTATGTGTTCTGTCCACTCTCTTTCATTTTCTGAAATTTCCACATGAAGGAAAGATTGTTACTATTCATCAATTGTCTTTCTTCACCTCTTCTTCCGAGAACAACGTTCCATATGTGGATCAGATTCCTACTCCCTACGAGAGCGTAGAGCCAGGTATTTTTAAAGATCCTGCCCTCATGGGTATTTTTCCTCTTCCTCCACCAAATACTATTCAGATTCATATGATCTCTCGGTTTGATGACCCATGGATTATTCATTCCCATGAACATATTGATTCCTTCAGAATTTCGATGCCTTTAAGTCCAATTGAGATTGATTATTGTGAACTCATCACTACTTCGGAACCTCTGTCCTCTTATTGTGCTCCATTAAGAATGTCTCTTGACATTTATTCTCAATCCCCCTGGCTTGGTGATTCAGATTCGCCTGATCCTTTGAAAGAATTGTTTCCCTTCGATGAAGCCATCGTGGAAACCATGTCTCTTGAGGATCTGTCATGGGATGATGGTCATCATCGTTCCTTGTTCATGCCTGGCCTTGGGGCCATGTCTACTTGTCTCGAGCATTTTTCATCTTAGGTTTCTTCTCCTCTGCTTCAATTTCCTGTTTTGACACATGACTTCTTTAAGGAAGGTAAGTTGAGTAATATTACACAAACGATGCCTATTGACATTTTCGTTAAACCAGGAATCATCGAGAACATCCATATCGGGGTCACCTGTTCTTCCAATGAAGTGCAAGTTTATACTAGCCTTTTTCACAAATTTCATGATGTTTTTGCATGGTCCTATGAAGAAATTCCTAGCATTGACCCTGGTATAGTGGTGCATGAAATACCTACTTACCCTGGCTTGAAGCCTATTTGCCAGTGTCTTCGTCCGATGCACCCTAGAAAACATGTCACCATTAAAGGTGAAGTTGAAAAACTTCTCAGAGATGGTTTTATTTATTCAATTCCTTTGACAGAATGGGTCTCTAATATTGTTCCTGTAGATAAGAAACAGGGAACTATTCGCGTCTGTGTTGATTATTGTGATATTAATCGAGCTTGTCCCAAGGATAATTATCCTACTCCCTTTATTGATCGAATCATTGATGACTATGCTGGGAGTGAGATCTTTTCCATAATGGACGGTTTTTATGGTTACAATCAGATTAACATTCTCTCGACGAATCAACATAAGACTGCATTTATCTGTCCTTGGGGTACTTTCACATACAAGAAGCTCCCTTTTGGCTTAAAGAATGTTGGGGCTACGTTTCAGCGAGCGATGTCGTATGCTTTTCATGATATTCGTCACATTGTTCAGCCTTATCTGGATGACCTTCCTGCTCATTCAGCTAAGTGTCTGGACCATCCTGACCATCTTCGTTAGATTTTTCTTCGTGGTCAACATTGCAATATTCGGCTTAATCTGCACAAGTGCATCTTCTGCATTAATTCCAGTAGAGTCTTAGGGTTTATCGTGTCCAAAGATATAATTCACCTTGATCCACTCAAGGTTGAGGCTATTATCCATCTCCCCTCTCCCTCCTCATTACATTAGTTGCAGAGTTTAAAAGGTAAGGCTAATTTTCTACGTCGTTTTATACCTAACTATGCAGAAGTGGCTAGAGGATATACACGATTATTAAAGCAGGGCATCCCATTCTGTTGGGATGAGATTGCTCAAAAGTCTTTCAAGGTCCTAAAGACATTGCTTGTCAACACTCCTATGTTGTGTCCTCCTAACTATCATCGTGATTTTTCCCTTTATTTAGCTGTCGCTTTCAGCACGATTTCCATGGTTCTGGTACAAGACGATGATGATGGTAATGAGCATGTTATCTATTACTTGTCTCGTAACCTTCTCAATCCTGAGACGCACTATGCACATGTTGAGAAGTTAGCATTAGCTGCAGTTCAAGCATTTCAACATTTTTGTCATTATATTCTTTTGCATACAGTGACTGTGATTTCCGATTGCAACCCCATGACCTATATATTGTCTCGACAATTGCTGGGGAGCAAATACTCAAAGTGGATTTTCATCCTCTAAGAGTTCGATTTGGAATTTACTGCTGCCAAGTCGAAGAAGTCACTAGTTTTTTCTGATTTGATTTGTTCCCTCCCTTCAGACTTTCCTCCGTCTCCTTATGAGGAATACATTCCAGACTGTTACACCATTTTTTTGGTCATCTAACCCATTATCATTAGATGAACCCAGGTACACCATGTAAGACCAATTTTACCCTAAGTAAAATTTCTTTCACCATATAAAATAACATTTGTCTATATTTCCTAAGTCATATTTAACCCAAAACAAGGAAATTGATTAAATAAATCATAATTTATTTAATTATTTCCTAGGAATAAGTTATTCAAATAATTATTTAATAATATTCCTAGTTAAATTTGACTAAATCATTTGTAAATAATTAAATAAATCATTATTTATTTAATTATATTCCCACCATCTCCCTAAAATAATAAATAAATCATTTATTTATTTATTGTTTACAAATAAAGGAATTGACCCAAGTCAAAAGACCTTTTCCCTCCAACAAATATAATAAAATATTCCTAAAGGGTGATTCTAGAATGTGATTAATAATATTTTATTCATGCACCGAGTTCTAGAACACCCCAATATTTTGTTATAAATAGAAGGTTTTTCCCCATTCATTAGTCACCTTCATTGCATTAGATCACACTGGATCTATTCTTGGTCACCATTTTCCATTTTTGCTTTGTGAGCTCCCATTGAGTTCTATGTTTGTCAGGGTTTTCCACCACAATAAGAGAGAGGAATTTTAGATCTGAAACATTGAGGACTTTCAAGAACCCATCCCATTGAGGAGAACTGGAAAACACCTTTCTTTTTTTCCTCTCAGGTGCCCCATTTTTTAATATAATACAAATCATTCTTTTAAACACTTTGTTCTTGTCTTGTCTATTGGATGCATGGAGCCATATTATATTTTATCTGCTTAATGTATTTTGTGCTTAGATATGAACTTTTGCAGTAGAATTAAAGATATTTTGCAGCCATAATCGATGTTAGGGATATTTGTTATGCGTAGCTAAAGTGATCTTTTACGACGAAAGATTCATAATAACAATTGGTGACTCTACACGGGTTTTATTTTACGACCGCTGTCGTTTTATCTATTCATGCATATCTCGCTGTTTCAGACCCTAGGTTTTCTCTTCCATTTCCTATTTTTCCTATTTTTATGGTGCTTTCCACCTCTAAAACCCTCAAACAGTCAAATTTTTAACTTCCGTGTGTTTCTGGCCTTATTGCGTAGGTGACAGACATCAGCCGCAGCTGAGACGACAAAATTTTCTGAAATCTGCCGCTGAGAGAGCCGGATCTGCAGGTCACACTTATCGGCCCAAAAAGTGCAATCTGGCCTTGAGGTCGCACTTTTCTGCCCTAAATCTGCGTCCTGGACAGCAAACAGGTTAGAACCTGCGACCTGCACTTTTTTCTGCAATTTTCCAAAACTTTTTCTGGGTTTGTCTAAAGCTTCTGTCAGGGTTTTCCAGCCTCTGTCTCCGCCCGTTTAGACCTTTTTCTGATCTGTTTCACTCAAATAAGTGGGAATATTTCCCCTTAGGGCTTTAGTACCCTCCACTTTCTGTGGGAGAGTTTTTGCTATTTCAGAAGTCTGAATTTCCAGAGTTTCAGCCTTATTGCTTTCAGATCTGATACCTTAGTTTCATATCTCTTTCGATCAGCTCTTCCCCCTTTCAAATCACCTCATCTAGTTTTGTTTGGATTCATTTCTAGGGCCACCTCATTGCCCCTTCTATTTTTAGCTGATCTCCCCCTTTTTTAGCAGCAACCTTGCCTCTGCCTTTTTACTATTTTCAGCGCCTCTTTTCAGCAGATTTCTCCTTTAGATCCCTATCCCTCCTGACCTTAGATCTATTGGCCTCTTTTTGCATGCCTTGCCTAGTTTTTTCCCTCTTATAGACCAGTTTTGAGAGACCCTCCTTCTTGGGTTAGATTGATGCATTAGTAGCTATTATTTTTCTGTTCTTTTAGTTTTATTTACTGCCGATTTATTTTCAGTTACATAGCACACTTTTTCTTTTACTCTCAAAACGTCTAGGTTTAAACAATTAAAATTAACGCATGCCACACACTGACCCTAAGTGAAGAAGAGCCTAGTTAACACCACCTGGCAAAGAGTTTAAAATCAATTGTCACTACACCTCTCTGCCCTTGACCTCACTTGATTTTTTCCCTCCCTGCCCTTATCGGTTTTTCTTTTTCCTGTCATCATTGCGCCCCCAAGGCGCTTCTCCCAGAGACTTCTTAGCCTTCACCCTCAGTTTCTGATCGGTCGACTTCCTCCTTCCCGTTGTCATCGAGTAAGTCCTCCCCTGAGTCTGCACTCCGAATCTTCCTCTGATTGTTTGGGTTCTCCCCCTCCTCTTGGTTCCCCCCTGTTACCTTCACCATGTCTAGTTCCGGACCTAGCCCTAACCCCAGTTCTACTGCTGGGTCCATGTCCAGTGGAACCCCTACAGGACCTACCTCGACTGCCCCATTACTCCCTTATATGGCTGGCCTCAGTCTCCCCGATTTCAATCAGCTCATTAATGACCCTATTCACCACGATGTCAGTTGGCCTGCTATGCCAACCAAGCTCCCCTTCGACATTCCCAAGTTCGAAGGCCTGGCTATTGAAGATCCCTCCAACCATATCTGATCTTTCCACATGTGGTGTTCCTCCAATTCCATCACCAATGACTCCATCCGTCTTCGATTGTTCCAACGCACCCCGTTATCACTCCGTTTTCCTGTGGTTGTGTAATCTAAGAAATACTCCGAGGTAACCACAAACCAATCTTTTAGATGCAGACCAGCTGACCAGACCCGTAGAGGGCTCTCTTTATGATTTATCTTTGTGTTTGAAAGGTTTTAGGCTAGTTATAGATTCAAAGTTTGTTTTGGAAAATGGTGGAATCCACAAACTAAGGGCAAGGCTGAGAGCTTTCAGTCCATTGGGCTATGGAGTCAAAGGATGGCTTTACTGGATTTCTATTCTAGGCACAAGATGGTATTACAGGGCAAGATAGTTAGACAGAGAACAATCCTTAAAATTTAAAGTGGATGGGATGGATCCTGAAGGGATGAAAGGCAACTAAGAATCTTTCACCATGTTTAGAAGAAAGAAGTGAAATGACTACAAACAAAGAGCAATGAAGGATTCTTTATTATAGTAATCAACAATGTTTAAATTAGCAAAGCAGGAGCATTTAAGAATTCATGCTTATAGCTAATTTAGAAGAAAACATTAAGAATAATCACATTTGAAAACAGAGTACAATTAAGCAAATTATGTTTCAATCTTTTATGTAAATTATTCAGAAATGGATATGATGGTATTAAAAACTAATATAAAATTTCAGACAAAAGGTAGAAACACTTATTGAACTGTAGTCCAACACATGAATCCTGCAACAAGTCCAGTGCTTTCAAATCGTCATCCAGCAAGCCACAAGTAAATTTCTCCAAAAGCTTTTATTCCAAAAATCTCAATGTTACAGCAGAGTAATAGAATCCACCCTCAACACTCTCTTTGAGGGTTTATTTATACACAAAATAATCTAAAACAATATTACACTAACTTAGCCAATAATCTAGGCTGACTTAAAGCATATTTACAAACAAACAAGAGACAAATGGTCTCGTGGATAGAATAATGTATAACTGCCGATGTGTTGTTCCTTTCTTCGTGGACGTGCTGGAGGTAGTGCTTAAAATAGGGCTCTGTGTTGTCTCTTGCGTATTTCTTTGACTTGTTAGACACTTTTTCTTCTCACGGATACTCTTTAACCTTTCATCCGATACTCTTTCATCTGTTTTCCTGTTTTTACCATTTACTTGATAGTAAAAAT
Organism: Pinus albicaulis; assembly: GCA_034641835.2. Taxonomy (NCBI): domain Eukaryota; kingdom Viridiplantae; phylum Streptophyta; class Pinopsida; order Pinales; family Pinaceae; genus Pinus; species Pinus albicaulis. The sequence continues at coordinate 188,886,762 of CM076578.1, read as the reverse complement.
AAATTCTCATCCTGAAAGAAACTTTTACAGAATCTCCAACATTTCATGCCACCATTGATCATCTGGTATCATAGTTCTTCTGAGCTTTCTCAAAGTTTCATCTTCTTCAGTAAGTTTATAAAAAGTGGGATCGTTTGGAAACAGATACTTTATTTCATGCTCCAGATGAAATAAATTCCTCACTTTATCATAAATACTTTTCCCAGTTGGTAATGCCGGTTATGATGAGCTAGTAGAACCTACAGCTGCATTTTTAGCATGAGCCTTTATTCTCTTTTCATAGGTTTCCAAGTCTACTATTTGATCTTCTGTGAGCATGGGACTTGGTAACCCACTATCCAGTAGAGCTTGGAATTTTTCTCTGAAATTGTTGATGTCGACCAAAATGTCTGTACACTTTTTTTCTAAATTTTGCATGAAAGTCCTCTTGGTGAAAACTCTCTTTGCTTCCAAAACTGCACCTGTCCTGTCATCAATTCCTAACAATGCAAGCTGTTGTTTTGTTCTGGAATTCAAAAATTGAATGAGCTGCTGGGCCTGCTCAGGCCTGCCTCTTAATTCATGTCTGGTTCTATTTATTTCTTCTTGTGCTATCTTGACTAACTCATTTTGCTCAAAAATAGCTTGAATCGAGGCCCAAATATCCTTTATTAATTCAATGATGTTGCCCCAAAGAATATCATTTATTTCGTTCAGAGGCTTTTCCAGTGAAAGATCTTTTTGCAAAGCCTCAACCAATTTTTCCAATCTTTTTATTTCCCTGAGGTTGTCAGCAACTGTCTTTTTAGATGTGTCATATTTTTCCTCCAATTTTGTCAATTGCAATTTTGTTTCTTGGAGTTCTGTGACCCTTAGCTGCAAACTCTCCATCTGTTTTATTAAGTCCTCAGAATTCAAATTAGAAGTGTTCACCCGAGATGGTTGTTCCTGCTGCCCTGTGGTTGTAGTACCTGTTGTTGAAGTCTGCTTGATAATTTCCTGTTCCTGCAATGCTTTTTCCAACTCCTTCTCTGTTTCATTTAGTCGCTCTGTCATATTCAAGAGCAACTCCATCATTTCTTCCTGTGAATTTCCTTTTATAACTTCCTGTGTCTGAGGGTTCCTCGAGGCTGGTAGTTTTAGCTGTTTTCTGAGTGCATCTATATCATCCTCTTTCTTCTTTACCAATGCCTCAATACCTTTAATGTCTTTGGGATTGTGACCCAAACCAATGATTATCTCTTCTAGAGATTTTATTCTATTATCCTTGGCCTGTGAGGAGGCCCTCTCAATCTTCAATTGTGCAGTAATATTATTCAAGGAATCTTGCAGCGTTAAAGCTGCCATGGCTTTGCTGGTGAGAGTAGAATAAACCATTTCCCCTGTTTGTCTATGAAGCTCTATCTGATCCAGGGGATGGATATATTTTACTAAAACTTCAAAATTTGATCTGATGTAATCTGCTGCTGAAGTTGGCTTTGGTACCTTTGCTTTGAAGTGGCTCATCAGCATTTTACCTTGTGAAAGATCAAATGATGACATTAGTCTTTCTTGATTATGAGGAGCCATCTTCATATAATGATCATATACCTTCATTTTCAATGGATCATTCTTTGTTTTGATATTAATGAAGGTTCTTTTAATGTCTCCAGTATCTGTCTTTGGCGGTCTGAAAGAAGATACTTCAGTGCTCAATTGCTTTTGTATCCCTTTCTGGCTTATATTTGTTTCACTTGCTGTGCCTGTTTGCTGACTATCTTCCCTACCATCATCAAATACTTCATCTATAATTTCTACATCTGGAGGTGGATCAGATTTGTGTTTCTTAGTTTGATAAACCCGTGAGGCTCCTTTTGAAGGAGTGGTATCTGGAGCTAGCCTCTTTTTCCCTATTTCCACATTTAGTGGAGTTTGCATCTCTGGAACTTGGATGTGTATTGCTGGTGTGGGAGAAGCCTGAGATGATTCTGGTACTTTGGAACTCTGTGGTTTTTCCGCCATGACCAAGGTTTCAATAACCTGAACTACAGGTTCTTTTCCTTTACCCTTGGGTTCTGCTGCTACTGATGGACTGTCTTCCTGTAATGCTTGCTGTAGAGTGGCTGCTGAAGATGTGCCAATGTAGGGTACCTGCATTTGATCATACGTTTCTAGGTCAAAGTTCTTCTCAACATCTTTCATCATTTTATTCAATTTGTCAGCTCCACTTTCTTCCTCAACAAGAGTTCCTTCAACCCATTCATCTTGATTTTCATATTGTTCTAGACCAGGAATCTTGTGGTGTATATAGGGAGATGACTTATTCTTTAATCTTTTTTCACAAATGAAACCAAAGGGGTCATAAGGGACCCAACGGAAGGATGTCTGGAACTTCTTATCTAATAGATTTTCTGCTTCTCTCTCAGCTTCTCTAGAATTGCAAATGAAAGGACCTAACTCGCTTTTGATCCTTAACTGTGCTTTCTTCTTTACATTGCAGAAATGGATCACATCTGAATTATTCATCTGTCTAAAGTATTCCAAAGCAAAAATTCTCATTGGTACATATCTGGGTAACTTGAATGGATGTAGTTCACATCCATAAATCCTGATGACTGTATGGTTTTGGTACAAGTACCAATCCCCAACTTTATAACTCTTTGACAATTGCAAGGTCTTTCTAATTTTAGTACTGAGTCTGGGGGAGAAATTCCTGTTAACAGAGTTGTAGCAGGATGTACAAACTGATCAATGAATTCTGAATAGGAGTAGGGAGAATCAGAGGAAAAATGAATGATGGGGGACCAAAAAATGACAGACCTGGGATTACACTTAGCATCAAGTTTCTGAACAGGGAAAGGGAACCTGTCTGACTGATAATATATCATGAGATGATAGATAACTGAGGAGTACTTAAAAACTTTTTCAGTATCCAGCCTTAAAAATTGATCATGGATCTTGTTGGCAATGAAGGAAGCATAATCATATTTAATTTCAGGAGGCTGCCCAGGAGTAAAGATGGACAGCAAAGCCAAAGTTATCTCATCTACATATTCACTGGTATTGAATCCTAAGACAAAGGATATTATGTTTACAACGAGCCTTCCCAATGTATTGAAATAGTAAAAACCATAGGGGGGAGCCCTTTTTGGCTGATGCTCAGGTAACATGAAATACTGACACATGGATTTTAATTTCTCTGGGGTTAACTGTCTGGTTTTCTCAATCAATCCTTCCATGGATAATGGTGCTAATTCTTGATCTGACTCAAAGTTTAACATAGCATTTATGGCCTGGGGAGTGATGGGAAATAGAACACTTTGGTTAGGAGCTATTACAACCCTCCGTGCGGGATCATAGTTGGCATGACAGTAATGAATGATTTCGGGGAAAATGAGGACTGAAGGAATAAGATACCTTGGGAGATTGGATTCCCACAACCCTATAAGATCTTGCCCCTTTGAGTGTTCGTCTCTGCAGCGACAGAAGCTCAAACGCGGACTTTCATCAAAATACAGGTCTTTTATTTGGAAATCTTCATCTATCAGAGGTAAATAGTCCAATTCACGATGAGGAGCATTCAATGGAGTGATATTTAGAGCTGTCGGGACCTCCATTTTGGTTCTTGTGGATTCAAAATGGAGGTTTTCGTTTTTTCTTACAGACCGGACGGGATATCTGAAAAAGGAGGAAATTGGAACAATTTGCAGGTTTTGGGGGCAATTTCACAGGTTTAAAATCTTCAGGGAGGACTCAGCAATGATTTTTAACCACTTTCTAAGCGAAAAAGCAAAGGAAACTGAGTTTTTCGTGCAGTCGGGGCGTAAAATGATAAATACCTGTTTTTAGACGGAAACTGGTTCTTTGACAGGTAATGAGCAATGGCAGGGACGTTCTTCAACACGGGCGCAGCATAATTTTGGGGCGAAATGGTCAATTACAGCGGAAATTTTGAAAATTGCAGCGGGAGCAACGTTCTTCTCAGAATAATGAAAATGACTAAAAAACACGAAAAATGGCTTATTTACAAGTTAAAAGGGTTTTTTGTTTTTTTCGAGGTGTGACGTCATGGTAGTACGGGATGACGTGTGCAGAGTCGGGCGGTAAGTGGTAAGCGGGAAGTCCCCGCACCGCTTTTGGTCGAGGGTGGTATTGATCGCGGGGGGAGCGATTCCATAGGATAATCGCCACGTGGATGGTTGACTATTCAGAAACCACCCATCCCCCGCTGGTTAAATTGCTGACAAGGGATGGGCAGTGGAATCAACGCTGGCCGTTGATCTGCGGGAGGCTGATCCAACGGTTGGGGCGATGGGAAGATGGGCGGAGGTTTCATGTGGGCCCTGTCGTACTTTTAAACACTTTTAAATGTTTTTAATCGCTCTGGGGGCTTTTTAACTGGCGGAAATAGTTATTAATTAGGTCCAGGCGACTTAATTAATCCTGTATGAAAAAGAAAGGGGTTGCGGCGGAGTTGGCTAGGTGGAATGCCACGTGGACGGACCACGGTGGCGCAAGACTTTCGCAAAGTTTTATTGATATGTTTTGGTATTAAACATACATATTGTATGTCTAAAGTTTTTATATATATTTTTTATTATATGATGAATGAATTAATACAATTAATTCACCATAGGGGCGGGATTTATATTATAAAGGTATATTTAACCAAAGGGTTTATAAAGCGGGGTTTTTATTTTCAATGTGCGGGGATATAATACTTTGGTAAACATTATAATAAATGGGTTTTTTGGGATATTTATAAAAAATGGAGTTATATACTTAGGAAAGGGTATTTCACTAGGGATTTAATATAATAGAGTTAAATGTTAATATGGCAGAGGACAAGGAAACTCAAAATATTTTTACATATCTAAGAAAGTGATCACTTGTGAAGTAAATTGCAACATTTTATCTCCAACACTTCTTAGAATAGCAATTTTATCTTGAGGGATTTTTATGAAATTATGCATCAGTTTCCTAAGTAAAATGTGATTTTTCTTAGGAGAAAGTTAAAAATAAAAGATAACAATGATGAATTATCTCTAGTACTTAGGTCTTTTTGATCATTAGGCCGAGGGTCCGGTCCCTCCAGAAGTCAAGGAAATGCCTTGAGCCCCTTTGATCTCCAATTACCTTAGTACTTTTGGGGAAAATTAGTAAAACTTTTTGAGGGGAAAATGATAAGGGAAGTTAATGAATTTGACTTTTGCTTGCTGTGATTTTCTAGTGTATTTCATGCTTCAGTACTTGTGATGAAAGTAAATGATTAACCAACATGTAGCAGCACCATTCATCAGATAACACTTTGCAGCACCATCTACCTACCCTATCTACTTAACACTACCATTTTGTCTTCTTTATTAGGGTGCATTTAGACTTGCAAAACCTGATCAATCTTTTCTTTTTACATGATGAATCTATCTATTTCTACCCTTATTACATCCAAGGGCTCAGATTAAACTGTTGAGCACCTTTTATTCACTCTACCTAGCTACTTATCTGCCAAGATTAAACCGTTTGGCTAGATATTTATTCTCTAATCTATAACATGAAATTGAAATATGAGTAAGCCAAGTTTAAACAGTTTGACTTATTCATGAATTGTGGCAAAGGTTTGACAAGCTGCACACAATTGCTTATTTACAAAAATGAAATAGTAGTGGCATTTGGATTTGCACACTTTCCTTGGTCTATTTTTTGCTTGGGGTTCATTTCTTTCATTTTCTTGACCAATTTATTTTTCTTACCCTTTGATTTTTCTTTTAGGGTATACCCTCTTTACATTTTTTAAATTTTTGATTTTTTGGTTTTTCAAGAATATGGAACACCTTTGCTCAAGAAAAAGGTTTGAACATATTCCATAGTTCAATCAAGAAAATCATGAAAAATGACACCTATTGGTATAGGAGACTAACACTGGCTCCACTTGGGGATGGCTTTTCCTTGTGAAAAGTCAAGAACAGCAGGTCAGATGCCTCAAAATGTCTTCAACTGAACCATGTAATCTTCTTTCTCCTGGTAGCTTTATTGTACATATGATAGTGAAACTTTTGAAGCTTAGGGCCTTCACTTCGGGCTTCAACTTCAGCAATTCACTATCCATTCAAAACTTAAAACTTTGTTTCCCAGTTGGAAATCTTCTGCCTTGTTCCAATCCCAAACATGCATTTGCTGTGGTTGAAAATCTTGAATTGAATATAGTCCTTTTTCTGCAACCTGAAATCTGATCTAAAACAACACACAAAAAATTTCAAACCAACTTAATGAAAAACTAGCTGAAAATTGAAACACTAAAAAAATTGCTCAAAATTCTGAGCTTATTGGCACTCATTTACCTATTCTAATCTACTAAAATCTTATTGAATCAGGTAATACAAAAATGCCAATGAAGCCAATCAAGTAGCTGTAAAAATAAATGGACAACTTGATTGCTTGTGATCAAGATTGGAAGTAGGTTATGATCATGTGCCTTTATAATAAATGATATGATGTGTAAAGGCCACTTTTGATGTATTTGATCCTTATAGAGAAAACATGTTTGCAAATTTAGGCTCAAAAGATTCTCCATATAATCTGATATAGGATCAATAAAAGCATGATGTATGTTATTTACTTCTAGGCCTTCAATGACTAATTGTTCAATTGAATTATGAATATTAGACCATGAACTTATTTCTTCAGCCTTGTGTTTGAAAGAATAATCATCTTCAATATGCAAGTCAAAAGATAGTACAATTTCCTCTTGCTTTGGAGAAGGAAGATTTTCAAAGAATTCTTTAGGATTTCGGAAATTGTATGACTAAATTTGAGAATGCAAAAGTTTGATTTCATTTTCATAATTTTCAGAAATTATATCAAGAAGCCATTTTTTAACTTGAGGAGAACATTTTCTTGTTTTCAAGAGAAGAAAGAAAGCTCTTAGAAAATCCTCATCAAACTGAATTTTTGATAACTCATCCCTGAATTCATTTAAAATTTCATCAAATGAAAGATTTTCCACAAACCCTGTCATCTAGTATCATTATTAATGCTTTGGACTATGGATTATTTGGTTGTGGAATTTCTCCAAAACTTGAAGCTCTGGATCTCTGATCTACAGTGTCTTGATTGGAAAATGATATCAAAAGAGTCAGAAGAATGATGCTCAAATGTGCATGGAGATTTTATATTTACAATTTTCAAAAGAGATAAATTAAAAACTACTCTAAGTTCTTCTCTAAAATACAATATACATTTGAAAACTCTATCAATTTAGAAAGAACATAATGTCTTGGATAACAATCCAAGTTGAAAGCCTGATATTTCCATATTGTTCTTCCAGGTTCATTCCTCCAGTGGAGTCTTAGTAGTGAAATTGATTTTGGAGTCGCCAGGTGGATGATTTTAACCTTTGTGTGTCTGATCCCTGTCCACCATCATAGATCAGATCTAAACCTGTAAAACAATTCTGAAGAGAAAGTTAGTTCTTCAGGAAACTAAATTTTTTGTGAATTTTCAAAACAACTTCTACAAACTCTTCAAAAAAAATTTAAGATTTATGATTAAAATTTTCTCAAAGAATTATTAAACTAGAGAGTCTGATTAAACATTTTGATACTAAGGTTCAGAATATAAGCTAAATCAGAGATAGACTGAAGCAGCATTTATTTACTTTTGCAATTGCAGAGCAAAAGCAATTTCAAAGGCTACCTGGCTGATCTTCAGACTTTGTCTATAGCTTATAAGTGAACAATATTAACAAATAAAGATGATTCAGGTCCCCAGTATGGTCGCCACTATGTTATCACTTAGGTTTTCCTAGAAGTTGTGTAAGAGGAAAGTATACCCGAGGTAACCACAAACCAACCTTTTAGATGCAGAATCTAGCCAATCTGCATCCAGAGAGGGCTCTCTCTTTATGATTTATCTTTGTTTTTGAAAGGTTTTAGGCTAGTTATAGATTCAAAGTTTGTTTTGGAAAATGGTGGAATCCACAAACTAAGGGCAAGGCTGAGAGCTTTCAGTCCATTGGGCTATGGAGTCAAAGGATGGCTTTACTGGATTTCTATTCTAGGCACAAGATGGTATTACAGGGCAAGATAGTTAGACAGAGAACAATCCTTAAAATTTAAAGTGGATGGGATGGATCCTGAAGGGATGAAAGGCAACTAAGAATCTTTCACCATGTTTAGAAGAAAGAAGTGAAATGACTACAAACAAAGAGCAATGAAGGATTCTTTATTATAGTAATCAACAATGTTTAAATTAGCAAAGCAGGAGCATTTAAGAATTCATGCTTATAGCTAATTTAGAAGAAAACATTAAGAACAATCACATTTGAAAACAGAGTACAATTAAGCAAATTCTGTTTCAATATTTTATGTAAATTATTCAGAAATGGATATGATGGTATTAAAAACTAATATAAAAATTCAGACAAAAGGTAGAAACACTTATTGAACTGTAGTCCAACACATGAATCCTGCAACAAGTCCAGTGCTTTCAAATCGTCATCCAGCAAGCCACAAGTAAATTTCTCCAAAAGCTTTTATTCCAAAAATCTCAATGTTACAGCAGAGTAATAGAATCCACCCTCAACACTCTCTTTGAGGGTTTATTTATACACAAAATAATCTAAAACAATCTTACACTAACTTAGCCAATAATCTAGGCTGACTTAAAGCATATTTACAAACAAACAAGAGACAAATGGTCTCGTGGATAGAATAATGTATAACTGCCGATGTGCTGTTCCTTTCTTCGTGGACGTGCTGGAGGTAGTGCTTAAAATAGGGCTCTGTGCTGTCTCTTGCGTATTTCTTTGACTTGTTAGACACTTTTTCTTCTCACGGATACTCTTTAACCTTTCATCTGATACTCTTTCATCTGTTTTCTTGTTTTTACCATTTACTTGATAGTAAAAATAAATTCTCATCCTGAAAGCAACTTTTACAGAATCTCCAACATTTCATGCCACCATTGATCATCTGGTATCATAGTTCTTCTGAGCTTTCTCAAAGTTTCATCTGCTTCAGTAAGTTTATAAAAAGTGAGATCGTTTGGAAACAGATACTTTATTTCATGCTCCAGATGAAATAAATTCCTCACTTTATCATAAATACTTTTCCCAGTTGGTAATGCAGGTTCTGATGAGCTAGTAGAACCTACAACTGCATTTTTAGCATGAGCCTTTATTCTCTTCTCATAGGTTTCCAAGTCTACTATTTGATCTTCTGTGAGCATGGGACTTGGTAACCCACTATCCAGCAAAGCTTGAAATTTTTCTCTGAAATTGTTGATGTCAACCAAAATGTCTGTACACTTTCTTTCTAAATTTTGCATGAAAGTCCTCTTGGTGAAAACTCTCTTTGCTTCCAAAACTGCACCTGTCCTGTCATCAATTCCTAACAATGCAAGTTGTTGTTTTGTTCTGGAATTCAAAAATTGAATGAGCTGCTGGGCCTGCTCAGGCCTGCCTCTTAATTCATGTCTGGTTCTATTTATTTCTTCTTGTGCTATCTTGACTAACTCATTTTTCTCAAAAATAGCTTGAATCGAGGGCCAAATATCCTTTATTAATTCAATGATGTTTCCCCAAAGAATATCATTTATTTCGTTCAGAGGCTTATCCAGTGAAAGATCTTTTTGCAAAGCCTCAACCAATTTTTCCAATCTTTTTATTTCCCTGAGGTTGTCAGCAGTTGTCTTTTTAGATGTGTCATATTTTTCCTCCAATTTTGTCAATTGCAATTTTGTTTCTTGGAGTTCTGTGACCTTTAGCTGCAAACTCTCCATCTGTTTTATTAAGTCCTCGGAGTTCAAATTAGAAGTGTTCACCTGAGGTGGTTGTTCCTGCTGCCCTGTGGTTGTAGTACCTGTTGTTGAAGTCTGCTTGATAATTTCCTGTTCCTGCAATGCTTTTTCCAATTCCTTTTCTGTCTCATTTAGTCGCTCAGTCATATTCAAGAGCAACTCCATCATTTCTTCCTGTGAATTTCCTTTTATAACTTCCTGTGTCTGAGGGTGCCTCGAGGCTGGTAGTTTTAGCTGTTTTCTGAGTGCAGCTATATCATCCTCTTTCTTCTTTACCAATGCCTCAATACCTTTAATGTCTTTGGGATTGTTCCCCAAACCAATGATTATCTCTTCTAGAGATTTTATTCTATTATCCTTGGCCTGTGAGGAGGCCCTCTCAATCTTCAATTGTGCAGTAGTATTATTCAAGGAGTCTTGCAGCGTTAAAGTTGCCATGGCTTTGCTGGTGAGAGTAGAATAAACCATTTCCCCTGTTTGTCTATGAAGCTCTATCTGATCCAGGGGATGGATATCTTTTACTAAAACTTCAAAATTTGATCTGATGTAATCTGCTGCTGAAGTTGGCTTTGGTACCTTTGCTTTGAAGTGGCTCATCAACATTTTACCTTGTGAAAGATCAAATGCTGACATCAGTCTTTCTTGATTATGAGGAGCCATCTTCATATACTGATCATATACCTTCATTTTCAATGGATCATTCTTTGTTTTGATATTAATGAAGGTTCTTTTAATGTCTCCAGTATTTGTCTTTGGCGGTCTGAAGGAAGATACTTAAGTGCTCAATTGCTTTTGTATCCCTTTCTGGCTTATATTTGTTTCACTTGCTGTGCCTGTTTGCTGACTATCTTCCCTACCATCATCAAATACTTCATCTATAATTTCTACATCTGGAGGTGGATCAGATTTGTGTTTCTTAGTTTGATAAACCTATGAGGCTCCTTTTGAAGGAGTGGTATCTGGAGCTAGCCTCTTTTTTCCTATTTCCACATTTAGTGGAGTTTGCATCTCTGGAACTTGGATGTGTATTGCTGGTGTGGGAGAAGCCTGAGATGATTCTGGTACTTTGGAACTCTGTGGTTTTTCTGCCATGACCAAGGTTTCAACAACCTGAACTACAGGTTCTTTTCCTTTACCCTTGGGTTCTGCTGCTACTGATGGACTGTCTTCCTGTAATGCTTGCTGTAGAGTGGCTGCTGAAGATGTGCCAATGTAAGGTACCTGCATTTGATCATACGTTTCTAGGTCAAAGTTCTTCTCAACATCTTTCATCATTTTATTCAATTTTTCAGCTCCACTTTCTTCCTCAACAAGAGTTCCTTCAACCCATTCATCTTGATTTGCATATTGTTCTAGACCAGGAATCTTGTGGTGTATATAGGGAGATGACTTATTCTTTAATCTTTTTTCACAAATGAAACCAAAGGGGTCATAAGGGACCCAACGGAAGGATGTCTGGAACTTCTTATCTAATAGATTTTCTGCTTCTCTCTCGGCTTCTCTAGAATTGCAAATGAAAGGACCTAACTGGCTTTTGATCCTTAACTGTGCTTTCTTCTTTACATTGCAAAAATGGATCACATCTGAATTATTCATCTGTCTAAAGTATTCCAAAGCAAAAATTCTCATTGGTACATATCTGGGTAACTTGAATGGACGTAATTCACATCCATAAATCCTGATGACTGTATGGTTTTGGTATAAGTACCAATCCCCAACTTTATAACTCTTTGACAATTGCAAGGTCTTTCTAATTTCAGTACTGAGTCTGGGGGGAGAAATTCCTGTTAACAAAGTTGTAGCAGGATGTACAAACTGATCAATGAATTCTGAATAGGAGTAGGGAGAATCAGAGGAAAAATGAATGATGGGGGACCAAAAAATGACAGACCTGGGATTACCCTTAGCATCAAGTTTCTGAACAGGGAAAGGGAACCTGTCTGACTGATAATATATCATGAGATGATAGATAACTGAGGAGTACTTAAATTTTTTTTCAGTATCTAGCCTTAAAAATTGATCATGGATCTTGTTGGCAATGAAGGAAGCATAATCATATTTAATCTCAGGAGGCTGCCCAGGAGTAAAGATGGACAGCAAAGCCAAAGTTATCTCATCTACATATTCACTGGTATTGAATCCTAAGACAAAGGATATTATGTTTACAACGCGCCTTCCCAATGTATTGAAATAGTAAAAACCATAGGGGGGAGCCCCTTTTGGCTGATGCTCAGGTAACATGAAATACTGACACATGGATTTTAATTTCTCTGGGGTTAACTGTCTGGTTTTCTCAATCAATCCTTCCATGGATAATGGTGCTAATTCTTGATCTGACTCAAAGTTTAACATAACATTTATGGCCTGGGGAGTGATGGGAAATAGAACACTTTGGTTAGGAGCTATTACAGCCCTCCGTGCGGGATCATAGTTGGCATGACAGTAATGAATGATTTCGGGGAAAATGTGGACTGAAGGAATAAGATACCTTGGGAGATTGGATTCCCACAACCCTATAAGATCTTTCCCCTTTGAGTGTTCGTCTCTGCAGCGACAGAAGCTCAAACGGGGAATTTCATCAAAATACAGGTCTTTTATTTGGAAATCTTCATCTATCAGAGGTAAATAGTCCAATTCACGATGAGGAGCATTCAATGGAGTGATATTTAGAGCTGTCGGAACCTCCATTTTGGTTCTTGTGGATTCAAAATGGAGGTTTTTCGTTTTTCCTTACAGACCGGACGGGATATCTGAAAAGGAGGAAATTGGAACAATTTGCAGGTTTTGGGGGCAATTTCACAGGTTTAAAATCTTCAGGGAGGACCCAGCAATGATTTTTAACCACTTTCTAAGCGAAAAAACAAAGGAAACTGAGTTTTTCGTGCAGTCGGGGCGTAAAATGATAAATACCTGTTTTTAGACGGAAACTGGTTCTTTGACAGGTAATGAGCAATGGCAGGGACGTTCTTCAACACGGGCGCAGTAGAATTTTGGGGCGAAATGGTCAATTACAGCGGAAATTTCGAAAATCGCAGCGGGAGCAACGTTCTTCTCAGAATAATGAAAAAACACGAAAAAATGGCTTATTTACAAGTTAAAAGGTTTATTGTGTTTTTCAAGGTGTGACATCATGGTAGTACGGGATGACGTGTGTAGAGGGCGGTAAGTGGTAAGCGGGAAATCCCCGCACCGCTTTAGGTCGAGGGTGGTATTGATCGCGGGGGGAGCGATTCCACAGAGCAGTTGCCACGTGGAAGTCTGACTTTTCAAAAACCACCCATCCCCCGCTGGTTAACATGCTGGCAAGGGATGGGCAGCGGGATTAATAATGACCGTTGATCTGCGGGAGGCTGATCCAACGGCTGGGGAAATGGGAAGATGGGCGGAGGTTTCATGTGGGCCCCGTCGTACTTTTAAACATTTTTTTAAAGGTTTTAATCGCTCCGGGGACTTTTTAACTGGCGGAAATAGTTATTAATTAGTCCAGATGACTAATTAATCCTATGAGTATAATGAACAGGGTTGCGGCGGAGTTGGCTAGGTGGAATGCCACGTGGACGGACCACGGTGGCGCAAGACTTTCGCAAAGTTTATTGATATGTTTTGGTATTAAACATGCATATAGTATGTCTAAAGTTTTTATATATATTTTTATTATATGATGAATGAATTAATACAATTAATTCACCATAGGGGCGGGATTTATATTTATAAAGGTATATTTAACCAAAGGGTGTATAAAGCGGGGTTTTTATTTTCAATGTGCGGGGATATAATACACTTTGGTTAAACTTTATACTAAGGGGGTTTTTTGGGTTATTTATAAAAAAGGGAGTTATATACTTAGGAAAGGGTATTTCACTAGGGATTTAATATAATAGAGTTAAATGTTAATATGGTAAAGGACAAGGAAAATCAAAACATTTTTGTACATCTAAGAAAGTGATAACTTGTGAAGTAAATTGCAACATTTTATCTCCAACACTTCTTAGAATAGCAAGTTTATCTTGAGGGATTTTTATGAAATTATGCATCAGTTTCCTAAGTAAAATGTGATTTTTCTTAGGAGAAAGTTAAAAATGGAAGATAACAATGATGAATTATCTCTAGTACTTAGGTCTTTTTGATCATTAGGCCGAGGGTCCGGTCCCTCCAGAAGTCAAGGAAATGCCTTGAGCCCCTTTGATCTCCAATTACCTTAGTACTTTTGGGGAAAAATTAGTAAAACTTTTGAGGGGAAAATGATAAGGGAAGTTAATGAATTTGACTTTTGCTTGCTGTGATTTTCCAGTGTATTTCCTGCTTCAGTACTTATGATGAAAGTAAAGGATCAAAAACATGTAGCAGCATCATTCATCAGATAACACTTTGCAGCACCATCTACCTACCCTATCTACTTAACACTACCATTTTCTCTTCTTTATTAGGGTGCATTTAAACTTGCAAACCCTTTTCAACCTTTTCTTTTTACATGATAAATCTATCTATTTCTACCCTTATTACATCCAAGGGCTCAGATTAAACTGTTGAGCACCTTTTAATAACTCTACCTATCTACTTATCTGCCAAGATTAAACTGTTTGGTTAGATATTTATTCTCTATTCTATAACATGAAATTGAAATATGAATAAGTCAAGTTTAAACAGTTTGACCCTTCATAAATTGTGGCAAAAGTTTGACAAGCTGCACACAATTGCTTATTTACAAAAATGAAATAGTAGTGGCATTTGGATTTGCACATTTTCCTTGGTCTATTTTTTTGGCTGGGGTTCATTTCTTTCACTTTTTTGACCACTTTATTTTTCTTACCCTTTGATTTTTCTTTTAGGGTATACCCTCTTTACATTTTTTAAATTTTTTTATTTTTTGGTTTTTCAAGAATATGGAACACCTTTGCTCAAGGAAAAAGGTTTGAACATATTCCATAGTTCAATCCAGACAATCATGAAAAATGACACCTATTAATTTATAGGAGACTTACAGGCAAAGCTTCTAAATGGTATGTTGAACAGACCACCTCCTCCCATACCACTTTTGTGACCATTGCCCAAGCCTTTTTATCTTACTTCCAGCTCCCTCTCCGATACGACACTGGTATTGAGCTTTTAACTTCTTTTCGTCAATCCTCTTCGACCCACCTTCTGCCCATGTCCAGGAATGGCGACGAAGAAGAAGCCTATGTCGCGCTCCTCCCTTTAAAGAATGGGTTTACATGGACGGGTTCCTTTGCTCTCTCTTACCTCCCATTGGCAAAGATGTCGCATCCCATTTTCCCCAAACCGAAGAAGCCGCCCTCCAAATAGCCTTGAAGTATGACCTTATCTACGCCCAATCTGGTTATGTTTATACCGTCCTTCCTGACCTTCCCAAACCCGATGGCCCTAATACCTCAGGGGCATCTCACTCTACCGACGGTATCATTGGAGCCCTGTCACATACCTCTGCCCAACCTCTTCTGGGCCATGGTTCCCCTCCAGGGGCCAGCCCCTCCGGCGCTTTTTCCCCTCTAGGTAGCATGTATTCAGGCTACGGCATGCCTCCTCCTTTTGCCCACCCTCCTGCTTACCTTACTGCTGCCCACCCTACCCCTTATCTGTATCCGCAACCTAGTGTCCCAGCTCCTCCAACATTTGGACCTCCTACTCCCTTGCCTTTTCCACCCCCGCAACCGCACTTACTACCCCCTCCAGGGCAATTATTTGCACAGCAGGGGGCACCTAATATTCTTCCTTCTCAAAGAAGGAGAAGATGAAATCAATCCGCTTCTGGTAATCATGGATCCAATCCTTCCAGTATTTACTCTACCACTGCCAACCAGCCACAGGGCTCTCAGCCTAAGCCGGACAGGCCGCTTCGCACCAATAAGCCATGTTCTTGTTGTGGTGTTTATGGTCACTACACTCATGATTGTCCTTTATTACCACAAATGCGGCAGATGTGGAAATCTCAGGCCACCGTGAGGGGGAAACACTCCTCCTCTACTATCCCTCCCACTCCAACTACTTCCCAACCCACTGTGTTTCCTGATCCTTTCCCTCAACAAGGATTCGTGGCCACTCAACCTTCCCCTTCTGGTTCCTCTGATTACCAGATTCTCATGATGGCCTCTAACCCTCCTCTCACCGTCGACCTCAACCTTCAAACTCGATCCCGTCAATATTCCACGCCTCCCATTCCCTCTGTCTCCAAGTCTCCATCTTCAGGTCCTAGAGAGCCTCTGTCGACACCCAATTGTCCCTTACAAATCCCTCCGCCCAAAACTGAGGTTCATCCCAAGACTCCTAAGGGACATTACGCCGAAATGCTACCTCTGGTCAGGTTGCCCATTCATACAGCATAGTAGATGATCTGGCTCAATCTCCTGCTGCCATTTCAACACTAGAACTCCTCCAGTCATGTCCTTCTCAAAATAAGGCTCTATTATTTTCCGTGGGCGCTGTAGATCCTACTGATGACCAATTGATTTTTTTCGATGCCCGTCAGTCAGACCATCCCCCTCTTCCTCCTTCGGTTGCTTTCCAAATCCCAATCAAAATCCGAAATTCCAATGTTGCTCGGTCTATTATTGATGAGGGGGCATCTACCTGTGTAATGTCCACTTCGGTTTGGAAACAACTCGGATCCCCTGAACTGGCCCCTTCCACCATCACCCTTCGTGCGTGGGATGGCCATGCCTCCCAGCCCATTGTCCTCTTCCGTAATTGTCCTATCACCCTTGCAGGCAAGCCTGTTTGTGTCGACGTTGAAGTTATCGACGCCCCTCTTGAATACAACATTCTTTTGGGACGTAGTTACACTTATGCCATGTCTGCCATCCCATCCGTAGTCCACCGCAAGATTTTCTTTCCTCATAATGGCAAGATTGTCACCATTGACCAGTTAACCTACCATGAACCAAAATCTCATACCTCCCCTGAGTCCACAATCTCTACTGTCGCCAATAAACCAACTGTTGATTCTTTGACCAGTGTTTCCCCTGGCATCTACAACGACTCCTCTTTGCTTGGAACTTTTCCTGGTCCTCCCCCTCCTCCTGTCTCTGACCCCAGTTTAGCGAATGTTTGCATAATGCAATCATCTCAGGCTGGCCTTCCGCAGCCTGCTCTGGCTAGTCAGCAACTTCCATCTCACCCACCACAACCTACTCCTAGCTCTTCGTTTAAGTCGACCTAACCATTTTCGCCTGGTCCTTCCCATCCACCTCCCACTTAGGAACCTCCCTTCCCTCCTGAGTCGGTTCCCTTAGGTCCCCACCATATAGGAGCCGTCCCTCCTGGTCATTACCCCGCCGGTTAGATACCTTTCCTTGGTCCTCCCCCCAGCGTTTATTCAGTCCCCGTCATGGCCACCCTTTCCCTACCTAATTTAACCTTGGGAATACCAGTATGGTATCTTGCTCCTCCAGCTGAGAACCCACCGGACCACCCCAAACCATACATAGCTGTGACACCGATGCAACCGATTCCCTTCGCTCCTTCCACCGCTACAGTGCCCCTAGCCCCTTCGCGGGACCCTCCCCATACTGCAACCCCTACAGGCAAGAAAAGAAAAACTCGCAAGGGGGCATCCAAATACAAGGCCACCGCACCCGACCCTACCCCTCCCCCTCCCCCACCCGCCAAGCCTTGTGCCTTGTGCGATGGTATCGGTCACCCCACCCATACTTGTCCTAAGTTGCCCCGTATCCAACCCATGGTTAAAGTTGCGTTCCCTGAATCGACGGTCCCTGAAACCTCTATTTATTCCTCATCCGCAGCCAAGACCTCAAATACTCTTCACACCAAAAAACCATGTGCTCTGTGTGGTGTCCATGGCCATTACTCTCACCATTTTCCTCACCTCACGCATTACCGAGCCTCTTTAGAGGTCATTCGCGAGTACAAAATTGAACAAAATCAATCTGCCTCTCCCATCCTTGCTCAATATGCGTCAGGTATACTCGAGGATCCTCCTACTGCCATTGAAATTCCTCCCACTGATGTTGAAATGTCGGAATCTGTTGCTCCCTTCCTATACCTATCATCATCCATGCAACCATCTAAGTACATTCCCTCCGAATCCACTCCATCTATTCTACTTGATCCTCCTTCAGACACATTCTCGGTCTCTTCATGTTTTGACCATCATTTTACCTGTTCTTCTGTCATTCCCCGTGATGACTCATATCTACGCCTCTCTTCCCATACTGTTGATTTTGGTAGCTTTGCAGTGTCGTATGGTCCCCTCGACCCTTCCATTCCCTCCCATAATCACGATCATACCATCCGTATCTTCAATGTTCTTCGCAACCTGAGTTCCCGCTCTTCATCCCATAGTTCTCATTCATCTCCCTCTCATCGATATATGAGTCCTAGACTTCCTACCCAGACTACTCCCTCCCATAGCTGTCATTGGATGTCTATCCTCTACTCATGCTGCCATCCTTTTTCTCATCCCTCCCATTTGTTATCCCGCAACACTATTACATTGGCCCTCTCCTCCACCCATTATCTTGGCTATGCCGATGGGGCAAGTTGCTCTTCCCGGAATCTCGCCTCGGCAGCATGGGCCATCTTTACCCCCTTACATACCCTAGTTCTTGCAAATGGGGTCTGCATTGGTAATGCCACCAATAATTAGGCTGAATATGATGTCGTGCGTGGTCTCTTAGCCGATGCCCTCTCTCATCACATCCTCCATTTGCATGTTCATTTAGATTCCCTACTTCTTGTCCTACAACTTAATGGTGTCTATCGTGTGCATAACTCTATCCTATCTAGACAATATTTACGTGTGAAAATTTTGATACATGCATTTAGAGCCATTACTTTCAACCATATCCCTCGACGTCAAAATCACTACGTCGATCAACTTGCAAATCATATTCTAGACTGGCATTTATCACACACAAGACAATAACATTTCACATCATCCAAAAAATATACATAAATCATATATATCATATAACATGTGTTTTTAGAGTCCATCTGCTCTGAAACATATCACATGCCCATAGCATGGTACAAAAAACAAAACTACAAAATGGGGGGCACCACTTGCCCCTTCAAAAACACTGGGGGGCACCATGTGCCCTACATCTAATCACTCTCTGAAGGATCCCGAGCCAATGGCTCTGCTCCTGCAGCTCGTAGATCACGCACAGTCTGACCGGCCATCACCATGCATCACATGATACCTCGTCATTCCGAGGGTAGCCCAATACATAACTCTATGTATTGGTCATCCAAATCCTGCCAACCACGCTCCGACACACTGGTCAGCAACCCCTCACATCTACGAAGGATGTCCTCCACCAGAGCGGCCATATCCTCATTCTGTGTTGTCCTTGATCCACTCGCACCTGTAGCTCCTGCTGCTGTCGGTCGTCCCATATATCTGGCCGGTTTCACCAGAGCTATATCTGCATTCCAAAACATATAACGATTAGTACCATGAATACTAGTCACAAACTCTAAAATGCACATAACAGATTAGTTTCTTGTCACTTACCATTGGGCCCCCACACTCGACCAGGCAGAAGCGGAAAGTCTGGATCTCCCCAATAACTCATCCCACTATAGGGATAGTCATCTATGTATAGTGGCATCTGATCCCAATGGGCGAAGAACTCTGGTCGGAACACCCGTCCGACTACCACTCCTCCTCCTCTACACAGTAATTGTCCCCACCGATGCATCCGAGGCTCTCTTGGCCCTCCATCAGGTAACTGCATACGAGGTCGCAAGGTTGGGATCTTATCAAAGAAGAAAGAGCACAAAATAGTCCCATAGGCACAATCATGATTCACTTGTCGCTTGCATAGTGACAACTGTCGTTTCACCGACACCAACATCCTCTGGGCCCACCCATAGTAGGTGCCCCCCAACACACTCTCTACAATCATCATCTGCCCTCCAGTGATGTGATGGAAAGCCTGGCTGCCAAAGATCCGCAACACTGCTGTAGCCACTGCCCGGGTCTCCAACCTCTCGAGATCCCCAATAGATATCCGCGTCCCTTTAACTCGAACACCCGGTCGACAATGTCGATCAAAAAACTCCATAATGTTACGCCCCCGTGGTAACACTGGCTGCGTATTTCCCACCATCCCTAATGGTGGGAGACCAGTCAATAAATACAGATCTTGGACCGTCAGCTCGATCTTGTGCCCCTACACTATAAATGCCTCATGATCTGGATCCCAGTAACTGATAATATGGGCCAACAAGGGCTCTCCAGCCCTCATCAAATGGTTCTCCAAAAATTTAAGAACCCCATACCTAGCCAGTACACGACGGACACCCTGATCCGCTTGGATTTCCACCCGTAATGTACCTAAGTCTCTCTCTCTCCACTTGATCCGTATATCTACCATATCTGCACAAAACCATCATTTTTTTCAGTCTCCAGATCAACCAAACTGCATTAAACTTTACCAAAACTGAATCTCAGCCCATACCAGCACTGAAACCTCCCACATCTATTAGGTCACACTTTTTGGGAAAAACCTGGGCTAGGTCACACTTTTCAGGCCAAAACCTACATCCCAGGTCGCAGATTTTTCCCAAAAAAGTGCGACCCGACCATAATAAGGAAGTAGGAACAGTTACTGAGCTTCAAAACCCTAATCTACAATTTCAATTCATCACAAACAAAGTGTAGGATTAGGCCTCTTACCTGCAACTGACGGATCACGATTCCAACGGTCGGTTTGTCCACTACGATCGCCGCAAGATTTAGGACCTTCTCTCCTCTCTACATTCACCATAGCTACACAAGAAAATGAATGATTTTGGAGGGAAAACGCCTTATTAGAAGAAAACCCCTGTTTTTTCTTTCGCCCGCTGCGACCAAACCATAGCCCCATTTGACACACCGTCCGCACCATTGGAAAGCTCTCACCGAGCACTCAAATGGGTATATGTCAGTTTTTCATTTTTTGATACTTCACCAGGACACATTTTGTCCATGAAGGGTCTATTCACCTCTTCTTAAAATCGAATTTCTTCACTTATGACACTTGTACTTGGGGCACCACTTTCCCTACTTACTCGTCTTCGTTCATGTTGATTTTCGTCATGAGCTACCCTTTTTTACTCATGATTTTATGGTCCCCCATTGGACCCATACTATGAGGCAGTACCCTTGAGTCGCCCTTGTTTAGAGCATCCGAGTCGAGTCATCATCACATCCATAGAGTCTATTCCGAGCCCCTTTGTACCCCACTATAGTCCTCCATCCTTTCTCGCTTGATCCCTCTCTCATGTTGCACATTATGGCCTTCAGTACCCTTGTCCCCTATCCCTCATGATATTGTGTCCGTTGCTACCAAGCCATTCATGCCCTTTATGCTCTAACAAGGGAAGTCGTCCAACCGCTCCTCCGTATCCCTCATTCCATCATCATTATCATTATCTACTTTTTTGTCGCTCTACTATTTTCCCGCATGCCTTAATTTGGGTTCCCTTATTGCCTCACCTATGGCGGACCTACTTCTGTCGACATCAGCTCATTTACTCCATAATCCAGGTCTAGGGGGCAGTGTACTTTGGTTCGAGCTCTTCTCAGCCTGATCGTGATCTATACACTTGATGGTCCAGTGATGCAGCAGTAGCTATTGGTGATTCCCGGGCGTGTGTGAGATGTCTCAACCCTCATGAGGGGGTGGCCTTGCAGGTAGCCCCCCACATGCCTGGATGACTTCTTCATTTCCGCCCTTGATGCAGCTCCTCTCATTTGATGATATTGGCCTCAACCGCTTGCAGCGCCTCTTCGATTTACATATATCAGTCAGATTTTGTGAGCCCTTCCCCGTGTGTAGGGGGCATTTGGGTATATTTATATCTAATGTACTAAAATCTTCTTGTATAAGTCCTGAAGGTTATTCCAGGCATCACATGTATGTGGGATTCATCATTTTTATCTGGCTCATGTTTAGGCGAGCACATGTTTCATTCTTGCATTCCGCGGTTTTCCGGGCGCCTTATTCTTTGTACTATTGTCTCGGCGGGCATAGGTATGCCTCCCCTGCCGCCTTTAACACTGGTACTACTCCATCACCTAGAGACTTGTTTCACCTGTAAGTCTCGTCTCCTCCGAGTCTAGTCCTTTAGCACATTAGACTACCTTACATTCCTCTCTCTCAATTCCCTCTTGATGCCTAGTGATTGAGTTCTTACAATGTACTTCGGTCATACGATTTGCTCCTAACACTCGTACGTTGGGGGGCAATCTGTTACACCATTTTTTTGGTCATCTAACCCATTATCATTAGATGAACCCAAGTACACCATGTAAGACCAATTTTACCCTAAGTAAAATTGCTTTCACCATATAAAATAACATTTGTCTATATTTCCTAAGTCATATTTAACCCAAAACAAGGAAATTGACTAAATAAATCATTATTTATTTAATTATTTCTTAGGAATAAGTTATTCAAATCATTATTTAATAATATTCCTAGTTATATTTGACTAAATCATTTGTAAATAATTAAATAAATCATTATTTATTTAATTATATTCCCACCATCTCCCTAAAATAATAAATAAATCATTTATTTATTTATTTATTACAAATAAAGGAAGTGACCCAAGTCAAAAGACCTTTTCCCTCCAACAAATATAATAAAATATTCCTAAAGGGTGATTCTAGAATTTGATTAATAATATTTTATTCATGCACCGAGTTCTAGAAAACCCCAATATTTTGTTATAAATAGAAGGGTTTTCCCTATTCATTAGTCACCTTCATTGCATTAGATCACACTGGATCTATTCTTGGTCACCATTTTCCATTTTTGCTTTGTGAGCTCCCATTGAGTTCTATGTTTGTCAGGGTTTTCCACCACAATAAGAGAGAGGAATTTTAGATCTGAAACACTGAGGACTTTCAAGAACCCATCCCATTGAGGAGAACCAGAAAACACCTTTCTTGTTTTCCTCTCAGGTGGCCCATTTTTTAATATAATACAAATCATTCTTTTAAACACTTTGTTCTTGTCTTGTCTATTGGATGCATGGAGCCATATTATATTTTATCTGCTTAATGTCTTTTGTGCTTAGATCTGAACTTGTGCAACAGAATTAAAGATATTTTGCGACCATAATCGATGTTAGGGCTATTTGTTATGCGTAGCTAAAGTGATATTTTACAATGAAAGATTCATACTAACACAGACGATACACTTTTCTTGATTAGCACCCTCGATCCATGGTACGGTGATATCATCATTTATCTCCAGACTTCTACTTTCTGATCTGAGTTGACGAAGGATGCCCACCGACGCATCCATCATTAGTCGCAAAATTATCGTATAGTCAAGGATACCCTCTATCGTGTCAGAGTGGATTCCATTCTCTGTCGATGTTTGAATCTCGAGGAAGCTGAGAAAGTCCTCAATGATTGTCACAGTGGCACCTGTGGCAGTGACATGTCTGGTTATGCCACTGCACAAAAGATTCTTCGTGCTGATTATTTTTGGCCTTCTATCTTCAAAGACTGCATTGTCGCCATTCATAAATGTCATGATTGCCATATTTATCAATGCAAGATGCCTGCGCCACCTATACCTCTTCATCATGTCATTACCGTTGGTCCCTTTTCCAAGTGGGGCATTGATTTTATGACATGTAACTCTCACTCGGCCAGGGAGCATGCTTATATTATCGTAGCCGTGGACTACTTCACCAAATGGGTCGAAGCAACGCCTACACTTGCCGCTGATGGTAAGACAACTGCTCAATTCATATTCAATCACATCATTGCTAGGTTTGGTGTCCCTCAAGCCATCGTTACTGATCATGGCTCCCATTTTTGGCATTACATGGTGGCAGAGTTGACTTCTAAGTTGGGTCTGCGTCATGATAGCTCAACGCCATACTATCCTTAGGCCAATGGTCAGGTTGAAGCCATGAATAAAGTTCTTGTTCCCATGCTTCAACGTACGATCAGGATCCATAAATGCAATTGGCATCTCATGTTATTTTCAGCTCTTTGGTCATACCGAACCTCAATTAAGAGTGCAACCAGATTCACCCCTTTTCAGTTGGTTTATGGTCTAGAAGCTACTCTTCTGATTGAATGTGAAATACCTTCACTCAAGTCGGCTGTTGAATTACTGCCGAAAACTTCACTAGAAGAAGAGTGTCTCCTTTATCTAGAAAGGTTGGATGAAACTCGCTGCTTTGCTGATCTGGTTATTGAAGCACAGAAAAAGCAGTTCAAAGCTCATTTTGACCAATCAGTTTCCCCTCGTTCTTTTGTTGAAGGAGATCTCGTCCTCCTGTACGACCAAGCTCATGATAAGATGGGGGTAGGTAAATTTCAACCCATGTGGCATGGGCCTTACATTGTTAAACGTGTATTGCAAAATGGAGCCTATGAGCTTATCGATTACGAAGATCATCCTCTAGAACAACCCAGAAATGGGTTGTATCTCAAAAAGTATTATGCATGAGTCGTTCATGCATGATTTGTGTACATAGGTTTTTTTTTCATTTTTTTACATGTTTTGATTTGGTGTGCTTTGCGAGCATTTTCCTACTTATTTAGGTCTCGCTTATTTGTGCAGATGTTTATTACCCCTTATGTTGGTTTCACGGATGGTGCTTCCCGTAGTACCAGGAATTTGTCTTCAGCAGCCTGGGTAATCTATGATCCTATTGGTGAGTTGATAGAACTACAAGGTATTTGTCTAGGATGAACTACAAAAAATGTCGCTGAATACAGTGATGTCCTTGAACTATTAACTGAGGCAATCAATCTCGGCATATGCGCATTGCTTGTAAATCTACATTCACAGCTTGTTGTTTTGCAACTCAATGGTCAATATTCGGTTAGAAACCCATACATTTTGAGATTGTATTTACGTATTCGTTTGTTAGAAAGACATTTTGATTTTATTACATATCAGCATATTCCTAGACGAATGAATGCATTAACTGATACAGTGGCTAACATTGTATTATATAGACATTTACATGATTTTTAAAATCATCATCATGTGAAAAGATCCATATAGGAAAATAGATATATATATATATATATATATATATATATATATATATATATATATATATATATATATATATATATATCACATGTTTGCATTAGTGTGCAACATACATTCAAAAAATATGCGTGTTTCTATTACATACTGAGACACCATGTCTCTCAAAATATGCAGATATAAAGGCTAGGTGTCTAAACAGCGTGATGCTCATGGTAGCATGTCACTGCCTGTACAAGCCGCCTTAGCAAGAGGTGAATATGGCTTGGCACCCCGGTGGTATGTCTCTGGTAGGAAAGAGGAACATCGTCGAATCATGCATAGTCCGGGACTCCACGTGTGATCCCCTCTAGGTTGCGCATGACCTCCTCTTCCTCGCCTCCCTCGCCATGAGGGTCAAAATAACGAGGGATTCGCCTCGCTGTCAGAGACATGCTTGCGGGTCTCTCTAGGCCAACATCTACAAATACATGGATTTAATGTTAGAACATACATAGTTAAAAAAATTATAACACTCATGAAAATTAAAAAATGAGTCTTACCCAAATATTCATCCCAATCCTCTCCCTTTGGGAGTGGGAGGTCCGGATCACTAGTAAAATTTGTACCAGAGTAGGGCTAGTCCTCCACGATGATCAACTGTCAATGGAGCCAATCAAATAACTCCGGTCTTCAAGACATCTATTGACCGCCCCTTGCCCTTCGCATCAGAGCCTCCCATCGGGCAATCTTTGGTTCTCTCGCTGGTGGTGTTGGGACTATGACCTCCTGACGCTGAAAAATTGGTAATCGTTCCAGGAAGAATGATACCAAGATAGACCCATAGCCGAATTGCTTCAATTTGGTCTTCCTGCATTTTTTTAACTGGTGTTTCACGTTTATTGTCATGGCCTCTGCCCAATTGTATATGGCCAGTGTCAAGCAGTTTACAGCAAGAAGCATTTGTGTTTTTGGTGCTTCGTGCGGTGCTTGCGATCCCGCAGCTCGTGTGATGGTATGTAGCACTAATTTTAGTGCCAAGTCTGGGATAGTCTGGATATCGACTTACCCACTCCCTGATCCCTTTCGTGCCCCTAGACATACCCTATCCATCACCATGGACATACTCTCCATGCAAGGGTGGGTGCTGGTTAGGATCACTGTTGCTCCCCTCCACGACAATCCTGTGATAAAGTAGACGTCAGAAACATCAATCTCAAGTTCCTGATCTCGAAGGACCAACTTTTCCTGATCCTCATCCCATATGTTGATCAAATACTGTAGCAACTCCAGTTTAGCATGAATACATGGTGTCAAGAAGAACTTCTTCAGTCCATAGTCTCTGAGAGCTTCCATGCATCTCTCATTTCCCATGGCAAGCTCGTCCTCTTCGTCATGTTCCCGTTATTTCCATTCGATCACCATTTTGTCGCTTTCTACCTGCAAACACATTCATATGAATATTATTAGCCATTTTTGAAGCTTGGATTTGTAAACAATTGGGGTATTTGACTTGAATTTTGCACAAAAAATGGTTTGCGTCGTTTGCGCGACTGTTTCCCAAACATTTGTGCCAATGGGTGTGCCCTAGTGTAGAAAATTGGGCGGTTGGCGTGACTCCGTGCTCGAAACCCGCACCAACTGTTGTGCCCTAATATTCACATTTCCTCCCCCAAAAATAAAAATTAGAAGTTGCAAGTAGTAAAAAATGACCTAAAATTAAGGGAGAGATCTCGACTCTTACTTGGAACTGACAAATTTAAAATTGGTCTGCTAGATTGTCCGCTATCATCACCACAAAATCACATTGTAAAATGAGTAACTATTGCTCCACAAGAGGTAAAAAGTGAAAGGTAATTATTTTTACCATTTTTGCATTTTATAACTTTTTACAACCCTAATTAGGTTTTAAGACATTTTTTCCAATTATTTTATTATATTATTTTCGAGAAATGGGTTTTACATGTGTCTCTTGTGCAGCAACAGGTTTTCAGGACATAGTGATGGAGTAACGAGTTAAATTTTATACTTTTTCGGACTCAGTAAAAACACAAAAAAGTCACTATTGGAGTCATCTTTCAGCTCTTTTATGAATCTCAAAAATTGAAAAGATTGTCGAGACTCTTTTTGTTTTGAACTCGTTAAATGTTTGCGAAGCGATATCTACCCAGTATACGTTTACCCCTTTTTTAGGTTGGGATAGATTATTTACGAAAAAGGAATACCTTAGCCTATTACAACTAAGAGGTTCTTCCGGATATTGTTTTCTACCTTTTCGGATCTGAGAGACTATTTACGAAAAGGGTTGTGATGGAGTTTTATTTTCTGACTTCTTTTCAAACTCTCTAAACATGAAAAGATGCCGATTTCTTCCTTTGTTAGACTCGTTAAACACTAATGACATCGTATTTCATTGCCATGACGTTACTCGAGTTCCTCCTTCCTAGGGCTCATAAAATGTACTAGGTTGGATTTGTCCGAAGGACAAACTTACAACACAATCATATGCTATCCCCTTCAAGCTTTTTTTTAAAAATAATTGGGGTACTCACTAGAAATGGTGGGGGAAAATGGAACCAATTTTTA
Organism: Pinus albicaulis; assembly: GCA_034641835.2. Lineage (NCBI taxonomy): Eukaryota > Viridiplantae > Streptophyta > Pinopsida > Pinales > Pinaceae > Pinus > Pinus albicaulis. The sequence goes on along the minus strand of CM076578.1, from coordinate 188,859,451 downwards.
GTTATGTTGGCAGTATGTCACTCTTGAACATGGCACTTGTCTGCATTCGTGTCAGGTTGGGGACATCTCATTTCGTTATTTTTTCCTCCATGGGTTTGGGTAATCTCTTTTGACCTCTCAACTGCTCTTTCCCACATCATCATGACCTCAGATCCTTTGATGTCAAATACTGCCAAATCCAGTGTCATGCTGCTGATATGTTCAAGAGAAGTTTGTCTCTACAGTTATCAACCTCCCTCTGATTCTTTGTTGGTCTTGTTTCACCATCATCATGTTCCTCTGTCTCATATCGATGATGTGGGAAACATTATGGCCCACCTTCGATCAGGTCACTTCCTGTCGACTTCAGCTCATTATCCAGGAATTTGATCTAGAGACTCCCTTCTGGTACCTTGGAGCCTGCATGCCTAAATGGCAGGTTCTTCGCATTCGACGCAAGGTCCACATTATTGGCCTTCGATCGAGTGATTCTGCAGATGTTCGACACCAGATAACTGTTCAAATTCCGTGGATTATACCAGTTGTACCTTGAGAGCCATTGTCATTATTGGTGGTTTCTCTCGTACCTATTAACAACTTTCATCATCGGCTGGTAATCAGGTGTTTTTCTTGCATGTTCGAATTCAACTCATATATTCACATGCTTGAATTTGTACTTGTTCGGTTCGAGATGGAGTGCAAGACCCTGGGTTTTGTCTGATAAAATCCAGGCTGTGGATTTTGTGGATTATCATGACTTATTGCATGACTCTTTTGATTGGATGGTAGAGATCATACATGAGTCTATTTGTTGATCCTTACTGCTGGATAACTGTGTCCACACGTCAGATCTCACTTTTTATATAATTTATTATGGATGGCTGCACCCATACCACATGTTCATGTATCATAGATATCAGTTGTATTCATAATTGCAGGTTTTCTGACAGCAGTGTTTGGTTCGAACACGTTCTCATAAAGCATTTTGCCCCTCCCTCTCCCTTGATCCTCATGCTTAAGGGGCATCTGTTACATAGCATTTTTTCACTGTCCCTGCAATCCCCATATCTCCCATTGGAGGGTCATTTCTATGATCAATAAGCAGTTTCATGCCTTGCAAAGACCATCATTGTATCCCTTTACATGAGAGTAATATTCCTTTTGTTGACAATTCCCTGAGCAGAGGCTCAAAAACCCTTGTTTTTGCCTTAGCGTGGGTAGTCAGCTATGCACTCGCACCGAAGAGGAATATTAACACTAGGCCCGTGCCAGCTGGTGCTCTATCCCAGTTTGCCACCTACGCCAAGCTGTTTATGGATTTAAAAAAAAAATAGAGGCAGAGATTCCACTCGAACCACTTCGAGGATGAGTCATTGGGAGTGGTTGAACTAAATAAACCACAGACTCCCTCCTTTAGTTTATGGTTTCCACCTCTTATGGGAACTCCCTAAAGGATATGCCTCCCTCCCACCTTTGTAGGGATCCTAACCTCCTCCTTTTCCTCTATAAAAAGAAGCTATCTCTCTTTGCATAAGCTAGTTAAACAACTGAATAACTGAACTTGGAGAATTAACCATACTATAGCAGAATATTGGAGAGATAGAATAAGAAGGAATTATGTTGAGAGAGCTTGAGTCCATGTCTTTTGAGAGATCTTGAGTCCATGCCTTCATCCCATCTGAATTCCCTGACGAGCATCTAAGATGCACTCCGACTGAACCTTGCTGGAGGAGACTGCGATGTCAAAACATTGGTTGTAACTCTTCCTTCTATCAAGAAATACACGTGACTATTGTTTGGTTCCCATTTTGTATTACGTTAGATGTTTAATGCAATATGCTTAGCCCTCTTTGACTGGCTAGTATTTGTGAGTGAAATTATTATGTTGTCTGTTGTTCTTGTTTTTGTTTTATGTGCAGGTATCCGAGCATGACTGTGAAAGGATTGTGACTTGTCGAGACAAAAGCGAGAGGCCACCATCACTACAACAACGACGACAACATTGGACTCCAGGTAGGTTGATCTACCGTGTCCTCTTTTCATTCAATAATTAGGAATCAATACTCTATCATGTCTCTTTGTTTCTAGACCCACTCTAGGGCTAGAGGGATCGTCTCTGTCCACAGAGAGGATTTGCCTGCATAACACATGGCATCCATTCATGCAAGCAAATAAATATTTTAGTTGCAAATATTATGTTTAGGTATGGGGTTGGTACGACGAGCTATAAGGATATACTGTGATAGTCAAAGTGCAATTTTCTTGGCAAAAAACCCTGTTTATCATTCGAATACAAAGCATATTGATATTCAGTGTCACTTTGTGAGGGATATGGTTGAAGACAAAAAGGTATTGTTGGTAAAGGTGGACACTTTGAAGAATGTTGTAGATGCATTGAAAAATTTTGTGATCACTGAGAATTTTTCTTGGTGTAGATAAACAATGGGAGTTCTGACCTTGGATTGATGACTGTGTACTCCTATGACCCCATGTGTGCAAAGAAAAAAATAAATTGGAGAATCTTGGGTATGTGTTATATTCTTTGCATGACTAGCTTTACGCGCAGGCCCACTCGTGGTTGGGAAAACCCACTCTTGGTGGGGCAGACCCACTCGTGATTGGGTGGAACCATTTGTCGTGGGGCAGAGCCACTTATGATTGGGAGAAATCACTTAGGGTGGGGTAGCCCCACCCATGATTTTGTGCATGGTTTTATGAATGATGGTTTTTCCCATGGTATTTTGTAGATCTAGTCAAGGGAACTACGATTATGTTCTAATATAGGGTTAATGGATTGGGGGTTTATGAATCCTTTGTCATGTATATAATGTATTGTAACATTGAAAGAAATATAATGAAAATTAAATATGGTTTTCTAGGTTTTGAGTTCGACGAGAAAAATATTTGTGTATTTTTTTTGTTCTCATAATTGTATATTTTTCTTTAAATTTTAAGAATTCATTTATACATAATTTATGTACAAGATTAAAACCTTCACTTGGAAGAAATTTATAACAATCTTCGTAAAGTATATTGTATATTTTTTTCCATGGTGTCTTTGAAGTCACATGCAGAGAGGACCAAGAAACTCAAAAGAGTTCTCTTAGTTAGTATGGAGAATATGTATTTTGTTCACTCTCAAAAAGTGGTGAAAGAAGCCTCAAAGGAATCCTCCTACCACTCATTAACCTAAAGTTGATCAAATTAAAATTAAAGAGAAAACATTTAATTAATATTTTGTGAAAAAAAATATTTATGTTAGAAACAAAAAATATTACTTGTATTTAAAAAAAAAAATTATTGGGCCATTTGTATAGATATCGTATACTATTGCATTTACAAATAAACAAAATTATGATTAAAAAAACACTTTTAACACACAAAAATATTATTTATTACCCCGCCTTTGAACTTGTTGCATACGCCAAATGGAAGGGAAGTTCTACTTTTAGAATTTCTCACCAAGAGCACAAGTTACTTGCATCGAGGGGAGCTCAAAAAATAAAAATAAAAAACATAATGGAAGAGCGACAACATTGGTAGTAACCTTGCAATTTGAGGAAGTTTTTGTAGTTTCAAAATGTATTTGACGAGTGGTTTTAAATGTGGAATGTAAAATATAATATTTAATTTAAAATAAAAATTATTATTATTATTTGATTTTTATTAATTTATATAAAAAGTTATTTTTATTTTTTTAATATTAATTTGAAATAGATAAAAGTGGAATTCAAGGGTATAGAGGTGTTATGTTAAAGCACATGGTTATCAATTGGAATTTTAGATATAAAAAATGTAAAAGTTACATGTGGTACAAGTGAGGTGAAATGTGAGAGTAATTTTGATTGATTTCAATGATTTAAATGATTATTGAAATTAAAAATCCACACTTGATCAAGATGGATGAACATGGATGGTAAAATGGTATACTTATGGTCTTTTCATCGTTTAAAGCACATGGTTATGAATTGGAAACTTTAGAAAAGTTATATGTGGCGAAAGTGAGGTGACATGTGAGAGTGATTTTGATTGACTTTGATGATTTAAATGGTTATTGAAATTGAAAATCCACACTTGATCGAGAGGGACGAACATGGACGGTAAAATGGTATACTCATGGTCTTGCTCCTCTCTTTATCTTTCCATCGTGTCACTGGATGGACGCACTTACCCCTAGAAAAAAAGACCAACAATGTTGGGAGTGACACAGACATGGACAATAAAATGGCATACTTATGGTCTTGATTATGTATTTGTCACTCCATCGTCACTTTAAATGCATGCTCTTTCCCATCTGATTCCCCTGTAAGTCAAGAATGCATGCTCTTTCCTATTTGCTTCCCCCTCTTATCTCTTCTGATTCCTTTGTCTCTTCCCATCCTTCGTGTCATTAGCTGCATACTCTTTCCCTTCGATTCCTTTTTCCCTAATCGCTCCTGAAATGTTTTGCACACAATATTTCAAAAGGGGATGTAAACTAGGATTTTCTATAAACATTTCAATGCGCAAAGCAATTAGTATAGGTTTTTCTTTAAAATTTAGGAGAGAATATTTTCTTTAATATTTTGCAAAAGAATTACTTGTATTTAGAAAAAGTTATCAATTTCAACAATTTGTAAAAAGATTATAAACATATCATATATTATTACATTTTTTTTAAATCAAAGTTTTCTATTCTTTAAACATAATACATCTTCTCATGATATTTTACAAAAGTCTCTTAACCTCACTCTTACTCTTACTAGATTTATTTACCAACTCATGCATACCCAAATACAAAATGACAACGATTTGCAATAAATAATTAAGTATAAAGGACCACAAAATTGTGGAAATCACAAGGGAAGATGATAAGGCCTATAGCTTGTAGGAATCTGAAATCTTCGGAGTCCAACCATAGTACCCTCCTGGATTTTCTTGAGGAAGATATATCCTTCCTAAGTCATAAGTCACAAGTGAGGTGACATGTGAAAATCATTTCTATGACTTTGATAATCTAAATTCTAATTCAAATTGAAATTCCACAACTCGTGGTCATGCCATCAAGTCATTGGATGCACGCGCCTACTCCCATTAATTTAAATACAGGCTCTTGATTCCTCTGTTTTCGTCCATCCATCGTGTCATCGGATGCATGCACTTTCCCTTTGATTCCTTTTTCCCTAATCCCTCCTCATGCCTTCAATTCTCCTGAAATATTTTGCACATAAGTATTTCTGTAATCATTGCAGTGCGCACATTAATTAGTATAGGTCTACTATACTGCAACTAAAAAAGTGCCATTACTTCGAAAGAACTCCCGAGGGCGTGCCTTTCAAATTTAACAGAGCATGGTTGGAGGATCAGGGGTTTAATAATCTCACATGTGGTTTTATGCAGTCGCACCGAAGGGCAACCGACACTGCAGCAATGCAACATCTAATCGACACCCTTAGAGGTTTAAAAGAAACTATTCGAAAATGGGAAAAAACGAAAAAAGCACAAATGTCAGAAATTCTAAAGAGTCTAGAGAATCGGCTATGATAATGAAGGAAATGGAGCAAGGTATGCATACCTCTAATAACTGGAATATAATTAGATATATAGAAAAAGAAAAAAGGAAGATCTTGCTAATAATCGAACAGACCTGGCGGTTGAAAAGTAGAGCAACATGGCTCAAAGAGGGTGATAAGGATACAAAGTATTTCCATGCCTTTTCCACGGGACGTAAAAATGTAAATGCCATATGGCACATTGATGCTGAGAGTGAATCCCTCTACATTATAGAGAAAATCCAGAATGAGGTGGTTAATTTTATCTCAGGTTTATTTATGGCACGAAAGGAACCTGTGTATGAGGAACAACTATGGGTCGTAGAGGACTTCCCTATCATGTTTGAGGAGGGCGACATATTGAATCTGACGAAGACTGTTACAAATGAGGAGACCATGTCTATATTAAAGTCTTTAAAACCTAATAAGAGCCCTAGACCAGATGGATGGACTCCATATTTTTTCATATACTTCTCTGAATACTTCATCGATGATATTACTGAATTGATAGAGGAGACTAAAAGAACAGGTTTCATGAGTGGGGCTTTAAACTCCACTTTCCTAACTCTGATTCCGAAGAGAAAAGATGCTAAATCCTTTGATGATTATAGACCCATTTCACTATGTAACACCCTATATAAGGTCATTTCTAAGACCATAGCGAAGAGAATGAAAGGGGAACTCTCCAGGTTTATCACCCTAGAACAATCCGGGTTTTTACAAAACAGGAGCATTCATGGTATAGTGGAAGCGACACAAGATATTATTCACACAATACATACAAGGAGAATGGAAGCTGGGGTGATGAAGGTTGATCTAAGTAAAGCATACGATAGGGTAGATTGGAGCTTCTTAAGAATGGTGCTATATAAGATCGGACTGGATAGAACTTCTATCAACTAGATTATGGGGTGCATTAGATCTTCTTCCATTGTGATCATTATCAATGGGGTGGCTACTAAGTTTTTCAAACCAGGAAGAGGATTATACCAGGGATGTGCCTTATCCCCTCTTCTTTTCATATTGATTATGGATGCTTTTAGTATTAAAATCAAAATGGTGGTGGATGCAGGTACTATCAGAGGTAAAATGATTACCCATAGAAGGGAGATCTCCGAAAATCTCTTTGTAGATGATGTTGTAATGTTTGGATTGCTTATTAAACAGGTATGGTTGGCCATTTATCACATTTTCTCCAAGTTCAACATTGCCTCCAGGATGATGGCAAAAGAAGGGAAGTCTTGTTTATTCCATACAGAGAAATACGGGGAATTACATAAGGAAAATTATAGTCTTTTCAATTTCAAATTTGAGAGACTCAAAAAGGGATTTAAGTACCTTAGTTTTTACATGAAGCCTAACAACTTCAGAGTGGATGACTAGACATGGATACTGAAGAAGTATTATAAAATAATACATGGTTGGTCTTTGATATGGTTATCAAAAGGGGGAAGACGCATTCTTGCTCAAGTCGTGCTGCAACAATTCACAGTTTATTGGGCACATTTATACTCTGTCCCAAAAATTTTTATAACAAGATACGATCCATGATAGCCAATTTCATATGGAACGGGGAAAGAGAAAAAGGCAAATATCATTTAGCAAAATGGGATTTGATCACGAAGCCAAAGGAGATGGGGGGCTGGGGTATCTTGGACCTTCAAAATTTTGGAAAAGCACTACTGATGAAGTCGCTATGGAGGGCTCTCAACTCAACTAGAATATGGAATGACATCATAAGGTACAAGTATCTAAATGAATCAGGAATGGAGGAGCTATTTTAGAGGGGATGGACAAATAATGGTGCAGAATCAATTATTTGGTGGGGTTTTAAGATTATCTACCATCACTTCACGAATAATATGCAATGGGATTTTGGCTGTGGAGGGAATATCCTGATAGGAAGTTCGAGCATGAGAGGTACATCTACCATCCCTATCATTAGTGACAAACTGATCTCACACCTAAATGGAAAAGGTATATTTTTCCTGGGACAAGTAATAAAGGAATATATACATGGCATACCTGTTTGGAAAACAACAAAACAAATGGATTTGCAGGGAAATATGATAGTTGAATGGGATGCATATAATGAAATGCTGCAAAGTCTAGGTTTGCAAAAACATGGCAATGGAGACTGGGTGACATGGAAAGGATCCATCAAAGAAGGGCAAATTTCTTCTAACAAAAAATACAAGTTCCTTATCTACAGAGATCAAGAACAAAACAATCGATGCTGGTTTGAAGAAGTATGGAAGGTACAGGCACAGATTAAGATGAAAATCCTTGCATGGTTGGTGTGGAGGGACAAGAACCTAACATGGTTCAACCTGCAAAAAAGAGGAAAGATTGGCCCCGATATATGTTGTCTTTTCATGAACGCAGATGAGGATAACTTACACCTATTCCACTCCTGCATTTTTTCAAGGGATGTCCACAAAGGTATATGCAATCATTTCAACGCACAATACATAGAAATGGAGAATCCCCAATACTACTTTAAATGGTGGCTAAGAAAAGGTAAGTCTCTCAGGAATTTTCTAGTGTTATTATACTGGTGCATATGGCGTACTAGAAATAAATGGATTTTTGAGGAGGTTAGTAGCAGGCTGAGAAAAGTTGGTCAAAAGATCATCAAATTGTGGGAGAAATTAAAAATTAATCAGAAACCCCCTCCTGAGTTGTCTAAGAGAATGCAGCCTTTCGAAATCCACTACCTTGTTGGATTTTTCAATGGAGCGTCACAACAATCTAGATGTGGATGTGGGGCATGGTTGATGATTTCCCCCACATGCCACTACAAAATTCATTGGTATGGGGGCACGGGCTCCAACATGGGAACTGAAATTTTGGCACTATGGGGCCTCATGTGGTTTGCATCTCAGCTCTATTTGGATAAACTGTGGATTTTTGGTGACTGACAGGTTCTTTTGGACCATCTCAACAAAGGAACATCTCTCAACCCTGGATATGTCATTTCTTGGTTGGACAAGACTAAAGAACTCAGCACATCTTTCTCCAATATAATCTTCAAACATATCTACAGAGAGAAAAATACACAAGCTGACAGATTATCAAAGAAATGGCTCCAAGGCAACTTCAGGGAGATGCACTATGAACTTCATGACTCCATAGGCACGGGGCGAGTGGAATGGTTAAATTCTTCCGACATGATTGTTGGAGATCGATTTTATCATTTTGATGCAGTGAATGGAATGATTTTATTATTATCATTTTGATGCAGTTAATGGAATGACTTTATTAACACTTGCAGGGAGTAAGAACTACTTTTGATGATTATATGAGACATGGTGGAAGATCAGATAACATTTTCAAAAAAATGGCGAAGGAATGGAAAGAAAGGCACTTAGAAATTAAATGACACTACACAACATAGTAACTGGTTTAAGATAGAATTTTTGTTGATGACAAAGATATATTATATAATTGTGAAAAGTAAGTGAATTTTTACAGCTTGATATGAAAATCCATTGCACTGAAACAAAGTGCTCCAAGAGAATAAGTTGTTGTTTAGTTTCTGATTATTATTAAGAGCTAATAATAATCGACATGCATCTATTTTTAGATTAGCGATCTATAAATAGACTTCGCCCAATATTCTAAAAATATAATTTCATCTATTTTTCCAACTTGATCAACCATCCATAAATAACATCCTGCAACTTCTGAAATACGTGAGACATTTCTAGGAAAAAGAAATGAAAATCCAACATTTTGAAGAAAAAGAAGTTGTTTTTGCACTAATACACGTTTTTTCCACTGAAAAAAAACTAACAAAGTGCCATTAGGGGAAAGAAAGGGTAAGCGTTTCCAAAGCCCTCCATACCCAGACACATAAATTTCGAGTTAGTCTTATAGATGTAATCTAATGATTAGGTGAGTAAGTTTGGTTTCCTGGTTGAATCTATTACTATTTGTTCAATTCCTTTGAATCCACCCTTTTTTTTCTATAAATATTAATCTGATAGTCACAGCTTCCATTGCTGAGATGTGCCTCGGAATTTAAATTAATTTGATAAACACAACTTTTTTTTCTGTACAAATTAATTTGATAAGCACAGCCCCCATTGCTGAGATGTGCCTCGGAATTTCAATTGTCTGAAAACTGAAATGAGCGTGGAGTGTTTGCAGCTTGCCCTTTCTTTCCTCGACTAGCACCTTGTTGCTTGACCTGTACAATTACTTGCAGAATTCAATTGGTCGAGAAAAACATATATGGAAGATGTGATTATCAAACAATTACTTATTACTTACCTACTTGGAGTCAAGATTTCGGATCTCAGCAGGGAAGTGTTGAGCCAAATCAATGGCAATACATTTTTCCGGACTCTGTGGCTCCCAGTATGACCACCACGTGCTTGTACATTTGCAGTTTGCAGTAGAAGAGCCAGGAAAAATCAAAAGGAGAATCAATCAATTGCAGAAAGTTTGGGAGCCGAGGGTCCAAGGCAGATAGAGTTTTTCTGAATGTGTAAGTTTTCACAGTTAATCATCATTATATTATATTGTATGGGTACCAAATAAAATATAATAAATTTAGAAAATTTAATTTTCTAAATGTGTAAGTTTTCACAGTTAATCATTAGATTGTTGTAGCAGTATTTTTTTGGAAGCACACCCGGTAGAGTTTATTAATTGTGCTAAGAGTTTAGTAATTGTGCTAAAGCATTTTAGAAGTTTTGCAAATTCTACACAATTTTCTTCCATGAAAGAAAAATTGTGACAACAATCAAATCTAACTTAAATTGGATTGGGGTAATACTATGAAGGGAGCCGAATGCTTCACGATGATGCACCTTGACGATGTAAATAGCTGGGTGCTACACTTGCCTGGTAATACATTTCTTTGAGCTACGTGTGAATCATTTGTATAAAACAAAGAAATGATAGATAAAGGAGTTGTTTATAGATGTAATAGAATAGTTGGAAAGTTATTTTAGTTGGAATTAGGTAAAAATATTTCAAGAAATCATAGTTTGAATTGCATTTTTTATGGTGGAAATGGATTCAGCACCATTAAAAACCCTTAGCGCACCCAAAATACTGAAGTTTAACTATAATCTAAATTTTCAAAAAAAGTTTGCCAAATTTTTTTTATAATCTTACTGAAATTTCTGAATTATTCTGTAGGGTTTTTTTATAAATTATTAACAAACTTGCTTAATTATACTTAGTTCAGAGTTTAAATTGTATTTGAGTGCATTATTAAAAAGAATTTAACTATCAAGTTACAAATTTAATTACTACATTATTCTTGAACATAATCATAATATAGCTTCATTAATACAAAATATATAAAAAAAAACTAATAATAAATATATTCAAAATTTATGCTAAATGAAATTCATTTAAAAAAAAAAACAATTTGATGCAGCAAGCCCGCCACGGCTAATCTACATCCAACGAATTTGGAATTTTAGATTACTGATGCAAACTTTGTGGAAAAATAAATTTCATTTGAGAAAATATATGTTGTTTTGAAAATTTGCACCAGTGCATGCATGAAGTACTGTTTATTTAAGTTTCATAACAGAGTCGGGTTAAAATGGATATAAAACTGTGTTGACCCTTTTTTTTATTTTTGGGAGGATAGTGTGGTTGTTTTATTATGATGTTATTTTCTTCATCTCGTTTTAAATATTATTGGGACATTATGGTTTTTTTTTAATGTGTTTTGAGTTTTTTTTTTTTGTGAACTATGAATTTTTGATATATGTAGTTTGCGGGTTGTTTCATATTTCTAGAAATGTTGAGTTTTTTATCAGCTATTTATCTAGAAAAAAATAAAATAGATATAAAATAAAATTAAGAAATGAATTACCTGTTGGAATTTCTGATTATTTCAGAACCACTGAGAGGAAAATAAGAATTCCTATGCAAACACAGAGATGGAGTAAAACTTTATTTTCATTAAGAAACTCTAAACTGTTACAAAATGAATATCTTTTCTTCATAACTATGTTTGTCTTGGATTTACATATAAAACTCCTCCTGGCAACGCACTCTTTCTCTGTCTTAACACACAGTTTCCATAGTCTCTCTGCCTTTTTCTTTCACGGCATATTACCCACAGTCACACCACTGCTTAACACTGTTGTCTATTACATTGGTTATATATATTGTAAATATTCATATTGACAATATATATTATAAAACATATAATCGTAAGTTTAAAACATAAAACTATATCGTGGAGTATGAAATAAATAAAAAATTAAACCTAAGGTTAAAAAATTTATTACATCGCGGACTTCAAACATATCGCAAAAATGTTTTAATGCGTTATCACACCTATTTGAGCGCCTGTTGACTGTGCACTCAACCAATGCGATAAGAGCGCTATTAGTCGGAGGCTTGGTGACTCGGCGATGGCGGGCCAGACCTTATCGCAAGGTTTCGAGCCTCTGGTGACGTAGGCACCAATCTATGCGATACGCATATGATTGGTCGAGATTTGTCGACGTGGATTGGTGGGTCTTCTGTTTATTGCGCGGGTTGGGATGTGGTGACGTAGGCCTCAAAGGAGCACGATAGCACGTTGATTGGCTACGGGGTTTGGAGACGTGGATCTGTGGGCTCCACGCAAATGACGTGGCTAATTTCAAATCAAAAACAAATGCGCAGGGAATAAAATAGTTGGTGGAGTCTTAATGCGGATAGGTGTTGTGGGTTAAATGGCGGTATGGCGTGGTTTAACCACGGATTTTCAAGGCAAAAACATGCTACAACCTTTAAACAAAATTTTGGACTTGCAGGGATTTAAACCAAGGAATGAATGCACGGTTGAGTGCCAAACTTAAACTAGAAATTTCCTACTGCCTTTTGTCCTTTAGATTTCCATCAAACTTGAAGCTTCGTCCTCCTTGCCAGAGTTTGTTGTTTGAATTAATTTCCAACACTCCACCTTAATTTCAACTGTTGTTCTCTTGCACACCCAGACATTTTCTGAGATAGTTAAAACTCTTCTGCCCCAATGGTTTTGTTAAAATATCAACAAACTGCTCTTCTATTCTACAATTCTGTAAAATAATTTCTCCATTGTTCACTAGCTCTTTGATGTAGTAATACTTTGCATCAATGTGCTTTGTTCTCTTATGAAATACTGAATTCTTGGATAAAGCTATAGCTGAGCTATTATCACAATAAACTGTTGTGCCCTTTACCTGTTCATGACACAAACTTCTCAACATTATCCTCATCCATACTTCTTGACATGTTGTTGTTGTAGCTGCCACATACTCTGCCTCTGTTGTTGATAAAGCCACAATTGGCTATTTCTCAGAATTCCATGAGATGGCTTTTCATCCCATATGGAAAACATATCCAGAGGTGCTTTCCTGTCATCTATACTTCCAGCCCAATCACTGTCAGTATATCTAATTAATTCCAAATTTTATGAAGTAGTGTATAAAATTCCATACCTCTTTGTTCCTTTCACATACCTCAGAATTATGGAAATTAAACTCACAACATGCATAATATCTGGCCTAGTTGCAATCAAATACATAAATCTGCCAACTATGCTCTTATACAAACTTGGATCAAAATCCTTGTTGATATCTTCTTTGCTCAGTTTCAATCCCATCAATGCAGGAGTAATTGATGCCTTGCAATCCTACATGTTAAATCTTTCCAAAACTTCTTTTACATATTTTGCTTGAGAAATAAAAATCTTATTTTCATTTTTCTCTACTTCTATTCCTAAGAAGTATCTCAGCAATTCCATATCAGTCATTTCAAATTCATCCTTCATGATTGTTTTAAAATTCTTAATGAGTTAAGAATCATTACCTATGAATATCACATCATCAACATACAAAACAACAATGAACATCTTACCATCTTTTTCTTTGATGTATAATGTGGGTTCTCCTTCACATTTTTCAAACCTATTTTCCAGTAGATAGACACTATCCTATTGTACCATGTTATTGGTGTTTGTTTCAACCCGTACAGAACTTTCTTCAATTTGCATACTTTGTGATCTTGAGCTTCTTTCTCATATCCCAGAGGTTGTTCAACATATAACTCTTCCATCAATACTCCATTTAGGAATGTTGATTTCACATCCATTTGGTAAACTTTCCACTTGTGTTGTTTTTCTATGGACAACACTGCTCTTATTATTTCCATTCTTGCAATTGGTGCAAATTTTCTTCATAATCTCTTCCTTGTTGCTACTTGAAGCCTTTGCCAACAAGTCTGGTCATGTGCCTTTCAATCTTACCTTCAACATTTCTTTTGGTTTTATAAACCCATTGTACTCCAATCACTTCTTTGCCTTTTGGGAGATCAACTAATTCTCATGTCTTATTTTTCTCTATTGCATTAATCTCTTCATCCTTAGCATCTATCCATTTCTTATCTTTTACTGCTTCTTCAAAATGAATAGGATCTTCTACATGAAAATATAACACAAATAAAGAGTTCATACCTTCTTCTTGCTCATAAATTTCATTCAAAATTCTGAATCTGCTTCCTCTTTAACTTGCTGAACTTGTGCTTGTAGAAGCACTCAAATTTTCTCCTTGTGATGTGCTTGAAGAAGCACTGTCATCACTTCTCAAGGGTGTTCTCATACCTTCTTGTGGTGTCCCTTGCTACCCTTGTATTGGTGGAGGTGGTGCTCCTAATGAGACGTTTCTTTCAGCCATTTCTTCCTCATCTTCATCATGAGACAAACAACTTTTTAAATTTACTATTTTCTCAATGCTTCCATCCCAAGCTTCTTCCTCAATAAATTGTACATCTCTTCTTATCATAAATTTTTTTATATATGGGTTATATAATCTATATGCCCTGGATTCTTCAATTTATCCAAAAAATATGCACTTCTCCCCCTTATTGTCCAACTTCTTTTATCTGGAATGTGTGCATAAGCCACACAACCAAAAACTCTCACGTGGGTGACAAACTATTTTATGCCACTCCATGCTTCTTCTGGAACTCTGCTCATTACACTCTTTGTTGGGAATCTATTCAAGACATATGCTGCACAATGTTCAGCCTCAACCCAATATTCATTTAGCAAATGTTTTTCCTTCAACACACTTCTTAGCATGTCCATGATGGTTTTATTTTTCCTTTCAGCAACTCCATTTTGCTGTGGTGTACACCTTGTTGTAAATTTCTTATGAATCCCATTTTCTCTGCAAAAATGCATAAAATATTTGGAGATATATTCTCCTCCTATATCTATTCTTAGGACTTTAATATGCTGCCCACTTTGATTCTCAACAACAGCTTTAAAGTGACAGAACTTCTCAAACACTTCACTCTTCAACTTCAATAAATAAACCCATGTTTTTCTTGTGTAATCATCAATAAAGATCAGCATATAGTGGCTGCCTGCTAATGATGGTGTTTGCATTGGTCCACACAAATCATAATGGACTATCTCTAAGGGTGCCTTTGTCTTTATGCTCTTTCTTGATGGAAATCTTTCTTTGTGTTGTTTGCCCAAGATGTAGCCTTCACATAGACTATCAAGATTTTCAATCAATGGTAATCTCTTTAAAATTCCTTTCCTATGCAACAAATTCAAACCTCCAAAGTTGAGATGTCCAAATCTTAGGTGCCATAACCAATTTTCATCTTTTTCTTCTCTTTGGAATGTCTCTTGTGTTACTGCTGCCATTGCAGCTCCTTTCTTCAAATTTGCACTCATCTTGAGAGGAAACATTATGTTTCTTGTCATCTTCAATTTTGCAATCCTTTTTTACCTTGGTGGTATGTCCATGATGGTACATACATCATCCTCAAAGAATACATTGTAGCCTTTCTGAATGAGTTGTCCAAAGCTCAAAAGGTTACACTTCATGCCAGGCACATAGTAAACATCTAATATGGTTTTTCTTTCTCCTTTCTTTGTCAACACACTTACTCTGCATTTTCCAATGACAGAGACTTTACTGTCTGTCCCCAATGTTACTTGAGACTTTACATTTTCATCTAACACGGAAAACATAGAAATTTTTCCAGTCATATGGTTGCTACATCCTGAATCTAGAAACCATATATCTTCATTTTTCTCTTCAGCTAAATTACGTGCTAAAAACAAATTTTCCTGACTGAGATTCTCTTTAGTAAAATTTGCACTGGGTCCACTAGCCATGTCACTCTTTTTCTTCCTACATTCATTGGCATAATGCCCATACTTCTTACAATAATGATATTAGACTTGGGATTTATCATACCTTTGTCCATGTGCTTGATTTTGTCCACTTTATTGGCTAATGCCTTGGCTTTGATTCTGACTTTGGTTGCTGCCCCTTCCATTAGAACTTGAAGAGATGTTTCTTCTTCTATTTTGGCTTCTACCTCTTCATTTTCCTCTGTAGTTTGATCTACCTTGACCTCTTCCTCTTCCAAAGGACATTTGGGTCTTGAGGGCATGCTCCAAAGATGAGCTTGTTGTTTTGCTCAATATTTGTTCATGTGTAATCAATGATGCATGAAGCTCATCAACAGTAAACATTGAGAGATCCTTTGTCTCTTCAATGGTTGTTACTATCACATCAAATCTTGAGGGTAAGCTCCTCAATACTTTCTTCCCTATTCTTCTTTCTTCTATTATCTCTCCATGAGATCTCATTTGGGTAAAAAACCCAATCAACAATGTGAAGAATGAGCTTATTGTATCAGACTCTTTCATGCAAATGACTTCAAAATCTCTTCTCATTAATTGAAGCTTTGTTGTCTTTACCTTCTCCATACCTTGGTAGGCTATCTGGAGGGTATCCCATGCATCCTTGGACTTCTTTAGTGCTGCAATTCTTGGAAATATACTTTCATGCACTACCTGATAGAGATATAAGAGGCATTTTGAGTCTTTCTTCCTATTACTCTTCAACAAATCTTTCTCTGCCTGTGTTAAGGCATTAAATGCCTATTCATCTGCTGGTTCTTCTAAACCATCTTCAACTAGCTCTCATAAATCTTGAGAGGTAAACAAGGCTATCATTGTGATTTCCCAATAGTCATAGTTCTTCCCATTAAATTGTGGGAGTTGAATATTTTCCATACTCGTGCTTGTGTTGGCTCCTGCCATAGCTAGCTTACAGAACTATGCTAAAACTTGATTTTGTTTCTTAAACAAATCCTTCTCACTGTTGAGAGATAAACTCTGTCTCTAAAATACTTCTCTTGTATAGTTCTCTGGACTGTAATCTTCAAGCAAACACAAAACTCTATTTTGGTAAATACCTGGCTTTGCTGAACCTTCACACTGCTGGACAAAATCTTCAACAAACTTCTTCTTCCTTCAGCTTCTTCAGGAATTGCTGAGAGCCTTAACTAGCTCCGATAACATGTTGGAATTTCCGGTTATTTCGGAACAAATGAGAGGAAAATAAGAATTCCTCTGCAAACATAGAGACTTAACAACAAGACAATGTGGACAGAAAGATGGAGTAAAACTTTTTTTCATTAAAAAACTATAAACTGTTACAAAATGAATATCTTTTCTTAAGAACTATTCTTGTCCTATATTTACAAATAAAACTCCTCCTGGCTGCTATACATGCAGCGCACTCTCTCTCTCTGTCTTAACACACAGTCTCCATAGTCTCTCTACCTTTTACTTTCACGGCATATTACCCACAGTCACACTACTGCTTAACACTACTATCTATTACATTGGTTATATATATTGTAAATATTCATATCTACAATATATATTATAAAACATATAATCCTAAGTTTAAAACATAAAACTATATCGCGACGTATGAAATAAATAAAAAATCAAACCTAAGGTTAAAAACCTTATTACATCGTGGACTTCAAACATATTGCAAAAATGTTTTAATGTGTTATCACATCCATTTGAGCGCCTGTTGACTGTGCACTCAACCAATGTGATAAAAGCACTATTGGTTGGAGGCTTGGTGACTCGGCGATGGCAGGCCAAACCTTATCAAGAGGTTTCGGGCCTTTGGTGACATAGGCAACAATCTATGCAATACGCATATGATTGGTTGAGAGCTGTCAATGTGGATTGGTGGGTCTTCCGTTTATCGCGTGGGTTTGGATGTGGTGACGTAGGCCTCAAAGGAGCAAGATAGCGTGTTGATTGGCTACTTGGATTGGAGACATGGATCGGTGGGCTCCACACAAATGACGTGGGTCATTTCAAATAAAAAACGAATGTGCGGGGAATAAAACGGTTGGTGGAGTCTTAATGCGGGTAGGTGTTGTGGGTTAAATGGCGAGATGGCGTGTTTAACCACGGCTTTTCAATGTAGAAACAAACTACGGCCTTTAAAGAAAATTTTGGACTTGCAGGGATTTAAACCAAGGAATGAATGCACGGTTGAGTGCCAAACTTAAAATAGAAATTTCCTGCTGTCTTCCGTCCTTTAGATTTCCATAAAACTTGAAGTTTCTTCCTCCTTGCCATAGTTTGCAGTTGGAATTAATTTCCAAGATTATTAATTTCTAATATATGTAACTTGTGAGATGTTGCATACCTCTAGAAAGGTTTCTAGCTCCCCATAAAATCAAGAAATGATATATGAATTTCTCATATCTATAATTTGTGAGTTGTTTCATACCTCTAGAAAAGTTGCTAGTTCCCCATAAAATCAAGAAATAAATTATGAATTTCTAATATATGTATTATAAATTTATGATATATATAACTTGTGATTTGTTGCATATGGTTTAAAGAAAAAAAATATCAGAATAAGCAAAATAACACACGGAGCTAGCCACCTTTTTGTTAATGGAAGGGCATAAAACAAAAGTTAGATCGCCTATGTATATCATGACAAATTGCAAAATCCCAGAGTCACGAGAAAGATTTTGAGATTCCTCTCACTGTTTCATTCAAATTCAAATTATGAGTTTGACACCAGCTGTTACTTTGGTGTGGAAGCAACGCATGGAAGAAGGCAACCTTCTTGGTTTCCATAACGAAGTTAGTTTCGTGTCAAGTCTAGAAACAACGCATTGTAAGCGCAAGATGCGTCATCACGCATTAATTTCGCATTGATCACTGAGCTCGAAAATCGTGTTCATAGGATGTTTGGATTATGGATTCATCGAGTAACATGAAATTAGTGGATATGGTGCGTATATTAGGGTGACAAGTCAAAATCGAAGATTCCAGGTACTAAATTTTTAGTATGTATTGAATTTAAAAAATAGATTTCAATAGTGTTTAAATTTTAAATTTTATTATATTGGGATATAATTCTTAGTTGTTGTCTACTGACGTAATAGAATAGTTCAGACCGCAGTATTTTACCAGAATCTAGTTGATGTTGAAAATTGATTTAGCACCATCAAAAACCCTTAAGGCATCTAAAATACTGAAGCTTAACTATTGTAACCTAGATTTTCAAAAATCTTTGTCGGAAATTTTCATAATTTTATTGGAATTTCTAGGTTATTCTATGGGTTTTTTAGACTGAAATCTTGATTTATGTTATTTAAACTAGTTTTTTTACTGCATATATGGATTCAACACTCTGGAAAACTTTTGAGGCATTTTCATTGTGCAGAGTTCACTCACCAAACTTGTGATTTCATAGGATTTGGAAAATAAACCCGAAATTTTTTCAAAAAGTGGCACTTAATTAAAGAGTGACTAGTTTAGTTTG
Source organism: Pinus albicaulis (assembly GCA_034641835.2). Classification (NCBI taxonomy): domain Eukaryota; kingdom Viridiplantae; phylum Streptophyta; class Pinopsida; order Pinales; family Pinaceae; genus Pinus; species Pinus albicaulis. The sequence goes on along the minus strand of CM076578.1, from coordinate 188,840,316 downwards.
GGATTACTTTTTAGTTTAAACAAACTAGATAGGAAAGTAAACCCCAAAATTTTTCAAAAAGTGGCACTTAAAGAAAACTAGGTTGGGGTTACTTTTTAGTTTAAACAAATTACATAGGAAAATAAACCACAAAACTTTTCAAAACATAGCACTTAAAGACCTTAAAAGCAACTAGTTTGGGATTACTTTTTTATTTTAATTTGAATTCAATTAATTTACAAATTTTGATTTTTAAACAAATAATTTTTATTAAATTTTATATCAATTTTAAATATTTTTTTTGTAAGCCAAAACTTTCTAAGTGTAACTATAAATATTTACAAGGCTATTGCTTAAGATTCTGTTGGTCTCACCCTAACTAGGTTTGTGGACCATTGTCACCAGTCCAAAATAACCATTCCAAAAAATGAAAAGGCTAGCCGACCATAACTGTAAGGGGTTGACCATTGTCACCAGTCCAAAACAAGAATTCCAAAAAATACAAAGGCTAGCCGACCATAACTGTAAGGGGTTGACCATTGTCACCAATCCAAAACAAGCATTCCAAAAAAGACAAAGGCTAGCTGACCATAACCGTAATGGGTTGACCATTGTCACCAGTCCAAAACAAGCATTCTAAAAATACAAAGGCTAGATGACCATAACCATAAGGGGTTGACCATTGTCACCAGTCCAAAACAAGCATTCCAAAAAAGACAAAGGCTAGCCGACCATAACCGTAAGGGTAAAAAATTCCAAAAGACTGAAAAAATAAGAAAAACACCAAAATACATACTCAATCATTGGAGTCGATAAAGGTTGGGTTGCCTGGTCCCATCCCCGGTGGAAGGGGAGGGCAGAACGAGCTAATTTGCATGAAACGGGGAAACAGAAACGAGTTTCCGAAACAGGAAGTGATACGAAATTTGACCTCCCCAAATTTTGAAAATGGAGAAATGTGGTGTGTGTGTATATATATATATATATATATATATATATATATATATATATATATATATATATATATATATATATATATATATATATATATATATATATATATATATATATATATATATATATATATATATATATATATATATATATATATATATATATATATTACAATTTACGACATTTAAGAAATGTTATGTGAAATTATAAAAGTTTAAAACATACATGATAAATTCAAAGCATACAAGTTACGACACATTTATTCATGAATGATAACATATACATAATGAAAATAGCAATATTGGAATATCCAAAACCAACCTTTATTATATATCAAAATCTCAAAAACAGCCTTATTATATATATGAGGCTACAAGTACAATAAAGTCAAAATATTAATACTCATTATCAGAATCCTTATCAAATATAGTAATAGAAGCATGCTCAGCAGTGGATGGTGTAGCTGAAGAAGATGTTTGGCCAATTCCACTTCTATGATCCCCGTCCTCAATATTCAAGGCAGCAAGAGAGAGATCCAAATCAAGATTTTCTAGATCCACATCCCATTCCTTATAAGGACCATTTCCATATTCTGGACCCCTATGAGATGCAAGGTGAATGTTTGAGTTCACATAAACAATATCCTTTGTCTTCTGTGAGCCCAACCTATTACGCTTTAGAGAATTAATAAAACCATAGGTGCTCTAATTCCTTTCTACTGATGAAGAGCTTTCCACTTGTGAAAGGAGGCGAATGGCAAGGTTTTGAAAATGTACACCATTTTCTCCATGACAAATCCACCACCTAACTAGATTCATGGTGCTTCTCTCCTCCAAACATGATATATCTGAATAATCATCTATTCATGCAGCAAAACTGGAAAATTCTTCCTTCACCTCCCTCTTTAGATGAGCTAGAAAAATTCTCATAAGGGATTTTTTCACCCCATTAGCCACCTCTCTATCCTTATGGGGTACCTTCCTCTTCCCATTTCTTTTAACAATACATTCCTCATCATAAAATTTTGGGTTCAAGGCATGTGCTAAAGTGTGCAATGGAGTTTTGAAATAGTTCCAACTATCAACAATGATTTTCTTGATTAATTCGGCAAAATGATCATCTACAAAAAAAAATTGTGGAGACTCTTGTGAAATGATTTCCATAGTTTTCTCAACCATGGAATCCATGCCATCATATAACTATCCTAAGAAATTTTGGTCAGTGTCAGCATTCCGAAGAAGCTAAAATGCAGGGGTTATGAGCATTAGCAAGAAATCTATCTTGCTCAACCAATCCTCATCAAGGCACAATCTACGCACCGTAGATCCCCGCTCTGAATCTGCTTGTCTCCACTCAGCCCAAAGTTGACTTTCCACCATAGACACTAATTCTTTCTTAACCTCAACAAGGTGGTGCAACATTATGAAGTTTGAGGCATATCTTGTCTCAACAACTTTTAACAACTCCAATATGGAGTACTCTCAAAATATTTCTTGAGACTGGTGGTGGTTGGTGATGAATTTAACTATTTCCTTTGCTCCCCTTGTGAGTTCCTTTATCCATGGGACTTTATAGCCGATCTCCTCTAAGATCACATTCATATTATGGACAATGAAGGGTGTCCAAAAGATGTGGTCATACATCCCCTCAATAATCAAACCTGCAGCTTTGCATATTGGTGCATTATCTGTGATAACTTGCACCACCCTGTTAGGACTTACTTGTTTAATATATTTGATAATAACATCAACAATGAATTGTGCATATTTTACCTCTCCTTAGCAGTCTTCCGCCTTTAAAAATGTTTCTCCTTTTGGTGAAGTGGCAATGATATTTATTAATGGTTTATGCCTTGTATCTTTCCATCCATCTGAGACTATGGTAACCCCAGAGCTACTCTAAGAAGAACGAATTGGTGATAACACATCCTCCACAAGATCCTTCTCATTTTTGAGAAGTTGAGTTATAAATTTCTCATAGTTGGGCCCCTTGTACCCTTGAGGAGCTTCATTAATTGGCCTTAGCATATCTTTCCAGTAAGGAGAGTGAACAACATTGAACATGATACCACATGCATAGATGCACTGAGCCACTCTCGAATCAGCTTCTTCTCTTGCTTGCACATTCACCAATTTTAGCAATTCTGCTATCTTGAACTACACCCGATGCCCCTCTGGATGGAAGTTGTTCTAGTTGTTGAGTGCCTCTACTCTTGCTTGCTTCAACAATAATCCTTGGCTCAACGTTTGCTAGATTTTTATCTTGACTAAGATCATCATGGTTTCTTTTAATTCCATCAGCCTGATCTTGCTCTCTTTTATGTTCCCTCCTTTCCCAGGGTCTGATGTTTTAATGCAACCTGCAATCTCCTATCCTCCTCAATGAAAAAGATGTGCCTTCAGTCTTGGGTAAGAGCGTTTTTAAGAATTATTGCAAAGATTACATCGTCATTCCCGTGAGCCACAACCTCCACATATTTGAAACTTCTCAACATGCCACCAAAGAGGAGAATATTCAGCCCTTATGTTGGCCTTGGGGTTTGAACTTGAACCTTGGATGGAAGCCAATGTGCAAAAAAAAATTAAAAAACAAATCTGTAAATAAAAAACTTCTTTTATAAATTTGGAAGCATAAACCCTCGATAAATAGACGAAAAAATGGGAAAAAATCAAGAAAATGAATGCTTCTTACCAAAATTAATTTTGTGTAGCTGAAGCTACCCCAAAATGTCAGAAAAAACAAGAGAACTATGGTTGTAGCTAAGCCAAAAACCAAGAATTTCATAGCTGGAAACTTCGCACTCAAAATCTGATTTTGAAATCTCTTTCTCTTGTTGCTAAAATATCCTTTTCTCATTGGTGAAAACACCCTAGCTGAAGCACTACTCTCTTCCTCCTTTCTCCTCGCTAAAATCGCTCTTCTCCAAGTGAAACGAGTTGCTCAATTCATGTGATGAGAGAATGAGGCTAATCATATTTTTACAAGTTTAGAAAGCCATCTAGAAGCATACAAAAGACAAAATAAACAATTAAAATAATATTAAAAGGCATGAAAACAAAATAAAAAATAAAATTAAAAAACACAACTTAAATCGCTTTTGAGGGAATGAAATGCGGTCATACAGTACGCAGAAACGCGTTTCCATTTCGCTTTTTTGGTGAAATGGGGCCTAGACTGACGTTTCCTACAACATAGGGAACGAGAAACTGACATGTTGCTCTAGGTGAGCCAACCATGCCTTCAATTGCTCTAGCTTGTACAAAATGTGTATATTCCTATGCTAGACTACCACCAGTCATTCCCATAATTGACACTGGAAATATTGAAGTTGCGTTGGGCCTGCCATTACCACCTCATGTTCCTCATGAAAATTTTTCTCATAGGCTTCCATCTGCATTTTCACTGACTATCTTGATGGGACTGTGGTTGCGCAAGAGGAGTTGTCTTTCTTCCTCTGTATTGTTCAACGAGCTCTGCAAGGGCCCAATGAGCCTCCCCTTGCAACCATATTCGACCCAACATCCTCTTTTTCTAGTATCGACGTTGAGATATGGGAACCATGGCCATTCCACTACCACTACACTCTAAACGAAAGCTTTGATATGAATAAATGTTTGGGAAGTTCCAAGGTGACCAATCTAGCAACAGACCCCACACTACCCCACAATGCACTACATGCCTCGATGTATGCCCATATCTTGTTTCATGTGCAGTCCTCCCTTGGACCAAAAAAACCACCTTGACACCCACCAGCTCCTCCAATGGGTCTAACTCCCTCCCTAAACTTAGCCACAACTATAACGAATTCCCACCACTGACTACGATTTTCTTCAACGTGGAACCCCTTTCACTCCCAATTTTTTGCACCTAGCACTAGTTTGAACCCAGTAGAGTGCACCACCAGAATAAGAGGCTAAGACACCTGTAGAAAAATACCCTTTGAAGGTCACACACCACTACACCAGTGAGTCGAAGAGCCACGACATACCACAAACGCAATGCAACAAGAGGCAATTGGGGTATAAGATTCTCCAATTCCCCACTAATACGTTTTCAAACTCCACAAACATTTTTGGGACTAGACCATGTGATAAACCACAATTCGTGCAAATTTCCAGATGAGAGCCATCAAAAATTCGTGTTTTCAAAGCTCACCCAGTTTGGAGGACGATACAGAGAATACATGAAGAAATAAAATTCAAGGGGCCAAAGGTTCCATTTTGCAAACATGTGCCACCATTTTCACAATCTAAGGTATGGCAGGTCACCCCTTAAAACCTCCAATTCCCATCAACGAGCCATGAGTTTGGCTTAAGGCTCCAGTATGAAACACACACCCCAAACTGCCATCTCCATAATAACATTACGATACCTATAAATCTTCATATGAGAGCCATCTCCCACTTGCCTCTGCATAAATGTGCTCGAGCATCAATGGAAGGTTTCAGACAACCTTGTCACTGCATGCTCTACCACGCAACCCACTTGCCTATCATTTGCATGGAGAGTCTGGAGGGAGGCTAGGCATGACTTAGAAATCCTCGGGTTATTCTCTCCCATCGGGGTATATAAATTTTAACTATTAAATTGAATAGTTTAAAAATAAAAATTAATTATGTCTGGTTTATATTGGAATTGGGCCTGGGGAAGTTTTGAATTTTTATTAAGTGAATGGACAAAATTTCATGTTAAGGGAAATATTCTTCGTCTTATACACCATCTAACAGATGACATTAAAATTATTTCAATATTTTTTCAGTTTCATATCAAAGAATAGAAAATTAAATTTAAATAGTATTTCTTTGGCCACTATTAGGTTGAAACACTCCATTGTATTCAACCACTTCCATTGTCTTCCATCACTTCCATTGTCTTCTTCCACTTCCATTTTTCCTGTACGTGCGTTGTAATGCAATACAATCATGTACCTACATTGCAATGCAGTTTGTCACTAAAAGGAAATATACACTTGATAACCTATTTCAAAGAATTCTCTGTGCAAACATACCCATAATTTATGTACGCCTAAGAGCTGCTCTAAGCAGAATTTCCTCAATTAAAAAAAAACATACCCATAATTGGATCATCTACTGAAATGAGTAGGATTATGGCCAAATTTGGGTCATTATAATTTTTTTTATAGTGTTAGCCCTCCGTAATTTGTAATATTGGCAAGAACAAATGGCAGAGGACAACATCAAATTGCTTTGGAGTCAGGGACCTAGCCTTCCTAGACTCAGAGAGGGATCTCTCTGTTTTATGATTTAAATCGATTTAACTTGCTAGTTATAAGTACTGATATTAGGCTAGTTACAATGATGGGGGGTTGTTTGTTTGATTGGTTGTGTGGTTGGATAGATAGGGATGTAGAGGCTATTCCATTGGGTGATGGAGTCAAAGGCTAGAATGGAACATCAAAATCAAGAGAAAATCACATGGCAAGCTAACTGTGCTAAATGGATCTTAAGAGTTGTATGAATTATGAGGTGAAAGAAACAATAAGGTTCAATAGCGACTAAAGAGAAATTAAGAATTCTTTAATCAGACTTCAACATAAAACATTAAGATTGTAAATGTAGACAGAATTAAGGTGCTTTGACAACGAATCTTAATCTAAAATTTCTGATTTACAATTAGATGAGAAAATACATAGCAGAGAAAAAAGCAGAAACATTTAAACAGAGAAGAAACACATCACCATTTTAACATAGCTCAAGAATCCTGTAAACGGTCTTTGATATCGATGTCCAACTCCAAAATTACAGTGCTCCAGTAGTCGTTCTTACAATTCAGGTGCTAAAATATCCAACCCTTGAAACTGCTAAGGTATTCAATATTTATCTAAAAACTAAGTCAGTTTCCCTACCTTAGGCGGAAACCTTTCATTGATTACAATTAAGCAGAAAATGACAAGTGTGGCCACGTAATGCATGATTCAAACATCACTAACAACAACCGCCCGTGGAATTAATTTTGGACAACTCTTCGTAGATCCAAATGCTTCAATGGCTCCTTGGAAGACCAAACAGTAAGCTTTGAAAGTGGTTGTGATGGTTTCAAAGGGACAACCAATGGAGGCTCTCACATCTGGCTTTGTTTTACAGAAAATCATGTGTTGGGTAATCAAATCTACGTAGTGCTGGCCTCTTTCATTTATTGATGCTAGTGCTTATGTGTTTTGTTGCCCCGTCAATCTCTGTTGATATAATCATAACAAGTCTGCACGAAACGCCCTTTGCTACCCGACTTGACCTACGGTGTCTCTTTGCTTCCTAAGCCCTTCTGGCTGTGTTTCACCTTATTTCTCCATAGGATGAGTTTCAAATCCAATATACCTAGTCGTGGAGGGATGGAGGTTGGAAAATGGGGATGTATGATGGAGGATGTAGCATGGTGGTATTGGCAACGGGCATACAGCGGCAGTGGTTTGGGAGGACGGTGGGAACAATTTTCTAGAAGGGGGTGAGGGTGGTAACCGATATTAGATAGGGGGGGTGCGGAGTAATCTTGAGTGTAACACATAGCCAGATGGGCAGTATAGGATACTTCCCATTCCGGATCCCCCCCCCCCCCTCATGATAAATTTCGAATGGTGGAGGGAGGCCGAAACTGGATAAGTGCCATCAGATGTAGGGAGAGGAGTGAAGAGGGAGGAAAGGTGGAGGGAGATTAAAGGTTGCATGATATAACACACGGGTGGGGCCCAACATGAGCTCTTTGCTACCCGGGTCCTTCCTATTGTGTTTTAATTATTTTTCTAACTAAAAAACACAAAATCACATTTACCCGGACTTGCAATTGTTGGCGAGAAAGAAGGTCCCTGAGCAAGACCCAAGTTCAGAAGTGTGCCCAACAAGGTTTCTGCAGTAGTCTATCACAACGCTAGCATTTTCACCTTACTCCAAAAAGTAGAGAATCTCACCCGAGGCGTGTCGTGACCTTAGTAGGGTTAGGAACAGATCAAGTATCGACCGATCACAACTATAAAGCAAAGCAAAAAGAACTTGGAACAAAAAATAGATCTTACTATTCTGCACAAGATACCACTCATTAAGCATATTCAGGATGCAAAATTTAAATTTAAAAGCGGGCCAAACATTCATAGTAACCAAATGATTAACACGGAACTTAGAACACAAAACACATGTAGAATTATATTTCATTATCAATAACAAACAGCTACATTACTCCGCAAAGTCGATTACAGAGAGACAGATTACAATGATGACAGAACAAAGCTCTCCTATGGCTCTCTTCCTCAGCTATCTACTAGACTAACCTACTGTCTACGCTGACTGATTGCCTATTTTTTCCTTCGCCAACATGACTGTCAGTATTTCCTCCTTTTCTCCTTTACTGTTTGCCACTTCATCCTGATCACTGGTAGTTCTGATGCCTGTCCTTGTCGCCCACTTCTGCCATCTGTGCTGGTTTTCTGCAACTGTTGCACCACCTATTCTCTAGCTCTCTGCAACCGTGACAGCTCCCTACCTACTGTGGTTGTGCTCCGCCACCTGTTCTCCGCAAATCAAAACAATTTCCTTTTCAAAACAAAGGCCCCAATAGGCCCCAACCACATGCTATTGACTCGTCCCGAGTCAATCCTTTTCTGCTGCTTCATTCTCCATTGGTCTATCTGCCTCTCTAGCTAGCCCTATATTCTCCGTTTTCTCACTTTGTCCAAACAAAGGCCCAAAATCGAGAACCTTTGCCAATGCTGAATATTTGAGTTCAAAAAAGTCATTAATTTCCTGTTTCCATTCCTTAAAGAGCTGGTTAGTTTCTGTGGCAACTCATTAAGCTTTAGTTTCTCCTGCAACGGCTGACATTTTGCTGAATAATTCTTTGATTTTGATTTTGGCCTCAGCGGCCATTTTTTGTATTGCCTTTGTAATATGCTTGACTGGTTGCCTCAGTTCTCTGAGGACCTGCTTTGTGGCAGTAGAATGCTCTTATATCTTCTCTATTGTGGTCTCCAATGCCTCTGCTTGATTGTATAACTGGGTTATGTTGACGGGATCCGTGGCCTCCTTTATTTCTTGTGAAAACTGCTACAGTTGTGCCGAGATTGGTTGGGCTTTCATAGTTAACGAGTTAGAACACTCGTGTAAATTCTTCAGGAGGTTGTATGCCTCTTTTACCATTGTCCCTAGGGTTTCCTGCATTCTGGTTGCTTGTTTCTGCTTCTCAGTGGCCTTCTCAGTATATATGACAGCTAGATTTGGTAACATCAGTATTATCGTGAGCGCTTCCTTTAGCTCTTGATTTTCCTTGCTGAGATTCGCACAAGTTGTCTTCACGTAGATAGACCATTCGACTATGGTGCAAGCCAATATGTCTCCCGGTGTCTTGTTATCCTGAGCCATTACTGTTGGCCAGAGATCCTTGAAAATATTCGTTACCTTCTCCAGTTGTTCCTGCAGACTTTCCTTCTCTCCCTTCAACTAGTTGCGCTCTTGATTAAGTGCACTGATATGTATTTGTTGTTGTTTGAACCTCTGTTAGAGATTGTTGTGCAGTCCTTCTACCTATTGTGCCACACGCTGGATGAAGTTGTACAGTTGTTCTGTGCCCTAGGTATGCATACTCTCAGCACTAGACATATTGTTATTTGGCGGTCTATCTCTAAGGGTTTGACTGCTGGCTATTGATCTGGTTGACTTCTCATGTGATAATGTGGGTTTGTTCTATTGCGGCAGCTGACTCCCTAGGTTATTCATGCTTGTGGTTGGTTGAATCTGTTATAGTATCAAATTTGCTTGCTAAAAAGGGTTTAGCTCCTTTTGCGAGGGCGTTGTGTCTGCAGTAAAAGATCCCCCGCGAACAATAGGTCCAGGAAAGTGCCTTGTCCCACCAGAGGTTGGTTAACCTTAGGTACCATAGCAGTACTCGAGTTAACTTGTGCCTCGTTTTCCCCATTTGTCTTGCTTTTTGTCTTGACTGGGTCTGAAATTGTTGCTAATGTGGATGGAGTGCAGGTGGAACGGTCTTTGGAAGTGAATGATGTGTCAGGCGAGGAATGGTGAGTGTGCAGTGAAGAGGTATGAGTGTGGGGTGGAGATGACGTTTGAACATTCAAACCTGAGAATGGATTGAATACAAGTAGCTCGGGGGTGACCTGTGTGGCCACCTATGGCTCCTCTTGAATTGGTACTCCCGTATCCATAGGTTGCATGTGATATTTCTCAGTGAGATCAACTATTTGCCTAGGCACCATGACTCTTGCTTTCTTGGCCTTAGGGTAGCTACGAGTGGTTTAGGTGCCTTACTCTTTCGGATTGGAACTAATGTGGTTGCTAGGGGTGAATTAAACATGGTGGACGGTAGGGCAGTGATGATAGGTGCAACCATGGAAGGTGATGCAGAAATTGAGGACTAAAACTTTGAAAAAATAGGAAACACAAGAGAAGCACTTGTGAAAGTTTGAATTACCCGATTGAAGCCCTTTACCCTCATGTCCAGCTCTACTAGTATGGGCGTTAGTTGCAGTTGAGACACTCTGCTCAGTGTCCCATCTGGTGTCTCCCCTGGTAGTGCTCTTGGTAGCATGCCCTCGAACAAATAGTGATGGATTCCACTTTTGATATCCATTCCCACCCTCGGCCAAGAATAGACTTCAGTGTGGAATTCCTTCTCATCAACCTGAAACTTTAACGGTCTCATATTAAATTTTGTTTCATCCACGCAAGTGGGCATGATGTATGTCTGCTTGCAAGTGACCCTGAACCATATCTGAGAAGAAAATATATCCAGCAGACCCCTCAGAACCCTTTGCTACCTCGCCACTATATCTACCATCTACCTGTACTAGAATGTGAATGCCTCTTCATTTACCTCCATTGTGCCGGGGTCTCCCGAGATTTTCCAGGGCATAAACTTCATCGCCACCAGCTGATCACTTGTGATTTCCGTGAGTTGTTTCACCCCTGGGTGAGTCCATTTCAACATTGAAAACACCACGATGAGGTAGCCGCAAATGAAACCTGTGGCTCTTTTGCAGTTATCTTCACAGGCTTCGAACAATTCTTTCAATAGAAACGTACACCATTTCAGTTGGGTTCCCTGGAGGCAGTGTTATGCAACTGAAATGGTGTCAAGGGTACTAACTGTGAATATCTTCTACATGTATCGGTATCTCCCTCCCTAGCCATAGTGACACGTTCTGGAGTCTGCTCAGCAGGAATTTCGTACACTGCATTGCTACTCCTGTGGTTCCAAACACTGGAAGGTTCCTAAGGTTTAGTATTGTCGACCTCTGGATACCTCTGAACTCTAGATTTAGTCTTGCTGCTTCTTCTCCTCCTTCCGTAGTGTAATTCTCTATCTATACTTGCCTCTTCATAATCGGAAACTGGTATGAATCTATGAAATCTATGTCGAACAGCAATGCATTATCATACTTTCCCACTAGCAATTCCATTTTTTGAATTCTCTCATCGAGCTTAGGCTTGACGACTGTTGGTGCTACCTTTGTCATATTTGATCTTCCTTTGTACACTTGAAGTGCTACCCCTGCTCTTTCTCTATAAATTCCTACTATTGTATTCTCTCTTTGGACTTCCTTTGATGATATTTCGCTTACTGCTGCTGCTATTTCTTGTTATAATTTAGAATTTTCCGGCATTCTCATGCTTTCTTCTTTCATGCGGGTTAAGTAATGTAACCGGAAAGAATGAGGTTGATAAAACCCCATAAATAATTAATTTTTCTGCCTCCCCTGCAGCTATAATCGTGTGATTAGTTACCGCGATGAGGTGTGTTCTGACATGGTTGACTGTGACTTTGGGATTTGGGTAGACGTGATGGGTAATGATTATTGCTTAATATGGAAAATTTATTATGGTATGGATGTTACTAATTATGGCAGTTAATTCTCAAATCTGGGTAATCCTGCAGACTGACATCGGTATGATGGGTCATTATGACATAATGATGTTTGACATGTTTAGCTTTCTGACATGGATGACACGCTAGACACTACCCTCCCCCAGACCATAATTGGTTGTGATGTGGTCTCCACATCACAACAGTGAGTTTCCTCTTTTTATTGCAGTTTGTGCTTTATTTTGATTCCTATCTATTCTCCTCTCGGGTGCAAGAGATTTATTGACTCTATCTATCTCTATTCTACCCTACTAACTCCTCTCAGTTGCGAGAGTTATTTGAAAAGGAAATAATGAAACTTGCACATGATAAGGCTTCAAGCGTGTGCCCTTCACCCATCCTGGTAACACTTGGCCATCCAGTTCTGCTAACCGAACTGCTCCTAATGCAATGTTGGAGGCATCAATATGGACCTGGAACTACTTGTCCCAATTAGGATGAACTAATATGGGTGAACTTGCTAAATTTTCTTTCAGTGTATTGAGGGTAGTAGTACACTCGTTTGTCCAAATAAATTGCTCTGATTTCCACAACAGCTTTTCCAATGGGGCTGTTATATTTTCATAGTGGCGGATGAATCTTCTGTAGTACCTGGTATATCCTAACAGTGATCTCAAATATTTCACGGTTTCTGGTGCCTCTATGTTAATTATAACTGCCACTTTTGCTGGATCCACGCAGACACCTTGTTTACAAACAACATGTCCTAGCAGCGTCTCAAAAGGTACTTCCAAGATGCACTTCTTAAGATTGAGTGAAATATGGAGTTGTATGAATCTCTTGAACATTATCCTTAATAAGGTTGCATGATTCTTCAAAAGGCTATAAATTGTCTAGTCATCCATATAAACCTCTAGGAATTTGTGGATATATTCTCGAAATTCTGCTATCACGATCCGTGAAAATACTTCTGGTGCATTTTTCAGCCCAAAGGGAATTACATGATATGTAAACATGCCCCATTAATTTTTGAAATTTGTTTTCTTCTTGTCTTCTTCAGCTATCCTCACTTGATGGTATCCTGAAAATCCATCTGTAAATGAACAAGCTTCATTCCCTGCCACATGGTCAAACACCTCATCACTGAATGGAGTGGGGAATGGATCATGTATGCATGCGTTGTTGAGGCTCCTGTAGTCAACACATACTTGAATCTTAGACTTGTCCTTTTTTATTTGTATGACTATAGGACTTACCCACTCTGCTTCTTCCACCGGAAAAATCAACCCTGATTTTAGCATTTTATCTATCTCTACCTTGACTTTCTCTTTTACTCTTGGATTCAGACGGTGAGGTCTGTGCTTTATTGGTCTTGTGTCAGGCTTCAAGATTATACGCATTTCCCTCATGTCTCCTTTTATTCCTTTTAGCTCCGCTACTAAGGATGGGAATAAGTCTTCATATTCCTGTAGAAGATTAAATATCTCCTTAGTCATTTCTGCATCCCAATAGTCGCCGATTGATGCAAGTTTGGGTTTTTCCAGGGTTCCTATGTTCATCTTTTTGGTCTTCAATGGTAGTAGATGGATTCCCTCTATTGTAGGTTATTCTTGTATATCACGCTCCCCTTCTTTTTCTTCAAAATATAAGTGTCTAAGATTTTCTAGATCATCATCATCCCATTCACTGTCTATAATTTTGCATGCTACTAACTGTTTTATACTCTGTTTTGAGAGTGGTTGTTCCCCATCTTCCTGAATCTATAGAAAAAATAGTACTCTTTTGATGGCCTGTAGTGCCTGTGTGATTGTTTTTGTTTCTCCTTCAAAAGAAAATCATTGTGTAAACTTATCCGCAACTACTTGCCACGTGTTGGTTCCTATTTTCTTCTCTTCAGTTAAGTACCAATATTGTGGAACTGAATCCAATGAATCTATAAAATTATGCATCCATAGATATTCTGGGTACCCTGCTTTCTTCCAGTGGCACTCGCAATTTTGTAAATGTTTAATGGGATCAGAATTCCCTTGGTAATTTTCATTGAATTGTGGTCCTTCATCTTCTTTGAATCTGGCTCTTAACGATGCTGCAACATCCTCCCATCGCAACAGTGAGTTTCGATGATTTCTCCACCATCTTGCTGACTTAGATCATAGAGCTACATCCATGAGGGGGACTCTATGTTCCATTGGTACTTTATCCTCTATTCTTTCAATGAATGTATTTACAACATTCATATTTGATAAATTCGGATATCCTCTTACCTCGGTTCCAATCCAATTGACTCTTCGGATGTTAGCACATCTTCTTGTATTGGTCTCGTATCCTCCCTACTGCCAATCATCCCAGGCTATTTCTGAGCCCAAGTATGAGCTCTGAACACTTCTCTAGCTTACAGTTCCCCCCGTTGTTGGGTTGATGTAGTCTTCTCTTTTCCCTGCCGTCATTTGATAAATATGATTGAGAAGTTGAGCATCCTCTCTGTTGTCAAAAATTTCTGTAAATCAAGGTCCTTGATATGGGTCAAGTGGTTGAGTGACCCAGACTTCACCATCTTCAGATATCATCAATTCCTTTTTCAAGTTGATTATTGCATAGTTCTCAAAATCCCAATATATCTATAATAGTTCTGGATAGGGATCCTTATCCCCAATGGTATCTATCACTTCAAATTCTATGTATGTCTTTAACCCCACAACATCAACTTCCACCTCTCCCAGCCTGCCCATGGGCACAGTGCAGTACTGGTTTGCCATGCGGAGCTGGATTGGTGAGTATGTAAACTTTGGTCTCCCCAATGCTTCCCATGTCTTTCTTGGCAGAATGTTGACATCTGATCATAGGTCAAGCATGGTGTCTTTAATTTGGAATCCTGCAACTTGAGTATTTACATGGAATTCCTTTCCTGTTCTTCTCTTATTTATTTTTATTCTCCGTATATATTTCTGGGTTGAGTCATTTGACTCCTCTAGTTCTGCGTTTTCCTGCACCACCATCTTTGGGTTTTGTTTCAGTTGTTCCAACATTGGTGCATTGGTTACAATTTTCAAAAATAGTCAGAACCATTCTTCAATCATTGTACTTATATGGGTCTGCTTTTATTTTTCTACAGTCAGTTGTGGTAACTCGATGCCTTTTCTCCCCCCAAGTTGAGAAAATGTCTCCACTACCTCTTTAAAATATTTCTTTTGTCTATTTGGCCTGAAAATTGGCTTTGGAGATGCTGGTGTGATTAGCTTTATCGAGTCTATATTATGTGCATACTCCCCTGTTCTCTTTCCTCCTTGTGTTACTATGGCTACGTTTTGCATAGCCTAAGCATCTACTATTCTTGGTTCTGAATTCACCACATTTTCTCCTCTCTGTCTGGCTCTTTCTTCCCATCTCTTAATTAACTCTAGACAGTCTTCAGTTGCATGTGTATTGACTTTGCATTGAGAGCACCATGGTCTTCTGGGAAGTGAACATTCCCTTGTTACGTGGCCTTCTTGGTAACAATTGTAACATCTTACAGGTCCCCTTCCTCCAGCTCTGCCTCCTCTCATTCCTCCTCCTTCTCCCCTTGGAGCCTCATTCACTCTATAATATGGTTTGTCCAATCATTCTACTAGTGCAACCAAGGCTCGAATTTGCTCTGTATTATGTGTTGTGGAAGCACAGAACTCACAATATATATTGTTTGGAATGTTGGAGTATTTCTGCAAAATTGGGCATAGTCATGGTGGATGACCAATGCCTTTGCATATTTCACAGTATTCGGTTGTGGTCTGATTCTGTTGCACAGGGAACCCTGGGAAGTGGGGTTGTGGCGAGTATAACCCTTGACTGTTTATCTGCAAAACTACCCCTACTGGTGGAGTCCCTTGTGTCCCTACTACTGAAGCCCCCACATTCTGTCCTCACAACCTTGGGAATTTGGTGACCACGTGTCCCTCCATCAGAGAGTGCGTACACCACACATTGGGTCTTGTAGGTCATATTGGTTGAATGTCCTTCAACTTCTATGTTAGACTGGATATCTGGTGTTGTAATCCCAAAATGGAAGGGTCCTAAGCTTCTGCTCCTCCTCTGAATTCTTGCGGATACCCCTCTATAGCCTCTATCTTCATAGCTTGCTCCAATGTATCTTGTAATGTATCAATATTTTGTTAAGTTAGGGGATTTCTCGTCAACGGAAGAAGTGCCTTGATAAACCAATCCCTTTGATGATTCAGATCGACTAGGTAACTTGGTTTTCCAATCGCATCCTTAATTCTTCTCATTAGATACCATGCCGTTTCACCCTCTCGTTGTTTAATCTCCCACATCTCTCATAAGCCCTGCTGATCTGTCTGAGGTAACTTAAATTCTTTGACAAATTCTTTCTTTACATCATCTATTGTTGGGTTTGGATGAGCTTCGGACCATTTAATGAACCAATGGAGAGATCTCTCTCTTAGAGTAGTTTGAAACTCGATCAATTTATCCGCCTCTGGTATCTGTCAAACCCTCCATATGGCTTTGTAGAGATACCAGTGCTTCTCCACATTGTCATTGCCCCTCCCAGAGAAATATGGGTATCGGGTAAAAAATCCCTCCGTAGTTATTTTTGTGGATGGTACTAAAATAAAACCTTTATTCCTTGGCTGTGAAATTGTATTACTAGCACTATTTCTAGTAGGTATTGTTGTTGTATACTGAACACTATTCAACTTGCTAAACTCTCGTAACTTAACAAAAATTTCACCTAGTGGCTAATAGAATACCAGGGGAAGGTTGGGACTAGAGCTACTTGAACTTTTGGGAATAGTGTTACCTTGAGTTATGGGTGTCGGCCTCTCTCAGAATAGTTGCTCCATCGCAACATGAAACTCCACATCAAACATGTCCTCGAGGCGTGCGTTCTCCACGTTGGAATTTTCTCCTGTTTCTCTTTGGGTTGGGCTCCTATACACTTGTCTGACTTCCTTGATGGTCCCTCCTATTCCTTGGGATCTCGTCTAACCTTCCATTTCTTTTGTCATCTACTGTGCCTTCTCCTTGTCCTGTCGACTACTTTCCTGCTTCTCCACCTCCTTCATTACCCTCTCCTGCCACTTCTCTGCAATTGGAATCCTCCGATGTGCTTGTTATCTCAACCTACTGGAGGTCTCAGCATCCATATTCCTATTCCCCCTTCCAACTTACTTGTAGCATCTCTCCCTTAGCTCCTTCCCCTAGTACTGGAGATTTAATCTCCATCTCATATTTTTAAAGTTCCATCAATCCCTCGTCTACCATTAAAGCTTTGATCCATAATGGAATTTCCTTCAACATCTCTCCCTGCAATTTTGATCTGAATACATCCTCCGCTTTTGAGAAGGACTGGTAACACTCAGCCGAAAATTCCACTATATATCCTTCCAAGGTAGATTGTACCCAGAAATCTACAACTCGGGTCAATTTGATATCTAACCGATGGAGTGATACTAGATCCACATGCGTCCACTTGCAATAGACCTTACGCAACCCTCCTTGGAATGTATTGACTTGTATTCTCCGCAACCAATTATAGAGTTCCTCTAGAAACTTTCCCCAAAAAATTTCGTATAGGTCACTCGCATATTCAGAGAATAGAACCTGATCCTTAACAGTTTTCTCCCTTTGCTGTCGTAACTCAACTTGCTATGATATGAACTGATCTAAGTGGTTATCCCACTAGCTTCATAGTTCTCTCTCGTAGATCCGTGATACCATGATCTAGCTCCTAAATGAAATTTTAGGTCCCGGCAACAAAACCATTTTTTGGTGAGAAAGAAGGTCCTTGAGCAAGACCCAGGTTCAGAAGAGAGGCCAAAAAGGTTTCTGCAGTAGTCTAGCACAACGCTAGAATTTTCACCCTACTCCAAAGAGTACAGAGTCTCACCCGAGGCATGTCATGACCTTAGTAGGCTAAGGAACATATCAAGTATTGATTGATCACAACTATAAAGAAAAAAATAAAGAACTTGGAACAACAAATAGATCTTACTACTTTGGACAAGATACCACTCATTAATCATATTCATGATGAAAAATTAAAATTTAAAAGCGGGCCATACATTCACAGTAACCAACTAATTAATGCAGAACTCAAAACACCAAACACAGGTAGAAGTATATTTCATTATCAATAAAAAACAGGTACATTACTCCATAGAGTTGATTACAAAGAGACAGATTACAACAATGAAAGAACAGATCTCTCCTACGGCTCTCTTCCTTAGCCCTCTACTAGATTAACCTACTCTCTACGCTGGTTGATTTCCTATTTTTTCCTTCGCCAATGTGACTATCAGTATTTCCTCCTTTCTACTTTTTTGTTTGCCGCTTCTTCCTGATCACTGGTAGTTCCGCTGCCTGTCCTTGTCTCCCACTTCTGCCATCTGTGCTGGTTTTCGGCAACTGTCGCACCACCTATTCTCTAGCTCTCCGCAACCATGACAACTCCTTGTCTACCATGGTTTCACTCTGCCACCTGTTCTCCACAACTCAAAACTCTTTCCTTTTCAAAACAAAGGCTCCAACTGAAATATCATATAATTTATTTCTGAAGCCGCATGCATCCACACTAATCATTGTACTTCGCATGTCACAGTTTTTAACCTTTACCTTTGCACTTATTCATTTAAACTTGCGATTTATGATTAGGTCCCACCGCATCGCGCATCGCATGTCGTCACTTATAACACTTACCTCTGTGCTTATTTATTAAAACATTACGATGCGTGGTATGCAGGCTGGGGCCACGTCACTTGCATGTCACCTGCTAGGTCATCTGCTACGTCGCTTTCACATCATCTGCCACATCATCCTACCACATCACTTCCATTTCATACTTCCACATCACTCTGCCACTTCACTCGTATCACACTTCGATGATTTTAACATTTACCTCCGTACTTGTTCTTTAAACAGTGCGATTTGCGATTGTGATTGTGTCCCACCTGCATCGCCCGTCGCATGCCAACACTTTTAACCTTTACCTCCAGTGGAAATTATTTGAAAACTGTGATGTGTGATTTTGATTGGATTTCATCACACATTTATAACATTTAAATTGTGGGCGCTTTTTCAGAGGTAAGTTATAAAATGAGCGTAGTGCAAAGTATGATGCATTAAATGCGGAAAGGTGTGAAAAGGCGAAGGGGTAAGGAAAATGTAAAAACAAAGGTTTTGCATGGGGATTGGTAAAATATAATGGTTTGGATGGGTCCCATAAAAGTGCATCAGCAGGGTTTTTATGTTTCGGTGATGAATTAGGAAAAAAGGTTAAGGTTTGCGGGGTGTGAAGTGCGGGCAAGGGGTAAAGTTTAATGGTATGTGGCTATTCAATGGATGGGTAGAGCTTATAACCATAGGATTTAGGAATTTAGTATAAGTGGGTTTTCTAAGGTAGTGAGTCCAAAAGAGGTCTTGGGTTTTAAATGGGATTTCAGAGCATTGAAGTTTAGGATTTGGGAAAATGGCGGACACAGAGGGTGAATGAAATGAAATGAGGGCGGGAATGATGATCACCATTACCTTATTAGCAACAATTTTTCTCCCTTCCACTGAACTATAAGGAAAATTGATTCATTTGATGCTCTTTGACAGTAAGGGTCTCCCTTTCTTCTCTGAAAATAAGTGATAGCCATAGGATATTATTTTCAGCATATAAAAAATATAATTAATGATTAGTCACCTTATGATACTGTAAAATAAAGGAATCTAACAGTGGCTCCAACTAGGGATGGTAGCTTCTTCAGGAGCTATTAAGAACACCAAATACTAGTAGCTTGATCCATTGGGTTGATCCCACAAATTACATCTTGATCTGTAAGGCAAATTGGTGACTGGAAACTATCTTATTGTTCCTCCTGAATTTGACTGATAAAAATAGTCAACATGCTTGGCCAGCCAACTTATTAGCATACTGAAATATGAACTGAAGCTACAATTGAACTTATCCACTGCAATGCATTAAGCTGAACATACTGATGCACCTTGAAAACTTGAATGATGAGACCAGAACTGTGCTAAAACTAAAGTATGAAATAGACTGATTTGAAAATAAAAAGCAATATAAAACTAAGAATTGTAAGATGCTCAGAGTTTTGAGCTTATTTTCACACCTACCTACCCTAATCTAACTTGGAGGTGATATATACACTAAGTGAACTCATTTATCCAATGCAACTAATCAAGTAAATGACTACATGATTGATTCTTGTTCACCTTTTTGAGTATGCTGAAAAAACAAAAGGGCCACTCCCATTTTACTTGCCTTTGAACAACAGTGCTCAAAATTTTCCTTAAACTCTACAACAAACCATTCTTGGCATGTCATACTTATTCTTTAGATGATTATAAGAAACCAACAAAAGGATCTTAGAAAAATACTTGGCCCTGAGGATTTAAATAACAGACTTCATCTGGGGCTGCTCCTTGTTCCACTTTTTTATGCTTAGGATCCTTCTGAAAGAGGATATCTACATATTCTTCATGGTCATCTAATATGGCATCCTCATTATATACCACTATGATGTCCTCAAGCAAACCTGATATGTCTTGACTGAGCTGGCTGAATTCTATTGGAAGGCCATCATTATGATGAATAGGAGCACTTTCTGTCAATAGGCCTTCTTGATAAGGTAGAACAACATTGGTATCAATCTGTTCTTCTATTTCTTCATTAGGAAATGCATCAGTATATAAATCAGTAGTAGAACAAATAGACATAACCTCTTCATTACTTAAAATTTTAGAGGCTCACTGCATGCTTAGAATCTGATTAATTTCTTCTTCAGTTAAAGGAGGAGGGAGTCTTTGTTTTCTTTGGATTGAACAACAATTGTTTTCTTTCTCTTGTGAAGACTGATCATGAGGTTGAATGTCTTCTTTAGCCTCACACAAAAGAGCAGATGAATTATCATTTGTTCCCATAGATAAATCTTGTGGATCTTCTTTCATTTCCTGACTGCTTTCATTTTCAACTAACTTCTCTTGGTTGTCATGATAGTTAACTTGAGAATGAAATTCATGAATTGCTTCTAAGAGATCCTTAGGATGCCAATTTCCTAAATCTTCATCAATATTTACAAGGTATTGTATGAGATACTCAGATTGATCACAACAATTTTCAGCTAATGATAAAGATGGAGAATTTTCCTTATAATGCTCATAAAACACCTTGTGGAAACCTTTTAAAGAAAACAAACTACCAGGATTCAAACCTTCATACCATTCCCTCCCTTTCCCCTCTAATGTTTCCATGAACATCTTCATGAGGCAATCCTCATGCCATTCGACCTTCAACTTCCATGAATGTATATGAAATTTAATGAGATGTAAGGAAGCATCAAAAACATTTTCATCTTGAAAAATAAGAAGATTTATTTGCCAATTTACTTGAGGCATTTTGTGTGGGAATCCAGGAATGTGATCTTTGTTCATTGGATCATACCTGCATTGTATTATTGGATTCATCTTGTCAATCAGTCAGAGAGTGGGGTCATTGTATATTCACAACCAATCTGGATTCTTCTACCGATGGAGTCTTTAGGTCAACTGAAAACTGTTGAGTCTCCAGGTCGATGATTTCAACTTTCTTGTGTATGGTTGTTTTCCACCATAAAAAACCAAGTACCAATCTTGGAACATAGTTGAATCATGCAATATTTTGACTGGGGTTTCTGAGTTCTGATGAAATATTAAGATTTTTCAATAACTCATTCCCTAGTATGGTTGCCATTATGTTAGCCCTCCGTAATTTTTAAGATTGGCAAGAGCAAAGGGTAGAGGAAAACACCAAACCACTTTGGAGTCAAGCACCTAGCCTTCCTAGACTTAGAGAGGGCTCTCTCTGTTTTATGATTTAAATCAATTTAACTTGTTGGTTATAAGTACTAATATTAGGCTAGTTATAGTGATGGGGGGTTGTTTGTTTGATTGGTTGTGTGGTTGGACAGATAGGGTTGCAAAGGCTATTCCATTGGGCACTGGAGTCAAAGGCTGGAATGGCACATCAAAATAAAGAGCAAATCACAGGGCAAGACAATTGTGCTAAATGGATCTTAAGAGCTACATGAATTATGAGATTAAAGAAATAGTAAGGTTCAATAGTGACGAAAGAGAAGTTAAGAATTCTTTAATCATACTTCAACAGAAACATTCAGATTGTAAATGCAGACAGAATTAAGGCACTCCGACAACGAATCTTAATCTAAAATTTCTGATTTACAATTAGATGAGAATATACACAACAGAGAAAACAATGGAAACATTTAAAGAAAGAAGAAACATGTTGAAATTTGGTTACCGGAGGACAGGTGGTTCCCTAAGGCTTTGATCTTTGGCCTAGGGAAAAGTGTCCAAAAGAATTTAACTTTTCTCCTAAAGTGACTTGATAAAGTTATAAAGTCAAATCTAATTTAAAAGTGACTTTAAGTGATAAAGTTACTAAAGTCTAATTTTAAAGTGACTTTAATAAAGTCAATGTAAAATTAGAAAGGAAAAGTGACTTTGGAAATAAATGACTAAGTTGGTCTTTATTAAAGTGGGGTGAATTAAAAAATAGAAAGTGAGATTTAAATGAGCATTTAATCTTAACCCTAGGTCTCAATCTATTTCAGCCATTGGAATTAGGGATTCCCCAAAAGTCACTTAGGGTTAGGTTAAAGGAGGGAAAGGAGGAAAAGGTCATTCATTCTGTCATGAGCAGATTGAGAGAAGGAGAAGGAGAGAGCTAGAGATTTTTCTGAGCAGTGAGAAGGAGGAGGGCAGCAGTAGTGATATTCAGAAAATCCCTACAGCAAGAGCAGAGCATGAATTTTGAGGCAAGAGGGCACGAATTTCGAGGGCGGAAATATAACATTTAATGCTGCACGTTTTTTGAGGTCCGTAGAGTAGTTTGAAGGCACGGTAATCGAGGTCCGTACAACAAGAGAGAGAGGGCTGTTTTTTGAATCCGTACAACAGAAAAATTAGCACTGAAATCGAGGCCGTACAACAGATTTAAGGCAACCGTACAACACGTTTTTTTAAGGCAGTCGTATAGCAGTTTTGACAGGCCGTACAACACATTTTTCGAGGCAGCCGTACAACACAGATTTCAATGCTGTCCGTACAACATTTAATGCTGGACTGTTTGCTGTAATTTCTATTTTTGTGGGCACAGAAACTGAGGTGGAGTTTTGGCATAGTTTTCGAGATAAGTACAGTTTTTGAGGTTGCTGTAATTTTTGTTGTGTAAATTTCTGTCTCACTGTAAAAATCATTTTTCAGAAAAATAAAGAGAAGCTTTCAGACTAGTTTTTCCCAAGAGTTGTAGGGGGTTTTTCGAGGGTCACCTTGACCAAAAATCATTGTGTTATCATGTGTTTAATGGCTGTTCATATCTGCTGATTTTTATTTCTGCATTTTCCAGCATTCTGTAAATTTTCCAGAATTTGTGTTTTCAGCAAAAATTTATTTTCCAGTTTGTTGAATGTAAGGATATGGGAAAGGGCATTTAACTATTTGGAGAAATAAGGTGAAACTGAAAACCGGTGTGGGAAACAGGAAATTTCTACATGGTATCAGAGGTTGAGTGCTGAAAGTGCAGTTTGGGACAGCAAGGAGAAAAATACAGTCTGCTGATTTTTCACTCAGAAAATTCCAGCAAGCTGATTTTTCACACACAAATTTTTTTATCTTTACTACAACAGTGCTATTTTTCAGTTTTAGGACAGCAGGATGTCATTGGGATTGAGGGTAGAGGATAGGTTGGATGGGCATACCAATTACAACGTTTGGAAGGAGAGAATGCATAGTATCTTTGAGGAGGCAGAAGTCTGAGATATCATGGTTCATACCACACAGTAGCCTGTTAATGTGCCTACTGATGCTGTTCAGTTGGCAGCATATAATAGAAAGAACAACAAGGGTAAGAGATTGATCCTAGACAGAATCAAAGACCATTGCATTCCTCATGTGAGAGGAAAGAGAAATGCTCATGAAATGTGGACAGCATTGTCCAATCTCTACCAGAGTACCAATGAGAAACGGAAAATGGTCCTGGAGTAGAAGTTGAATACCATTAAGATGGGTAAGACTGATAGTGCAGTTGGATATCTCACAAAGATTACTAATGTGAGAGATGAGTTGGCAGCGATTGGAGAGGTCATTCAACCCACTGAGTTGTGCGGATTGCAGTGAATGGCCTCCCCAGTTCATGGATGAAATTTGCTGATGGGGTTTGTGCATGTGAGACCCTTCCCACATGGGAGAGTTTTTGGGATGATTGCATTTAGACAGAGATCAGGAAAGGTTAGCTTGGGGCAGCCAAGCCAGTTGAGCAGGATGAGGATGTAGCACTGTTGGCAGGAGGCAAGAAAGGCAAAGGGAAGAAGCAGGCTTCCACAAGCAATGGTGGGGGCAAAGGCAAAGGCAAAGGTAAACAGGGTAACACATAGAAGGACTATTCCAAGGTGAAGTGTTGGAATTGTCAGAAGATGGGAAACTATGCAGTTGTGTGTCCGGAGAAGAAGAAGAAGAAGGGGAAGAAGTAGAGCATGGCAGCATCAGCAGAGGTTGAGGACTTTGCAGATCGCTTTGACCGGGAGTTTGGGTTCATTGCGTGTGAGTCCTCTAGTGCAGGATTACCTGCCACATAGGTTCAGAGGGAGCATGCATTTCCCTCGACTAGCGGAGCATCTTCTGGTATCTAGTATGTGGACAGTGGGGCTTCACGTCATATGACAGGAGTCCGTGAGTACTTCTCAGAGCTTTTAGAGAGTGGTAATGATATAGAGATAGTACTTGGTGATGACAGAGTTTTTAGAGTAGTTAGTGTGGGAACACTGACATTTCAGATGGAGTCTAAACCTCCCTTGAAGGTGTCAGATGTTCTTTATGTGCCAGGGATGAGGAAGAACCTCATATCTGTCTCAGCTTTGGAGGACAGAGGATATGAGGTACTGTTCAGGGGAGGACAGGTGTTGATGTATCCCAAGGGCACTCCAGCTGATTCAGCTAGAGTGATAGGTGTACGCCATGCAAAGGTGTACAAGTTTGCATTCCAGCCCCTTTTGGCATTGAGCAGTAGTACCGATAGCAGAGCTAGCAGTTCTGAGCTGTGTGAGATTTGGCACCGCAGGATGGGGCATATGTATCATGGATCCTTGAGGAACTTGCGGGAGATCACTAAAGGTGTGCTAGATTTCAGTACTGATCACTTTGATACTTGCAGAGGATGTGCGATGGGCAAGTTTTCCAAATCCCCTTTTCCCAGCAGTGATAGCAAAGCGACTGGGATACTTGATTTGATTCATTCCGATGTGAGCGGTCGGATGTCTCATGTTTCCTTGAGTGGATATGAGTACTATGTTTTATTCATTGATGATCACTCCGGGAGGACCTGGATTTATTTCTTGAAGACCAAGAGTGAGGTCTTCAAGCGGTTTCAGGAGTTCAGAGCTCTTGTGGAGACACAGACAGGTCGGAAGATCAAGTCCCTGAGGTCGGACAATGGGGGGGAGTACACCCTTGGAGAGTTTGTTGACTATTGTGCGGAGGCAGGCATTAGGAGGGAGCTCACTGTTCCTTACAACCCCCAGCAGAACGAGGTTGCGGAGAGGAAGAACAGATCCATCGGAGGGGCTGCCAAAGCCATGTTACATGATCAGGGGTTGACATTGTTTTTGTGGGCAGAGGCCTGCAACACAACTGTTTATTTGCAGAACAAGAGTCCGCATCGTGCCTTGGGGCACATGACTCCAGAGGAGGCTTTTATTGGGAAGAAGCCTGATATTGGTCATCTTCGTATCTTTGGGTGTATCACATACTCCTACATACACAAGGAGAAGAGGACAAAACTAGAGCCCACCACAGAGAAGGGTATCTTTGTGGGCTACAGTGAGACCTCAAAGGCCTTTCGGATTTACATTCCTGCACAGAGGAAAGTTTTTGTGAGGCGGGATGTGAAGTTCGAGGAGGATAGGGCCTTTAGGAGGTCACGGGAGTTAGAGTATCTGGATCAGCCAGACCCTCAGCAGTAGCTGAGTCAGTCACAGGGATCCAGTGGGCAGGGATCAGGAGGATCCAGAGGTACATCTATGACGATGTCAGGTCCATCAGAGAGCAGTGGCTCACAGAGTCAGAGGGGTGGTGCTTCGGGCAGCATGCAGAGCAGTCCACAGAGTAGTTCACTAGGGAGTCCACTGATGGAAAGTTCACACGGTACCTCAGCTTCTACAGGTTCAGGTGCAGGCAGGAGGACATCAAACAGACAGTTAGGAGTTCAGGCTCCTGATGATGATGATGAGGAGGAGTTTCATTCTCCAATGGGAGAAGTATGCTCAGGGAAGAGGAAGCCCAAGTGGCTTTAGGACACCTTGAGAGAGGCCACATCTGTTGCTGGGCCTAAGAGGCCGGTCAGAGAGAGCAGACCACCTGAGAGGTTTTGTAGCTCTATGGCAATGGCTACCAGCATCCTTGACTTTGAGCCTTCTAGCCATGAGGAGGCAGCTAGCCAGTAGGTCTGGAGAGAGGCCATGCAGGAGGAGTATTCTTCTATCATGAAGAATGATGTTTGGGAGGTGGTGCCGAGGCCTGAGGGAAAATCTGTGGTTACTTCCAGATGGCTTTACAAGGTAAAACATGCTGCAGATGGCAGCATTGAGAAATTCAAAGTGAGGTTTGTGGCTAGAGGGTTCTCCCAAGTAGAGGGAGTAGATTATGAGGAGACCTTCTCTCCCGTGGCTCGATATACTTTGATTCACTCCATTATATCGATAGCAGTATAGATGGGTTGGAAGATCCACCAGATGGATGTGAAGATCGCATTTCTTAATGGCTTCATACAGGAGGAGGTGTACATTGAGCAGCCACAGGGCTTTGAGGTGCATGGGAAGGAGTCCCATGTGTGCAGACTGAAGAAGGCCCTTTATGGCCTGAAGCAAGCTCCCAGAGCTTGGTACTCCAGGATAGATACATACTTGCAGGGGATGGGTTTCACAAAGAGTGAGGCAGATCCGAACCTTTACTATATTGTGATAGGTGAGGAGCCTCTCATTCTGGTGTTGTATGTAGATGACTTAGTCATTACAGGTGCAGAGAGACTCATAGAGCACTGTAAGACAGATCTTGCAGCGGAGTTTGAGATGAAGGACATCAGCTGGATGCATTACTTTTTGGGTTTGGAGGTGTGGCAGAGGGAGGGCGGCTTTTCCTAGGGCAGGGGAAGTATATTGTGGACATCCTTGGCAGATTCCACATGGAGGATTGTAAACCCATGTCGACACCAATGATCATCAACTGGAAGAAGCTTCATGCTTCGGATTCCAAGTCAGTGGATCCCACATTGTACAGAAAGCTAATTGTTTCCTTGATGTATTTGGTCAACACTAGGCCAAATAATTGTTTTGCAGTCAACACGATGAGTCAGCTTCTTTTATTTGGAAGGTCTACTATGGTGGTCATGAAACACATTTTACAAGACTACAGGGGACAATGGATTTTGGTCTAGATTATAGACATGGAGATGGAGTGAGACTGGCAGGGTACACTGATTATGATTGGGTAGGTTGTGCTTCTGATAGGAAGATCACTTCAGGGTGTTGTTTTGGGTTGGGTTCAGAAGTTGTGTAGGGGTTCAGCTGGAATAAAAATTCAGTTGCATTGAGTTCAGCAGAAGCAGAGTACATGGAAGCCAGTTCGGCTAGTTGTGAGGCCATCTGGCTTCACAAGATGTTGTTTGGCTTATTTGGTCAGCCATTGAGACCTTCAGTGATTTAATGTGATAATCAGAGTTGCATTATGTTAGCCATCAGTATTTTTTTTTACATGTTAGTGATGACTATATCCATAGCTGAGTTTTCTAGAAACTGAATTCCATATGTCAATCTGTCATCTAGAAAAACCCTCATAAAACTTTTTTCGCCCTCTTACCTATCAATCTGCCCTTGTCAAAGTCAAAACTCATTATCACTATATTTTCTAGCTTCAACCCTCCTGGTCTGTCCATCAGCTCCAAAAGGAAAAGTCCAAGTTTGTTTCAAGAGTCTCCCCTATGTTAGGAAGTGGCGCTTTAAGGCATTTCACCCTTGGCAACCTTCAAAAGGCCAAAAAACCTTCATCTGCTACATACCAATCGTGACCAACCTCCTACTCTGCAAATTTAGTTGATCATAGCTCTAAGTCGCGCCACTTATATCCCTAGGTCTCAGCACTGCATAAACCATAGTCTCAAGCTGATTATTAGGTGTTTCACAGTGTTTTATGGATTCTGCAAAGACAGGAAATATAACTTTGTCTCAGGAGAAAATTCTTGAATCTACAGTTAGAAGAACAACTACTTCTAAATGTAGCATCAGCCTGAGATATATCTGCAAAACAGAGAGTCACTCACCAAGGTCTTGCAGCCTATTCCCAGCATGAAAATCACAGTAAGAGAAAGACACCACTGTCACAGCAAACTGGTAAATTGTCATGGCCCAGAACCTCCTTCATTTACAAGCAGAGGGTTAGGGCGCCTCCTTCGTCTACAAGCAGAGGGCGCTGGCCAGTATTGACTTTGAGGATTGCAAAATTCCAGGTTTGTTTTTTACTGAACCGTGAAACAGAGATTCTAGGTTTTCTGAGTGTAAGTGATAATCACAGCAGGAATAGAATCTGAGGTATGCAAGTTCAAAGGAAAACAGACTTTGGTCTTGTAAAGGAAGTCATGAGAAGTTTTCAAATCATGTGAATTGTTAAACTTTAGAAAGGCATATCATGAGTAAAAACAATTCTAATCATAGGCAGTTTGCTTTCCCACAAGACCAAATTGAAGAGATGCTGACAGATCATGTCATCACACAGGCAGAAGAAAAGTTGTTTGTTTTTCAAAGGGTACTGACCTCCATAGTCACAGAGACTATCTTTCAAATAATTTGTCATAAGTTAACCAAAGTAAATGATGACATTTCAGTTCCCCTCAGAGCAGTACAGTGAGACAATGACACTTTGACTAGGGTTTTTCTGAAGCACAGTGGTGATTGCAAGAGAAGTGCTAGTATTAATGTTTTTCAAATTTGTTTGCTTACCATAACATCCAAGGGAAATCTTTGTCAAACAGGTTTATCAAACAATCTTCAGATACTTTGCCAAGAAAAGGGCCTCCTTCGTTCATGAGCAGATGGCCAAGGCATTGAATATTGTTAAAACTGATTGATCAAAAGATGCAGTGGAAAGAGACAAAGAAAGAAAGAAAAAGTCTTTACACAGGTGACAGATGGTGTTCATGTCTCAAAGAGTATTGGTTTTCCTACCCATAAGAAAATGTCTGTCAAACTATACCTCATAGTGGACAGGAGACAATTTGGATATGTAGGCCATTGATACAAAAAGGGGCAGTTTTCTTAAGGGAAAGGGTCAAACAACACCCCACTGTCACATACCAAGAAGTCTAAAGGAGCGCCTTTCAAGTAAACAGAGAAATATGGTATGAAGAGATGCAAGCAAAATATGGCACTTTCAATCAAAAAAAGAGCTTATAAATTGCCTGGAAGCAGAAATTATTAAACAAGTTGGAAGAGCACAAACCATCTCATGTTAAATAACAAAACAGCTTTCAAATGCTCTTTGATAGATTTTGAATGGTTTTTCCTTGTTAAAATATCACCTAAAGTGTCGAAGCAGGGGACAGAGTTGAGCTTTGGAATGGTTCTATTACAAAAAGATCAATGCACTAGTCAAAGAAAATGATAACTGTGTTTCAACATTGTAAATAAGTATACCAGTTATGAATAGACAAAGAAGTGGTTTTGATAGATTGTCAGTGTTTTGGGAGTTTTAAAAAAAATACAACTTTCTCATTATTCAAAAAAGACAGAGATATCATAAATGGTATAAGCAAGAAAGTATGTTGAAAGGAGGCGCCTTTCTCAAATCAGAGGGCCATGATCAAGTCCAAGAAAACCAGCAAGTTTGACACCTGCATTGGAGAAAAGGTTGAAGAAGCTGGTAAAGACCGAGGCTGTCAAAACAAGTTGACAAAACAAACCCTGTCCTTTCAGAAACAAATCAGAACTCAGGTATTTTCTTGACAGTTTTAAAAGAAGGGTGGCTTTACATCATAAATATCACCAGCATTTTTAAATACAGTGGCAGAGATGGTAGGAAAGTTATCAAGCTATTATTCAAGGTTCGAAGTTCGGTGTTGAAATGTCACCAAAAAGGACGAAATCAACAGGAACCACCCCTCAGACCTATATGCCTAAATGGACAGAGTTCTGGCCTTTTAAGAAAAAACTGTGTTTGTTTCCTTTGAAAAAGAGTTGAAAATTTATTGACATCTTTTAAAGAGCATAAAAATTCTGTGGCCGAAATCATTTCAAAAGGGAGTACCCCTCAAATAAAGTCTACGTGTTTTCAAATCTCAAAAGATACACCAAGGCAGCATTACAAAGTTTTACAAAAAATAACGGAGCTGAATGTCAAGTTTACATTTCAAAGGGTTTAAAGACCGTTGGGGTTTGACACATTTAAAGAAGTGGGGTCGAAGGTAAGAACTTTCATTTTCAATACACCAAGCGAGAAATTTAGTTTGCCTCCGAAATCCTCAGACATCAAAATAGTTTTCAAGAAATTTCTAAGAGTTTCTGTTAGTTTTGGCCACGTGACGTGCCTGCCAATTCGCGCGACGCGCCTGGTAGTGATTTTACATAGGCAGCCAGTGTACGCGCGACGCGCCTGTACAATTGCGCGACGCGCCTATACACGGCGTCCGCCCGACCCGACTGCCTGACCCGACAGGCCACCCGAGCAGTTGTTGCGCACCGTTCTTTCCCTGAAGAGTGCCGCGCATACTTGAAGGACCTCCGGTGCTACTCCATCTCCCCTCCAAGGATTTTCCATCAAATTCAAGAGGTATTTTGAAATTGCATTCGAAATTTTCGAAATTGCCAAAGTAATAAAGGTCGGTTTTTGCATAGGCATGTCTATTGAAGCAGCATGTTATGGTTGAGGTTCATTGAAAAAGAAGCCTTGATTGTTTGGGATTTCCCACTGACCTATGCCAGCACTTTGAATGCATTTCAAAAACCTGCCACCTTATCCTATAGACAGAAAACTCTGACTGTGTTTGTTGGCTTTTCATAGACATTTGAGAAACTGGTTTCACAAAGTATAGAGAAATTTCCTAAGGAAGACCAGTGTTCTGATTAATAGAAGTCTGTTGGTTGAGAGATCATAACTGCCACTTCAAAGGAAACCTCTAAAGAGGCAAGAAGAAGATTTTGTTATAGAGAGACAGGGCTTATGTCTAAAAGAAAAAAAATTTCACACTGTCCTCAAAACATTGCCACATTATTAAGACAGTGAAGTGTAATTAGAAAAAAGGGGTTTTTGACAAAGAACTGCTTATAAGTTGAAAGACCACAGGGTAAGGTTGCTCCTACTCCTCATACAAAGACAATCTTCACTGTGCAGCTGCTTGATTGACTTTGGGTCTTCATGCTTGTTTGATAAACGGATGTCAGGTTGAAACAAAGGATTTTTTCTACAAAGGCTAGGGTTACATTTATAAAGGGCCCTTGATTGTTTTGAAAGAAGAAAACTCACATAGCCTCTGCCTAAAAAACTCTTGGAGTCTTTTCAAACTCTGTCATCTTTGCTCAAGACTGTGACAGTGAACTGTTTAATTGCACTGAGGGTTGATTTCACATATGCAAGTTTGTTGAATGTTGGCACACTTATACAAGGCAGGATTTTAATGATTGCGAAGTCTACCATGGGCAAGGATTAAGAGGTATTGAGTGACATCTTAAAACTCACAGAACAGGGTGATTTTAGCACTTCTCACAACAAACTCCTCCTAGCAGTCTGCCCTTCTTTTCACTGTATTATTTCTTACTGAGAAGTTGTTGACTGAGATAATTTCAAGGTGGAAGGCCACTTTCTGAACAGTAGGTTTTTTATGATTGAATTTTACCTTGGAGACAGAGATACAGGTGTGTTGATTAGCCTCTAAAAAATTCACAAGAAAAAGTGATTTCTTAACACTGTGCACAGGAAATTTACACAGCAGTCTGTCTCCTCTTTACTATATGATATCCAATGAAGAAATCTGCCTAGCTGAGGCACATTCAAAGGTAGAAGGCTAGTTTTAAGAGAGCAGAGGTTGTGTATTATAAGGAGCTTGTTGCAAACCATCCAAATCACATTGTTTATCTGTCAAAGCAGTAAAGTGACACAGTTTGACTCCAACAGGGCATTTTACACACAGTGAGGCAGTTTGTCTCTTCCAAAGCATATTCAGGTCAAAATTCCTCCAAGGCAAGATAGCAGGAGCGGTCCACATAAAAGATATGAGCCCATCTCTACAGAAGAGATTAATGCTCATCCATCTGTACTTTTCAACTTCCATGAAGTAGGCTGCCTAGATTTCTGCCAGAAGATAGAAGAAGTCAAGAGTTTTTCGCCATTAACACACTTGTGCGCCCTAAGATTCAAAGAAAAACATTTCCAAGTGGCGGGTCTTGATTTCAAAATTTCTCCAAGATATGTGTCCAAGGCCACCAAGATCCCGTATCATGGCGAAAAATGGTTCAAACAGGCTCATCTTGACTTAGAGGATTACAAGCCTTTCATCAAGCCTGAACATAGAGAGGCTTTCACTGCTATTTTCCCTTTTTCATATCTCCTTGACAGCTATGCTCCTCTTATGAAAGTCATTATGAAATATTTCACTTGTGAAGGGAGGTTTGATCGAATTTATGCCTACCATGTCCGATTATTGATGCATTTTACTAGAAGCAGGCAACTAAACCTCCCTTACTTTTTGTTTAAGAGCATAGAGAAGATGGCATCTACTGTCCAGAAGAAGGCCCCTCCTCTGCAAATCCCTTCCCTTTTTCATCATTCTTTGATCAAGATTATCTTCCTACACCAGCTAGAGAAGAAAGAGGTTTCATGGGATTTATTCATCAGCCATCCAGATTTTGCTACTGTTCCTCCTGCCCATATTTTTCCCACTCAGCCTGTCCATCACCCAGTACCTTTGTCCAGTAGGCCTACTCCTAGAAGGCTCAGGATGTCTACAGGACAGTCAAGTCAACAAGAGGAAAGAGATGAGCAGCAGCAGTTAGATGATGAGGAACAACAACAAATAGAAAGTGAAGGACAACAGGTCCAAGATGAACAACAGCAGGTACAAATTGATGAACAGCAGCAGGTACAAATTGAGGAACAACAACAGACAGCAGATAAGGAACAACAGCAGGTGCAAGATGAAGAACAGCAAGTTGGGCAGGAAATTGAGACACCTCTTGAGCCACAAATTGAACAAGACATTGGTGAAGAGCAGCAAGCTAATATTGGCGAACAGGGGCAGCAAAGTGAACAACCAGAAGAAGATATCCAGCAGCCTCAAGAAGAGAAGCAAGTTCAGGAAGATGTCAAAGGTAAATCAGTTGTGCATCCTCCTCTCAAAATAACAAAGCTCAGCACAGCAAGGAAAAGAGGGGCTAAAGCTGCCACCCTAACAGTGACAAAGATTGTTCCTAGCAAGAGGAAATCACCCAAAAGGACACCTTCTAGCATGCCAAGGAGGAAAAGCGCAAGATTGGCTTTCAAAGGTAAAAGCAAAGTTGGAGAAAGTACAAAGCATGGGGGTGAATTAGCTGTCATCCCTATCCAAAGCGATGACAGTGATAATGAGGCCCGCCTTCTTGAAAATCTCCTAATCCATAAGGAAGGGAAAATTGAGGCTTTAGAGGAGGATCTTCAAAGGGCAAGGAATTTCAACCACTTCTTGGAGATTGAAAACAAACAGATGAATGTGCACACAACTGTTCATGAGGCACGGGCGATCAAATATAAAAATGAGGCAGCTAAGGCGCAAGCGAGAATAGAAGAGCTCATTGGGGAGGTTGATGAGGAGGAGGAGGAAGACCAGCCTAGGCGGAAGAGGCCTAGGACCATCGGGCTTAAAAGAGCCTTGGAAAAGCAGAGAGCAGAAGAGCAAGCTCATCTCCAAGCCTTTCCTCTCACTGCACTCCTTGAGCAGGAAATTGAAGAAAACAAAGAGGCATGGCTTGAAAGAGCTAACAAACACTTGGAAATGAAGCTTGAGAGGGCGAATAGAGATTTAGAGCTGCAAAGGAAGATGACACATCACTTCCAAAAGCTAAATCAGTTTGCCCGGCGCAAACTAAAGGCAGCCCAAGAGAAATTGAAGAAGGCAAAGGGGAAGCGCCTAGCACGGAAAGAAGGGAAAATCATATCAGCCCTTGATATTTTGGCCTCAGCTTCGGAGCATGTTGCTATGGACCCCTGAGGGTCATATGTGCCAAGTTTGGGCCCATTTCGACAAATTTTTGTTTTTTTGGCATTTTTTGGGTTTTTGGTCGAAAACTCATAAATTAGCCATTTCAGTTTGAAGATGTGTCAAAGGAGAAGGATGATACCAACGGATGCCATAATTCTATGAGCAGGTCCCCAACAATTTTCAGAGCATTTGGAGATCATTCGCCCCCTCAAATTGGCGAAAAATGCTCTCTTTTTGCACATTCTGCCCGCCATATCAACAATCTGCTATTTCCTGGTTTTTTGCACACAGGTACATTTTTGGGGAACTTCTAGGCATCAGATTGAGATGATTTCAGTTGTGCCGGAAAGTAGACACAGAGATATTTGCAACGAGCTATCATGAGCCTCGTTTCGACATCAGGAAGGCTGCCAATTGCCTCCAGCAAGTCAGGGGACCTTTTTCAGATATAAATATGAAGTATTTTTGTAATTTTTGAACCTCAAAAATCTGCTTTTCCCAAATGTGCGTTTAGCTATTTTTACACTTGGAAAATGATGCAAAGTCAATTAAATTCCCTTTTTTAGAAATTTTTAGATATTTTATGAGATATTTTTGTGCCTTGGCTTTGCAAAGCCTCAAGGACAAGTTTAGATATTTTGATTAGGCCAATGGGATAGCTAGCTGAACCATGAGGTTTTCCTCACTTGAGCCTATTTATTCCACATGGGTTTCTATTTGCTTGCCCATAAAATCAAGAGGTCGAACAAAACTTGGAGAGAAGAATCAAGGAATCAATATATTGGTCATATGAGCTTTGAAGAACATACTTGTGTTATGATTTTTGGACTGCCTCTTGGATGCTTTTGATGAATGATGAATGATTGGTGATGGATTCCATGACATGGTAGAATGGTATAGTGTTTCTTTCTTTGTTGTTGTCTTCTAGTTTTCATTCATGATACATGCTTCTTGCTGCTATAGATCAGTAGAGATTAATTTTGAGATATGCCCATGGAGGCACCTCAAAATTCCTAAATCTTCATAGCTTTATGTTTTCTTCTTCCTTAGTTATACTAAAGAATTCTTAACTGCTCTTTAGTAACTTAAGGTATTGTTGCTAGTTTTATTCATAAGTTCTATGTATCTTGAGTAGGATGTATGGTGTGCCCTGCCTACCTATGATTGTCCATAGTTTCTTTCCATAAAACTATCTCTTTGACTGATTAGCTCATCATCTTGTTGAACCAAGGAGGCCTAGTCCCGATCTAGCCCTTTGCCTAAAACTATGAAAGCTTGTTTGTCCAAGTGCCCAATAACTTAAAGACTGTGTTTAGGCATTCCGGCATAGTTTATGAGTTGTTAGTCCTTCTTATGTGTTTTCCCCAAAGTCTGATAGCCATTTCCCAAAGTTAGAGGGTTTTATACTTCTATGTATGGCTGGAATGTTTGATTTCTATGTATTAATTAGCTCATAGTTACATTTAGCATGATTAATGGCTTGCTATAACATGTTTATGTCTGCTATCAACTAGTTACACTTGAAATCCCTTGTATTTCACAAGCTTGATGTTCATTTACTCCATTTTGCCCAAACATCCTTTCTACCTTGAATCAAATCGGCCCTACAGCAGCCTTACATCATTATCTGATAGCTTCCTTGACCTTTTTGACCCCATAGCCCAGTTTATCTACATCTTGTTATCCAGTTTATATCTTTGATCAGTTTTATCCCTCACAAACTAAAAACCAAAAATCAAAAAACTCACTTCATAACTAGCCTAATATCAGAACACCATAAGCAAACACACCGATATCCTTTACACAAATAGAGAGAGCCCTCTATGAGTCCAGGAAGGCTAGGTCCTTGGGCTCCAAAGCTTGGTTTGATGTTACATCGTCATTTGGCTTACCAATCGGCCAAATCACGGGACCCTAACACATTAAACTCACGGAGAATCTAGTATTTCATGACAGGTCAAAGCATATCGGGATCAAATATCATTTCATCAGAGACTATGTTCAGAAAGGAGCTATCAAGCTTGAGTAGATTCCCACTGATGATCAGGTTGTAGATATTCTTACCAAAGCCTTACCACGGGGCAAGCATCTCTACTTCAGAGACAAGATGGGTGTGGTGAGGAACACCTTCCTCGGTAAGAGGGAGTGTTGAAATTTGGTTACCGGAGGATGTGTTCCTAAAGCGCATCTTTTGGCCTAGGGAAAAGTGTCCAAAAGAATTTAATTTTTTTCTCCTAAAGTGACTTTATAAAGTTATAAAGTCAAATCTAATTTAAAAGTGACTTTAAGTGATAAAGTTACTAAAGTCTAATTTTAAAGTGATTTTAATAAAGTCAATGTAAAATTAGAAAGGAAAAGTGACTTTGGAAATAAATGACTAAGTGAGTCTTTATTAAAGTGGGGTGAATTAAAAAATAGAAAGTGAGATTTAAATGAGAATTTAATCTCAGCCCTAGATCTCAATCTATTTCAGCCATTGGATTTAGGGATTCCCCAAAAGTCACTTAGGGTTAGGTTAAAGGAGGGAAAGGAGGAAAAGGTCATTCATTCTGTCATGAGCAGATTGAGAGAAGGAGAAGGAGAGAGCTGGAGATTTTTCTAAGCAGTGAGAAGAAGGAGGGAAACATCAGTGATATTCAGCAAATCCGTACAACAAGAGCAGAGCACGAAGTTTGAGGCAAGAGGGCACGGATTTCGAGGGAGGAAAGATAACATTTAATGTTGCACGTTTTTTGAGGTCCATACAGTAGTTTGAAGGCATGGTAATCGAGGTTCGTATAGCAGGAGAGAGAGGGCTGTTTTCTGAATCCGTACAACAGAAAAATCAGCGCTGAAATCGAGGCCGTACAATAGATTTAAGGCAGCCGTACAACACGTTTTTCAAGGCAGTCGTACAATAGTTTTGATAGGCTGTACAACACATTTTTCGAGGCAACCGTACAGCCGTACAACACAGATTTCAATGTTGTCTGTACAACATTTAATGCTGGACTGTTTGCTGTAATTTCTGTTTTTGTGGGCATGGAAACCGAGGTGGAGTTTTGGAACAGTTTTCGAGATAAGTACAATTTTCGAGGTTGCTGTAATTTTTGCTGTGTAAATTTCTGTCTCACTGTAAAAAGCATTTTTCAGAAAAATAAAGAGAAGCTTTCAGACTGGTTTTCCCCAAGATGTTGTAGGGGGTTTTTCCAGGGTCACCTTGACAAAAAATCACTGTGTTATCATTTGTTGAATGGCTGTTTGTATCTGCTGATTTTTATTTCTGCATTTTCCAGCATTCTGTAAATTTTCCAGGATTTGTGTTTTCAGCAAACATTTATTTTCCAGTTTGTTGAATGTAAGGATATGGGAAAGGGCATTTAACTATTTGGAGAAATAAGGTGAAATTGAAAACTGGGGTGGGAAACAGGAAATTTCTACAAAACACATCACCATTTTAACACAACTCAAGAATCCTATAAACAGTCTTTGATTATCGATGTCCAGATCCAAAATTAAAGTGCTCCAACAGTAGTTCTTACAATACAGGTGCTAAAATATCCAACCCATGATACTGCTAAGGTATGCAGTATTTATCTAAAAACTAAGTCGGTTACCCTACCTTAGTCAGAAACCTTTCATTGATTACAATTAAGCAGAAAATGACAAGTGTGGCCATGCAATGCATGATTCAGACATCTCTGACAACAAACACCTCTGGAATTAATTCTGGACAACTCTTCGTAGATCCAAACACTTCAATTTCTCCTCGGAAGACCAAACAGTAAGCTATGAAAGTGGCTGTAATGATTTCAAAGAGGCAACCAATGGAGGCTCTGGCATTTGGATTTGTTTTACAGAAAAACATGCACTTGGTAATCAAATCTGTGCAGTGCTGGCCTCTTTCATTAATTGATGCTAGTGCTGATGTTTTTTGCTGCCCCTTCAGTCTCTGTTGTTATAATCATAACAAGTCTGCCTGAAACACCCTTTGCTGCCTGACTCGACCTTTGGTGTCTTTTTTCTACCTGAGCCCTTCTAGCCGTGTTTCACCTTATTTCTGCGTAGGATGAGTTTCAAATCCAATATTCCCAGTCGTGGAGGGACGGAGGTTGGCGAATGGGGATGTATGATGGAGGATGTAGCATGGTTGTATTGGCAATGGGCATACAACAACAACGGTTTGGGAGGGCAGTGGGAACAATTTTCTGGAAGGGGGTGAGGGTGGTAAGCGGTATTGGACAGGGGGGTGCGGAGTAATCTTGAGCGTGACACGTAGCTGGCTGGGCGGTATGGGATACTTCCCATTATGGACCCCCCCCACCCCCCATGATAAATTTCGAATGGTGCGGGGAGGTCGAAACTAGATAAGGACCGTCGGATGTAGGGAAAGGAGTGAAGAGGGAGGAAAGGTGGAGGGCGATTAAAGGTTGAATGATATGACACACGGGTGGGGCCCAACATGAGCCCTTTGCTACTAGGGTCCTTAATTTTGTGTTTTAATTGTTTTTCTAACTAAACAACGCAAAAACACATTTACTCGAACCTGAAATCTCATAGACTTTATTTTTGAAGTTGCATCGCATCCGTGCTAATCACCGTACTTAGCATGTTGTGGTTTTTAACCTTTATCTTTGCACTTATCCATTTAAACTTGTGATTTGCGATTGGGTCCCACCACATCGCACATCGCACTTCGTCAGTTATAACACTTACCTCCGTGCTTATTTATTAAAAAACTGTGATGTGCAGTATGTGGATCGGGGCCACGTCACCTGCCACATCACCTGCTACATCCTTGCCACGTCATCTGCCATGTCATCCTGCCATGTCACTACCACGTCATCTTGCCACATCATCTGCCATGTCATCCTGCCATGTCACTACCACGTCATCTTGCCACGTCACCCATATGACACTTTGATGATTTTAACATTTACCTCCACACTTGTTCTTTAAACAGTGCAATTTACGATTGCGATTGGGTCCCACCTGCATCGCCCGTCACATGCCAACACTTTTAACCTTTACCTTTGGTGGAAATTCTTTGAAAACTGCGATGTGTGATTGCGATCAGATCACATTGCACGTTTAGAACATTTAAATTGCGAGCAATTTTTAAAAGGTAAGTTATAAAATGAGCGTAGTGCGAAGTGCGATGCATTAAACGCGGAAAGGTGCAAAAAGGCGGAGGGGTAAGGAAAATGTAAAAACAAAGGTTTTGCATGCAGATTGGTAATATATAAAGGTTTGGATGGGTCCCATCAAAGTGCATCGGTGGGGTTTTTATGTTTTGTTGATGAATTAAGAAAAAAGGTTAAGGCTTGCGGGGTGTGAAGTGCGGGCAAGGGGTAAAGTTTAATGGTATGCGGTTGTTCGATGGGCGGTAAAAGCTTATAACCATAGAATTTAGGACTTTAGTATAAGTGGGTTTTTTAAGGTAGTGAGTCCAAAAAAGGTCTTGGGTTTCAAATGAGATTTCAGAGCTTTGAAGTTTAGGATTTGGGAAAATGGGCGACACGGAGGGTGAATGAAATTAAATGAGGGCACAAATGAGGTTTTGATCACCATTACCTTATCGGCAACAATTTTTCTCCTTTGCACTGAACTATAAGGAAAATTGATTCATTTGATGCTCTTTGACAATCAGGGTCTCCCTTTCTTCTATGAAAATAAGTGATAGCCATAGGATATTATTTTCAGCATATAAAAAATCTAATTAGTGATAAGTCACCTTGTGATACTGTAAAATACAGGAGTCTAATAGATAGATCGATTCAATCTGGAGTGAAACCAAAACCAAGATTTCTCATACCTTGGTGAAGATATTTATTAAAGTTTCTTATATCCATGTAAGGTCATGAAAGAGTTTTCATTTATTTTGTTCATATTGATAAGAATATTAGGTTTTATAGATCCTTATATTTATTGTTAGGTTATTTTCATTTCTAAAAAGGGTTAATAATTATATATACTTAGATATATTAGATATGATAAATCATTTATTCTTTAAGGCTTTAGGTTAAGAACTATATATGCTTTATATATGATAAATCATCTATTCTTTAGGGTTTGTAGGCTATGAAAATCCACATCTAGCTCAGATCTATGTTAGATAAAAGTGACATAAGTTGTTGTGTCTAGATTGTGTTTTCCTCACTCCTCCTCAATAACATTTCTAGAATTGTTTTTGATATACTGTTCGGGCCTTTATATTCACGGTTGTCCTAGAGGATCTCAAGGTAGGAGGTGTTGGAGAATCTAGTACGGTGACTATTTAAACAATTCTACTTATCCTTAATAATTTCTTGTTAAATTTAGTTATCATCTTATTGTTCTTTATTAGATATTTTCATCAAACAATTATCAAAAACATAAATAATAAAGACAATAGACAGAAGGGGGGAACTGAGAAAGAATATCTTCTCTTCTTATAGAATTCATTCAAATGAGAAATCCAAGACCCCAAGACCAAAGTCGAGACCTCCTACAAGCACCAAATCAACCCTCCGAGAACCATTGTAAAACAAGTCAAAGATTGACCAAGTCCACAAAGGTCAAAACTCTTGAAATCTACTCTACTTCATAATTTCGGCCTTTTCAATCATACCTACAACTTTGGCCTCTAGGAACAATATAAATGCTAACCTTCCTGCATGCGTTAGCCTTCCAAAAAATATTCCCTTTATAAATTCAAGTTCTTCCAAGTCAATGAAAGTCAAACTTGACCAAATCAAAGTCTCGACCCTCTATCCAAGTCTGCAACTTTGAATTACACCTTTTGGCCATGTAGCAACTGTAGAAACCCTAGAATATTCGCACATGTGAGAGATGGTCACAAAACTTATATTTTTAGTTTCTGCTTGAGATGCTTCCTCTTCCTAGACTTTCACTCCCTTTTCCTTCTTGTTTCTTGCTTGAGATCAAATTGAGGAAGTGTATTCCAAATGAGGTCGAGAAACTTCAATATATATGTATTTGTGGAGGTCGAATAGCCTCAAACTGGGTCGTCTTCCTCTAGCAGGGTCGACTTGGTCTTGGAGGTCACTATTGACTTTCTAGACTCAAACATAATATCTTTTACATGTTACAAATTGCCCAGATTTAGGGTCTTATACAAATGATAAAGACTCTCTCGACTCTGGAAAAATATTCTTTTGACTTGAAAACCCTAGGAGCATGAAATGCATGCTTTCCCTAGTTGACCAATAAAATGAATCATGAAACCCATTCTTAAAAATTAAATTTTTGCTTTCTTCTTTTGCTAGTAACATAAGATATACATAATGACATGAGTACAATGACAATTATGAGTACATATATATTGTGGGATTCAATGCACTTACCCTTATATCTACACCTATAGCATTTCAGATTTTCTTATGATAACTTGTTGGCATCAACTTTGTTCGGTTTGACTTTTATACAGTTTGGGAGCCATCTAGGGTTTATAATTAGGGTTTTACCAAATTCTATATTAGAGATATTCATTGTGCATAATATGAAGGATTTGATAAAAATATGTATGTAAATGTATTAAATCTTAAAGGTGCCTATAAAGTAAAGTTTTGATGCCTATTAACATAAATAAACCACATTTAATTATATAGTTGTGCTAGTTTTATAATTGTTAAAATACACATTCCATTTTTTATTGATTTATAAGAAGTGATAATATTTATCTTCTTTTAAATTTAGGATATTTTTAAAAATTGAAAAATTGTGGTTACCAATTTTCATGAAAATTATTGCCTCTTGTTTCTATTTCTTATCGAAGCTACTGTGAAAAAAATTATGGAGGAATAGTTGTCTTTTCAGATTGAGAGGAGACCATTATACTCTATCAGTCTTCGAGATTAGTGCATGCCAAAGAAAATAAGTCAAAGTGATCGTGATTTTGCAAGATCAAAGTGGTAAGTTATGGAATGAACCCTCGACATGGATAGATAATTAGTAGAAGTTGCGAGTTGAATGTGCGTATGGGATGCATTTCTTGGTGCTTGCAGAATCCATGGTGACATAAAGGTAGGAA
Source organism: Pinus albicaulis (assembly GCA_034641835.2). Classification (NCBI taxonomy): domain Eukaryota; kingdom Viridiplantae; phylum Streptophyta; class Pinopsida; order Pinales; family Pinaceae; genus Pinus; species Pinus albicaulis. The sequence continues at coordinate 188,798,281 of CM076578.1, read as the reverse complement.
TACATGTATTATAATGTTTTCTGGAATGGGAGTTGTGAATGGAAGAAAAACTATGAAAAGCAAGGGATATGTGTAAAGCAAACTTTGTGGGAAAAAAATCATTTGAGAATATATATATATATATATATATATATATATATATATATATATATATATATATCTATATATATATTGTTTTGAAAAATATATGTACTATAGTAGGCATGAAGGTTTAAAAACTCTGTTATTTTTTTCATTTTATAATAGTCAGGTTAAAATGGATATAGAATAACATATATAATGGAGAGAGAGACTTCAACCCTAAGGGTTAGAGCAGTCTATCAAACAGTCTGCCAAATTAAGTCTCAGTTTTTTGCATAACACTGTATTCTACTCCATTTTTTTCCCAAAAGTCGTGTTAAGAATTTTGAATACGCTCATCATTTTCCTTGTTAAGATTTTTGAATATGCTATATAATTCCAATCGATGTGATGATAGCCAATTACTTTAGCATGGATTATGTGAATATGGTATATAATTTTAATTGAAGTGATGAATGCCAATTGTTTTATGATGGATTAGGTAAGTATAATAAGTTTTAGTTTTTGAATTTTTGTTTCTGTAATCTATAATTTATACAGATATTTTCTGATGATAATTATATGGAAAAAAAAAAAACTTATTTCAAATCGATCCCTGTGATCGTGGAAAACTGCAAGAAGAATCTTTTGCAACTCCTCTCACTGTTTCGTATTTGGTGTGGAACTAGTGGGCGACATTTCCTAGTTTGCACAATCAAGTCAATTTCGTGTCAGGTCTAGATTGTCAACAGTTGCAGATTGAAGACATGAAGTTTGGCAAACAACACAGGAGATCACAGGTGCAGATCACCAGGAGCTCCTACAAGAAAATGCACCCGCTTGAGGTTTCTCATTAAACTCCAATGATTAAATAGATACATTAGGTAGAACATATTCCTAAATGATAGGAATTGAATATCTAATAAAAAAAAAATCACAACTACATAACCAAATACCTAATCTCCATTAATTTCTAACACTCCCCCTTAATGGAGAAAGGGATTTTTAAACACACCTAATGTATCCCTAAACAAATCAAACTTCAGTCTTCCCAAAGGCTTAGTGAATATATCAGCCATATTATCACAAGAATTACAATACTCTACAGAAATCTCTTTGGACTGTACTTTCTCCCTAAAAAAATGAAATTGATTGTCGACGTGCTTTGTGTTTTTATGAAACATGGGATTGTAAGCCAGTTTGATGGAACTCTGATTGTCACAATTGATGATCGTAGCTTATGTCTGTTCTTCCCCTGCATCTTGAAGAAGTCTACGCAACCAAACTGCCTCACATGTTGCCGCACACATGGCTTGATATTCTGCTTCTGCTGAGGATAAAGCAACAGTATGCTGCTTCTTGTTGTACCAAGAGATGACCCCGGAACCAATGTTGAAGGCGTAACCTGTAATTGATTTTCTGTCATCTAGATTTCCTACCCAATCTAATTCTGCAAAACCTGTCAACTTAACATCAAATGAGTCAGAATACAAAATACCAAAGTCTGATGTTCCTTGCAGATACCTTAATACTCCTCTTGCTGCACGCCAATGATTTTCATGAGGTTGAGTCATAAAATAACTCAAAGCACTCACTGCATAAGCTAAATCTGGTCTTGTTGTAGTCAAATAAATAAGACTACTAACCAATTATCTGTACAATGTTGCATCTACAAATTTCAAACCATCATTCATCTGAAGTTTGATGTTCTACTGTAAAGGTACAAATGCAGCCGTACACTCATCCATCTTAAACCTGGACAACAGACTCTTTGCATACTTACCCTGGGACAAGAAAGTTTGGCTTGAATCTCTCCAAACTTCTAGACCCAAACAATATTGCATTTCTCCAAGGTCATTCATCTCAAATTTCTGTGATAATTGCTGTTTGATTTCTTCAATGAGATTATCTACATTTCCTGTTATTATCAGATCATCTACATATAAAGAAATCACCACTATCTATCCTTCATTATTAAACAAGGTATATAAATTGGGATAATTTTTGCTCCTTTCATAACCATGCATGAGGAAAAAAGAATCAATTTTTTAGTACCAGGATCTAGGTGCCTGCTTTAAACCATATAAAGCTTTCTTTAATCTACATACTAGATGTTCTTCTCCCTTCTTAACAAACCCTTCAGGCTTTACTAAATATACTTCTTCTTTTGAATCACCATTTAAGAAAGCAGATTTAACATCTAATTGATGTATTTTCCAATGATGCTTAGTGGCTAAAGCAATAATCATTTTGATGGTATTTAATTTTGCAATTTCTTCAAAATCAATACCTTCTATCTAGGAATATCCCTTTGCCACCAACCTTGATTTATGCTTATCAATAGGCCCGTCTGCTCTAAATTTCAACTTAAATAACCATCTGCAACCTATGGGTTGTTTATCATTAGGAAAATTTACTAGATCCCAAGTATTTTTCTTAATGATTGATTCATATTCCTCATTCATTACTTTCTTCCATTCAAGACTTTTACTAGCTTCATAAAAATTAGAAGGTTCTGCAATGTTTAACATGCCAGTCATAAGTGCACAATCCCTATATCGAGCTGGTAATTGTTTTGGCCTACTTGATCTTCTGAGTGCTGGGGGTTCAATTATTCTGCTTCTTTCTTCTCTTTGTGGATTGAACTCCACATTATCCTGCTACTGCTGTACCTGCTGTTGTTCCTGTTGCTGTTCCTGCTTCTGTTCCTGTTGCTGACTGATTCCTGTTTCATTATCCTCTTCTGAAAGTAAGGGTACATGCCATTCTTCATTGTTTTGGATAGGATTTCCATCATCAATATGTTGATGGAATAATACATCTCTACTGAAAAACACCTTTTGAGTAGCAGGGTCAAACAATTTATAAGCCTTATACTCACTGCAGTATCTAATGAAAGTGCATTTAATGGCCTTTGAATCTAACTTCTTCCTGTTCTCTTTGGGGACATGTGTAAAAGATTTACAGCCAAATAATCTAAGATGAATTACTGTAGGCTTGAAGCCAAACAATTATTCAAAAGGAATTTTATACTCAAGACTTTTAGAAGGACTCCTATTCTTTAAATACACTGCAGTATGAATAAATTCTGCCCAAAAACCATTGGTTAGATTCTTACCTTTCAACATACTACGAGCACACTCCACCAGTGTTATGTTTTTCCTCTCAGCAACTCCATTCTGCTGAGGAGTGTAAGGTGTTGTAAATTGCTACTGTATCCCATGCTCGTTGCAGTATTTGATGAAGACTCCTTTCTTGAATTCTCCCCCTTGATATGATCGAAGAATACTGATGAACTTTCTTGTTTTCTTCTCAATCATGCTTCTGAATTGCTTGAAATATTCAAAAGCATGAATTTTCTATTTAAGAAAATATACCCATGTGAATCTTGTACAATCATCAACAAAGATTAAAAAATAATAGGCCCCACCTAACGCTCTTGTCTGCATCGGGCCACATAAGTCAGTGTGTACAAGTTCGAGTATATCCGTCTGTTTTCTATCTTTAATGGCAGGAAATTCATCTCTATGCTGTCTACCGAACGCACATGCTTCACAATCAATATGCAAAAATTTCAAAACAGGAAGACCATCTACCATAACTTTTTTCTGCAACAGAAGGAGATCACTGAAATTGATATGCCTAAGTCGCTGAAGCCACAAATTTTCAGCAGACTTATTCGAAGACATTAAGGCTTGCTGTGGCATACTCTTCACATCCAGTTTGTAGAGTCCTCCTATGTGAATACCTGTAGAAATGGGCTTCATATGATCCAACAAATCTTTAATAATGCAATGAGATTTAAAAAATTCTACTTTGAGGTCTTGATCTGTAATCTTTGACATATAAATCAGGTTCTTCTTAATTCCAGGAACATGCCACACATCAAATATATTCCTGATCTTACCATCAGGAAGAGTAACAAGGACATCTCCATGTCCCTTGATCTCATACCCTCTATTATCTCCAAGGTAGACTTTTACTCCAGTGTTGGATTCTCTAAAATTTCTGAACCATTTCTTTTTAACTAACATATGCGAGGAGGCTCCAGAATCCATGAACCAAATATCTGATTCATCCTCCTCAGTAGCTAAGGTAGTGTCAGTCTCAACCATAAACAATCTAACATCTAGATTCTGATTTGTGTCTGCATCTGCCAAATGACCTGCATGTCTTCTTTGCTTGTACCTCTCCTGATTTGCCTTCTTCTTACGAAAATTTTTAGCAATATGGCCTATCTTACCACAATAAAATCATTTAGGAGCAGAGTCATTTTTATGTGAGGTCATACCTTGTGGTGTCCTTTTTGATGTGTTGCACCTCCTTTGATCAACCATTGCTCTCCCTTTTGGCTTGAACTTTGTTATCAATGCAAGAACTGGATCTTGAGGTTTGAGAGACAACCTCCTTTCCTCTTCTTGTAGAAAAATCCCAGTAAGCTCTTCAAAACATGGAGGCTTTTCTCTTGCATTCAATCTGGTTATAAACATCTAATAGTCATCTGTCATTCCGTTCATGGTAATTGTCACCAGATCATCATTTGCCACAGTTTGACCGATATTAGATAGTTTATCTTTAACTTCCTTTATCTGGGATAAGAATGATGAAACAAACTCATTCTCCTCCATCTTGATTGAGAGGATCTTCTTCCTGACTAACAAGGTTCGACTGGTGTTCTTGATTTCATACATATCTTTGAGAGTTGTCCAGATGTCATTCACTATCTTGAAATCTCGAATACGAGGGATGATGCAATCTTTAACTGAAAATTTGAGTAGCACCTTTGCCTTCATCTCCCTTTTCTCCCACTCTTGAATTGTTGCATTCGTTCCACCATTTGCAACAGTCAGCTTAACTTCATCGCCAATGAAAATGCTGTAAGAATTTTGTCCCTCAAGCAAAGTCTGAAGCTTAAATTTCCAATTTGTGTAATTGGAACCATCCAACTTGCTGCTTTCATTTAGGTAATTTGCCATTTGAGCATTCATCTTGGGAAAAAAAAAAAAGAATACTCCAGCAACTTAAAAAAAAAAAAATCAACCCAGATTACCACAAAAATTGAATGCAGTTGTGAGTTACAGCATATATTTTTAAGGCAACAAAATTATACCGTTAGGAAAAAAAAAACAAGCTTTTGGATTAATCAAAAGAAACTTAAAATATACCCAAGATTTGGGCACTCTTTCAAGCGTGCAGATAGCGGGAATAATTAGTTTTATCAAGCTCCAATCTTTGGGCTACGGCCTCAATCTTTCTCTGAGAGGAGTTTTAATAGGAAAATCAGCGAGAGGAGTTTTAGACAGAGACACTTGGACATTTTGGGCACAAGTGCCCAGACGTGTGGCAGGGAAGACTGTGAATTTGCAGCAGTTTTCGGTGGTGAAAAAAAAAAAAAAAAAACTCGATCCCAATGGCCTCTTCTCTAACGAATGGACTGATGGGCTTCTTGGTATCAGTGCTCAAGGGCACCTATAGACCCACCATAGTGCTCAGTGTTGAGACAGGCACCACAACCTTCGAGGCCATCCAAGCAAGTGAGGACACAAATACGCTGTGTAACTCAACTAGGGGGAGGCAAAAACTGCAGCTTCAATCTTTCACAGAAGCTTCATCCCTTCAAAACTGTGATCACAGTTGCAAACCGTAAAAAAAACGCTTTGTACACATGCGGTTACCTTCGGTTCAAAGAAAGATGGCCTCCTTTTCACATCTTGAACGTTCCTCCGCCCCAGATCGATGGATAGCTAGACTCAAGTGGCCTCCACGCCAATCGACCACAACACTCTTCACCAGCCCACGGATTTTCTCTGCCTGGCCTCCACGCAATTAAAAAACAGGGTTCATGGTCATCGCAAACAACAACTTGTTCTCTGCCTTCACGGCTCTCCTCCTCAAATCAATCAGATCGTCCTCGATCTATCCTTCACGGCCTTCACAACTCTCCTCCTCACGTTTTTGAGAACAGATTATTGAAATAGTGCAAACAACAGGGCTCTTCACATGCTCACATGCCTACGGGCTCCACATCAATTGCAGTGAAATCGACCACGGATCTTGAGAAGTCCTTCACGGCCTTCACGCAGATTGCACAGACTTATGCTCAACTCAGATGGCGCAAACAACAACAGGGTTTCGGCCTCAGCTCCAACAGGCTTGCTGCCTTTCTCAACGGCCCACGTCTCTTTGCGGAAATAGCAGACACGGAGATCCTCCCCCACAGTTCTCCACGCTAACAACATCGAACACCTCACGCTCACCCAGTTTACTCATAGATCCACACAGCTCTCCTAAGCTTTGATACCTTGTCAACAGTTGCATATTGAAGACATGAAGTTTGGAAAACAACACAGGAGCTCACAGGTGCAGATCACCAGGAGCTCCTACAAGAAAATGCAACCGCTTGAGGTTTCTCATTAAACTCCAATGATTAAATAGATACATTAGGTAGAACAGATTTCTAAATCATAGGAACTGAATATCTAATAAAAAACAAAATCACAACTACGTAACCAAATACCTAATCTCCATTAATTTCTAACATAGACACAGTGCATTGAAGGCATTAATTTCTCATTAATCACTGAACGTATGGATTCATCCAGTAACGTGAAATTCGTGGATATGGTGAATGATAATCTCTGAGGGTGACGAAGTCAATAGGTATTAAATTTAAAAATAAACTTTCAGTTTCTAGTTTTTAACTTTGAAATGTTATTACATTGGGGTTACTTTTTAGTTTAATTTGAATTCAATTATTTTACAAAATTGGAATGTTTTTTAATAACCTTACATATTTTAAAGATTAAAAATTAATTTTGTGATTTTAAAAATAGTATTTCCTTTTTTTTGGTTGATGTATAACCAGCGATAACATTTTAAAATATTTTAAATAATTAAAACAATTGTTATTATTAATTGTTATAAAAATTATTATCTCCCTCCTTCATCTTCTTTTCATATTCCTTTTAAGGAATTATGAAAATTGCAGTGTTAAAATATGAGTTTTCATATTGGATTATCTCACAATCATCATACATCTTTTAATATGATGGGCCTTCCAACTCACAGGAGTTGGCTTGATCTTTTGTCCTTAAGGAAATAAATGTACATTTAAAAAGAAATATTATACTACTTAAATTAAAATGTATTTTAAAAAGAAAAATTATATTACTATAATTGAAATGTATTTAAAGGTAGTGCCCATGGCTCTATGCTCAAGCTCTCATTTTTAGGATATTCGAATTTTGTTTTTGAATTTTGTCTCCTAATTGACTCCTAAACTCTACACACATATCTACCTCTAATTACTAGGAAAAATATCTTTCAACAAATGAAGATTCTTTGGATACTTGTCCTAATACTACTAACACCTCACCCAACAATTGTCATTTTTACAAATATCCACTTGTCAAAATGTTGTGGATGATTTTTTCACCCCCCTAGAGACAGTCTAGAGTTGCCACAGACCAGTGCCTAGGACATCTTAATATAGCAAGGAGCCCTTTTAGTTTGGGTTGTCAGTCCAAGAACTCACTTAGTATCTCTTGTTCTAAACAAGGAAATTAGATTTTGAATGGGACCATTCTCTCTCAGAAGCTGATACAAAGATAAGAGTAATGTAAGAACATCATGTAAAACTTCAGCATGAAAGCATCAGACAGTTAAGAGACCACTTACTGTAAAGAGGGCCGATTCAACTAATATATCACAGAAATCAGATATCAGGAAGTGAGTGCAGTGAGGAATCATAAGAAGATATTAGCAGGCATAAGGGCGCACCAATTTACAAATCCTTAAGTCACTAATATAGCAGAAAATATGGAAGTAGTGAACATGGAACAGCATATCATGACTAGGCCTATTTAAAGCGCTTGACTAATTCCAGAAAGGGCACCACTTAAGATGAATCCTTACTGCAAACTAGTGAGCCACTCACATTCTAGAACATGATACAAGAAGACAAATTGCATGAAAAGAGATAATGTATTAACACATAAGAAAGTTACATACTGTGAGATACCAAAGACCAGAATCCTCAATACAGTTATAACCCCTCCTCACTGAGACCCTACGGGCTCTGAAACTTCATACAGAAATATTACAAGATGAATACAGTAGTCTTCTCGCTGCACAGTTTGCTGACAGAAATCTAGAACCTCAACAATGTCTTTTTTCTGAATATTTATAGAACAGATGGAAAATTCTAGAGGAGGAGGTAGGTATCCTACATTTATTGATCTAAATTGAATAAGAATGGCGGAAAAACATTCGCACCCTCTCTATGAATGACTAAGCGTAAATGACTGTACTATACAGGCTGTCTATAAAAATAAAAGCTGGGAGATAAAAATCTCCTTATGTACATAATATGAGTGATAAAATATATACAATGTGTTACTTTCAGCCGAGGGAAAATCTACTGCCGTGAGAGGCCTGAGATATTCTGCATTTCTGTACTGTACTCTCGGCCCTCGGTTTTGGATTTGAATTCAAGATCTTTAATGCAGGGCGAATTTCTCTGGAGAGTTCTGTAGGCCCATATCTCTGTCTTATTTAATGGCAGTCATTTCTTTCATCTACCCTCGGCTTTCCCTTTAAATTCTGCCCACAGGAAGTCGTCTTTTATGGGCCCCAAACCTTTGCAACAGATGCAGCACATTAAACGCCCTCCTGTTATATTTAAAACCTGCAAAAACCACAAAATATTAGAAAAGCCGACACAGATGGAGGTGGGGATGAGGGAGGTGATGGTGAAGACGATGCCATGAACATGAACAGTGGACAGGGATGCGCGGGGTGGCGGAAGGAAAACAATGGAGTGTTTTGACAAACGGACGAAACGCGGGTTCTCTACATAACACAGACTGGACGTAGAGAAAGACGACAAACACGAATATATGAATACACACGTATATATATACAAAGGGGAGGGAATATGGTGAACACACGAGAGAGGACACGTGGGAATACGGGGGAACAAGTAGGAGGATGATGTGGCGGAGTCAACGGGTGGAAGCGGGTGATAGTGACACAGTGGCGGACCATAGTACATGGCGGACATGAAATAACAGGTGAGCAGGTTCGGAGAATATCCATCGTCGGATTAACATTGCCAGATCTGACGGTCCAAACAAATTCCGCTGCCCGGCGATTGTTTGAGCTTTAACGCGCGGGGAAAGGTGGTTTCATAACCCGTACCATAGACACGTGGCGCGTATTGGGTGGAATCGCTGCCCCATGGTAAATACCGCCGGCTCGGTGAAAGTGGCGCGTGACTTACTGCTGGTTTTCTGTGCGCTGGGACCATCATATTAAACAAACGCCGCTCCGTTGATTTAACTTGATCGGACGGTCAGCAGTGCGTCCGATTGTTAAGACAATAGGCTCCTTTTCTTCTTGGCTCACGGTCTTCGGCCTCCGGTCGTATGACAGCAATTAGGGGCGGGGCTTAGGACCTGGGGCTTCGGCTCGAAATATTTAAAATGCGGGTTTTAAACATTTAAACAATATATTTTTGGAGCGGAGAGGGTGGCGATGAGTGTGACATGGGGGGTTTTTGACCACAAAGACATTGGAAACGGATTTTAAAGGAGCTGGAGACCAAAATTTAAATGGAGAAGGGAATATGTACAACATCGGCTCCATCTGGGGACGGCATGCCTGTCCTCGGGCATGTCGAGAACACGCAGACCATTAAATATTTCATCTTATTTTTCGATTCCCCTACACTCTTACTTCAAGTGATTGCCGACATCCTTTTCTTCATGACTCGTCGGCTTATTTACATTGTTCAAAGAATGATGAAACAAAAAGAAAAACTAGTGTACAATATAATACACCAGGCTATCTTCGCCTCCTGGGTCCCATATTTTGCTTTGCTCGGCATTCATTGGTTACATTATTCTTCAGCTTGTACCCCTCCATGTTTCCCCTGTTTTATTTTGCAATTTGGCTCCAGACTTATGCTTTCACATTCTCGTTCCGGTTTTTCCATGGCCAAACTTTCTTTGCTTTTCTTGCTTTATCTCGTTGTTTTTCGAGGCACCTTCATCATCAGTCTTTTTGATGCTCGTCAATCTCTATGTCCAACCTTTGCTTTGTCCGGAAGTTACTTTGCCCACTCGTTGTCTTCGATTTTTTGTTGCTGCTACCGTCTCGAACATTACTATCGATGTTGCCTTTTTTTGCTAAAAATGTGGTCGCTTCACAAACTTCCCCGAATATCTCTCAAGATACCTCCTTCGCAACATTATTTTGTTCATCACCTCGTAATTTACCTTTAAAAGGTAAATTACCTTTTAATTCTTTAACTACAGTAGCATAATCGTTCATTCTTCCTTGTGTACTTGTAAGCATATTTAAATTCTCGCAAACTAGTATCTACTCCTCGCTCCTTTCACAACTTCGGGCATTTTCACTTCAAAGCACCCTGCACTTTCGTTCTCTTCTCTAAATGTTTTCAGCGAACGATTCAACCATTTGTCTACAAGCATTTCATCAATATGTCGCATATTTGTTTCAACGTACTCTTCTTCTTCTTCCTTGACAATCTTCGCAATTTTCCTTTACCCGCTTGATTGCTTCGGCAATCAAATCAAGTTTTTCAGATTTTGGACTCCTATCTTCTATCGTAATGGAATTCGATTTCCATCACCGTAGTAGCTCCAAAATTTTGTCCTCTAGTCCTCTCTTTGTCTATCGATACATCGCCTTCTTCCCCTGTCATTGTCGACAATAACAAGTTCCTTCACATGAGACAAGGTTGCCTCACCTTCCTTCTTCTCGCGATAGTTCATCCGTATCCAAGACAACTCCGTGAGGGTGGATTGTCTTCGTAATACCCTGCCAACACAGACTCGTATTGTTAGTTCCGAAATCATGAGACCCAAAAAATCTTACTTGATGATTCAAAGTCACCAATTCTTTCCTCGGGGAATCTTAAGTTCTCCTGTGACCCGTGAAGTCTTCACCGTGTTCATTTCCTTGTATCTTTACATCCCGCAATTCCCAATTTGAAAATTGAGGTTCTCCTTCCCGTATCGAATCATATTTATTCAAAATACTCTCCAACGAAATCCCGATTTCTTCATTCCATGGATTAAAGTCCTTCACCGAATTTCCTTCCTCCTTTCTTTGACTATCAAGTGGTGTCAAATTTCTTTTCGTCGACATCAATCTCCATTTTGGAGAATTCACCTTCTATCGCTTAGGAACCCCGTCATCCGTTCTTCATCATCAAAGGCACGCAGTGCTTGATATTATCTCGGGGTGAGTGCCGCTTTCCGGAGGAAGTATGAAAGAGGCAACTTGAGATTGATATGCCGATTGTTTCAACGAGCTCGATCAAGGGGGACCGGATTTTGATCTTCTCAAGTTCTTATTGTAAATTGAAAGCCAAAGAGGATTTTTTCTCCGTCACTATTTGAAAAGGAAAGATTCGCGTCTTCCAGTCCATAGGCAAGTGTCTTTGGTGGAGTCATCTACTAGACCTTCCAGTGCAAGGGGTGTGGTACCCGATCATGTCGCTCCTCTACTTCCCTTGGAAATATTTGTAATGGTGGTCTTCTATACCGAGGGTTATAACCTCTGTTCGGAACATTCTAAAAATTTTTGGGGACTCGGATTCGGTGGCTTCCCATTCAAGCTTAACTATCCTTTCGATCATTTTACTTATTTCTTCCATTCGGTTCGAATCTTTATCCCGGTTGGAAGTACATACCTCCTCTTCACCTCTTCTTCTCGCATCTCGCTCGACTTTTCCTTTTGATTTTACTATGGTCAGCAAAATTTGCTTCTAATTCTAGAGCGTCTATCCGAGCCTCATCCAAAGTGACAGCATTCTTTCCCGTTACGACAGAAACCAAATTCGAGTCAAAGGTCGTTACGAAAACAACCTTAGCGACAGCTTGATGAGGCTTCATATCGCTAGAAGGCTCAAATACAATTTATTAAACCTTTTAATAAATTCTCCCGCCCCCTCATTTGGTCTCTTCTTCGGAGTATTGAATTCAATAAGACACCGACCATAATCTTTCTTTTCTCCCCATTTCCCGAGAAAAGTATTTTCCATGTCATCCCGTGGTTATCGAACGGTTTCCCAATGTCTTGAACCATTTTCTCGGCTTCACCATCCAAAGATTGCACAAACAATCTCAATACCACATCTAAATGTTCAACATTTAAGTTTTCTCGCAAAAGAGCGTAAAGTCTCAAGATGTTTCCGAGCATCAATCTCATTTTCTCCGTTAAATCTAGGCAAAATCTTCAAATAATCTTGAGGCATATTATTCAAGACTTGGGGTAAGGCCAGTGGAGCATATTTGTTTAATAGAAAAGTAGGAACATTAGCCATTGGAGGGGGGAGGGGGTTGTACAACAATTTGAGACACAGATGAAGGGAGAGGAGTAGGAGGAAGTGGAGTATGAATAACAATGGGAATATATTGCACGAAGCCCGAGGTGTAGATGGGAATAACTCACGGTTAATAGCAGTCTACTTCATGACCTCTTTAATTTCTTCAACCTCGAAAGTAGGATGAGATTCTTCTTCAATCCAGGGCACTTCTTCTACGTGGAGTTTCTGAGTAAAACTCGGGATTTTCTGTTCTAACTTCTTGAGAAGAAGAGGGCGGATAATCTTCGACGGAATATTCGTGGTTTTTAGCGCGAGTCGGCTTCCTCTCCTTCCAAACTCTTTTATGAATGATCTTTTCTCGGGTCGACACGTATGGTGTTTTCTGCTGAGATGTATCTGACCTTAAATATGGCCTACGAGGAGCCAGGACTTCCAATAAAATTTATCAAATAAGGACCAGTGGAGTCGCCAAGGTGAGAGATACACAACTCTTCAACTCTCTGTGCTCACCTGATTAGAGAGTGAATATGAGATGTCGAACCCAGGGAAACAAATATTCTTGAATTCGTTCCCCAGCAACGGCACCAGAAAGATGTTGTGGATGATTTTGTCACCCCCCTAGAGACAGTCTAGAGTTGCCATAGACCAGTGCCTAGGACATCTTAATATAGCAAGGAGCCCTTTTAGTTTGGGTTGTCAGTCCAAGAACTCACTTACTATCTCTTGTTCTAAACAAGGAAATTAGATTTTGAATGGGACCATTCTCTCTCAGAAGCTGATACAAAGATAAGAGTAATGTAAGAACATCATGTAAAACTTCAGCATGAAAGCATCAGACAGTTAAGAGACCGCTTACTGTAAAGAGGGCCGATTCAACTAATATATCACAGAAATCAGATATCAGGAAGTGAGTGCAGTGAGGAAACATAAGAAGATATTAGCAGGCATAAGGGCGCACCAATTTATGAATCCTTAAGTCACTAATATAGCAGAAAATATGGAAGTAGTGAACATGGAACAATATATCATGACTAGGCCTATTTAAAGCGCTTGACTAATTCCAGAAAGGGCACCACTTAAGATGAATCCTTACTGCAAACTAGTGAGCCACTCGCATTCTAGAACATGATACAAGAAGACAAATTGCATGAAAAGAGATAATGTATTAACACATAAGAAAAGTTACATACTGTGAGATACTAAAGACCAGAATCCTCAATACAGTTATAACCCCTCCTCACTGAGACCCTACGGGCTTTGAAACTTCATACAAAAATATTACAAGATGAATACAGTAGTCTTCTCGCTGCACAGTTTGCTGACAGAAATCTGGAACCCTTACAATGTCTTATTTTTGAGTATTTACGGTAACGTATGGAAAATTTAGAGGGAGGAGTGTAGGCATCTCAATACTTATTGATCTAAATTGAATAAGAAATGCGGAAAAACATTCGCGCTCTATGGAATAATTAAGCGTAAATGACCTGCATTTATATGTCAGTTTATAGAATAACAAAAGCCGGGAGATAAAACTCTTATGTACATAATATGAGTGACAAAATATATACAATGTGTTACTTTCAGCTCTAGGAAAAATGCTCTCTATGCAGCTTGCCCGAGATATTCTGCATTCTGCTCGTACCCCGCCGGTTTTGGACGGAATCTCAAGATCTTTAATGCGTGCTTAACTTTCGGAGAGGCCCCCGTAGGGTCTACATATCTTCTGTCTTATTTAATGGCAGTCATTTCTTTCATCTACCCTCGGCTTTCCCTTTAAATTCTGCCCACAGGAAGTCGTCTTTTATGGGCCCCAAACCTTTGCAACAGATGCAGCGCATTAAACGCCCTCCTGTTATATTTAAAACCTGCAAAAACCACAAAATATTAGAAAAGCCGACACAGATGGAGGCGGGGATGAGGGAGGTGATGGTGAAGACGATGCCATGAACATGAACAGTGGACAGGGATGCGCGGGGTGGCGGAAGGAAAACAGTGGAGTGTTTTGACAAACGGACGAAACACGGGTTCTCTACATAACACAGACTGGACGTAGAGAAAGACGACAAACACGAATATATGAATACACACGTATATATATACAAAGGGGAGGGAATATGGTGAACACACGAGAGAGGACACATGGGAATACGGGGGAACAAGTAGGAGGATGATGTGGCGGAGTCAACGGGTGGAAGCGGGTGATAGTGACACAGTGGCGGACCATAGTACATGGCGGACATGAAATAACAGGTGAGCAGGTCCAGAGAATATCCATCGTCGGATTAACATTGCCAGATCTGACGGTCCAAACAAATTCCGCTGCCCGGCGATTGTTTGAGCTTTAACACGCGGGGAAAGGTGGTTTCATAACCCGTACCATAGACACGTGGCGCGTATTGGGTGGAATCGCTGCCCCATGGTAAATACCGCCGGCTCGGTGAAAGTGGCGCGGGACTTACTGCTGGTTTTCTGTGCGCTGGGACCATCATATTAAACAAGCGCCGCTCCATTGATTTAACTTGATCGGACAGTCAGCAGTGCGTCCTATTATTAAGACAATAGGCTCCTTTTCTTCTTGGCTCACGGTCTTCGGCCTCCGGTCGTATGACAGCAATTAGGGGCGGGGCTTAGGACCTGGGGCTTCGGCCCGAAATATTTAAAATGCGGGTTTTAAACATTTAAACAATATATTTTTGGAGCGGAGAGGGTGGCGATGAGTGTGACATGGGGGGTTTTTGACCACAAAGACATTGGAAACGGATTTTAAAGGAGCTGGAGACCAAAATTTAAATGGAGAAGGGAATATGTACAACACAAAACACACCAGCTCATTGGACACTTATATTTACATCAAATTACATAATTTTATACAAATTTATAATGGGGAAATGTGTTTTCCTTTGGAGATTTTGTGATCCCCCATTGGGGTCTAGAAAAAATGGATTTCCTAGGGTTGAACCTCTAGGATCCCATATCTCATTTGTTGTTGCTCCCCACTTGCTTTTCTTAAGTTGTCTCTAACAGTCAACCAAGTTCTACAATTGACCTATTTTACACCTTCATGCATTCTTCTCTATGTTGAATTTCCACAACACTAGAGAATCTAGGTTTGGGTCTTACAATCTTTGACACGACCAACTTAATTGCCACAACAAAATACTTTGCATAGTGGAATAAACACAACAGTTAATTAACTAGTGCATAATAGACAACTTTTTTCAAATTTTCAACCCAAATTCATTATATTAACAATCGTTAATACAACAATATAGGGCTATCGTACCAGGGATCATGACCCTCATGCAACAATTGATAGAAGAATACAAATAGGGCTTGGTGTCAGTCCTTTGACAACCAATATTCCTTGAAAAAGATACAACTGGCCTACTAGATAATGTAATGCACTCCATAGCTCCACTTCAGTCCACATACCCTGAACACATATGCTAGTCCTTTAGCTCCCAATCTGCAGCAACACCAATCTGCCTATATCAATGAATCCTGATCCTTTAGGTCACTGAAAATGGCTCACCAACTATCTTCCCTTTAGCTAGTCATTATTCCATAAATGAGTCAACATATAGGGTCTTCATAAACTTTAGGTTTTAACCCTGAACAGAAATTATCTACACACGAATCTTATAACATAAAATAAACAATAGCGAGAGCATAAAACATAAAACAGATAAACACAGAGATTTTCCCCTGGATCCCAAATTGGGACGACCAGCTTGATTTTTCATTATATTCCTTTTAGTGTTACAACACATATATATACATGCCGAATCATACATAAACCCCAATCCATTAACCCTGGATTAGAACATAACCGTAGT
The DNA here is from genome assembly GCA_034641835.2 of Pinus albicaulis. Classification (NCBI taxonomy): domain Eukaryota; kingdom Viridiplantae; phylum Streptophyta; class Pinopsida; order Pinales; family Pinaceae; genus Pinus; species Pinus albicaulis. The sequence goes on along the minus strand of CM076578.1, from coordinate 188,782,030 downwards.
TCCCTTGAACGGATCTACAAAATACCAGGGGCCGAAAACCATCGTACCCCAAAACCATGTGCAAACTCATGCACAAAACATGGGTGGGTCCGCATATGAGTGGGACCGCATACCCGTGTGCCGGGCGCCGTCTCGCACCCGACGGGGCCACCCCCTCGCACCCCCCCCCCCGCGCGTGGGAGCCGCCCGTGGGAAAGAATATAACACACACCAACATTCTCCCCACTCAGCAATTGCCGCCCCCCCCCCCCCCGTGACCCCCCCCGCGCGGGGAGCCAGTCCTGGAAAGAATATAACACATACCCAACATTTTCCCACTTGTTGTTTTCTTTCCACGGGGGGCCACAGGAGAGCTTAGTCATTGGGCCAATTCTTCAACACCCATTGTTTCTCTACACCAAGAGAACTTATGAGTGCTCACAGACTTCGTCAATGCATCTGAAACATTCTTCAAAGTGTCCACCTTTACCAACAACACCCTTTTAGCCTCAACCATATCTCTAACAAAGTGATATTGAACATCAATGTGCTTTGTCTTTGAATGGTAAGCAGGGTTCTTAGCCAAGAAAATTGCACTTTGGCTATCACAGTCTATCCTTATAGCTTGATGTACCAACCCCATACTTGAACACAATCTCTGCAACCAAACTGCTTCCTTGCTTGCATGAGTGGTTGCTATGTATTCTGCCTCTGTAGTTGAAAGCGCCACTACAGACTGTATTTTACTCATCCAACTGACTGCACCTCCAAATAGGCTAAACACATACCCACTTGTAGATCTTCTTTGGTCCAGATCTCCAGCCCAGTCTGCATCCACAAAATCACGAATGTCCAACATTCTTTCTAATCTTGGTCTTCCTTGGTAGCACAAGCCATAATCACTAGTGCCACGTAAATATCTGAAAACCCACTTCACTGCTGTCCAATGCTCCTTCCCTGGGTTTGACATAAACCTGCTCAATACTCCCACTGCATGTGCAATGTCTGGTCTAGTACAGACCATTGCATACATCAGGCTACCCACTGCACTTGCATATGGAACACGTGACATATCCTCCTCTTCTTCTTGTGTCTTGGGACACTGTTCAGCAGACAGCTTTACACCTATAGGAATAGGAACATTCACCGGTTTACTATCCTGCATATTAAACCTCTACAATATAGTCTCGACATACTTCCTCTGGTTTAACCAAAGCTTCCTCTTTGCCCGATCTCTCTTAATTTCCATGCCCAAAATATAGTTTGCAGCATCAAGATCCTTCATGTCGAATTTGGAGAACAGTTGGGTCTTCAAATCTTGGATAATTTCTTTGTCATTTCCAATCAACAACATATCATCCACATACAAGACCAAATAAATAACACGGTCACCAATTAATTTAAAATAAACACAAGGATCCTCCTTGCTTCTGGTGAAGCCAAGTCCCCGTATATAGGTATCAAATTTCTAATACCACATCCTTGGTGACTGTTTTAACCCATACAGAGACTTCTTCAACCTGCATACCAGTTCTTTCTTACCCTTCACCATAAAGCCTTCAAGTTGCTTCATGTAGATCTCCTCTTCTAGATCCCCATGAAGAAATGTTGTCTTCACATCCATCTGTTCTATCTCAAAATCAAATGCAGCAGCAACAGATAAAAGTAATCTAATAGAAGTAACCTTGGCAACAGGAGAAAAATATCACCAAAATCAATTCCCGGCACCTGGGAATAACCTTTCGCTACCAACCGAGCTTTGTATTTCTCCACCTTGCCTTCTACATTCATCTTCTTCTTAAACACCCATTTGCTCCCAATGGGCTTCCTTCCAGCCGGCAACTCCACCAGATCCCATGCATCTTTTTTGTGCAAGGATGCCATTTCATCAACCATGGCCTCCTTCCAGAGTTTTCCATCCTCTGAATCTACTGCCTCCCTGACAGTTCTGGGTTCATCATCAGTAATAGTTAAGGCAAAACCTGAACAGAAAGCAGATGGACTATACCTTTCTGGTTGCCTTCTTTCCCGAACTGATCTTCTCAAAGCTGGGGTTTGTGGCTCTTCCTCTTTTGAATCTTCTTCTATTGTAGAGTCTGATTCATCCTCCTTTAGCTCAAACTCTATCTTCTCAGGTTCCTTTGGTAGGACTTCATGTGTAACAACATCTTTCACCTCTCTAAACACCACATCTCGGCTGTACACAACCTTCCTTGTTTTCGGGTTCCAAAGCTTGTAACCCTTTAAACCATCCTTATACCTAATAAAGATGCACCTTTCAGATTTATTATCCAACTTGGTCCTTTTCTCCTTTGGAACATGTACATATGCATCACATCCAAATACCCTTAGATGTGAAAGAGAGGGTTTATTACCAGTCCATACCTCATGTGGGGTCTTATCCTCCAACGCCGATGAAGGTGATCTGTTAACTAAGTAACATGCAGTCTCCACTGCCTCTGCCCAGAATTCTTGTCCTAACCCGGTACCACTGAGCATGCTTCTTGCCTTTTCCATCAGTGTTCTATTCATTCTTTCTGCAACTCCATTTTGCCGAGGTGTGTATGGAGTAGTCTTCTGCCGTGCTATACCACACTTCTTACAGAACTCTTCAAATTCCTTCTTGCAGAACTCCCCACCATTATCTGTCCTCAGCACCTTTATCTTCTTCTCTGTCTGGTTTTCCACCAGAGCCTTAAATTCTTTAAATTTGTCAAAGACTTTAGATTTTTTCCTCAAGAAATATATCCATGTATTCCTTGAGAAGTCATCTATGAATGAAACATAGTACACAGACTTTCCCAGTGATGGAACTGACACAGGTCCAAACACATCACTGTGCACAAGTTCTAATATCTTGTTCGCCCTCTTAGCACCAGAAGGAAAACTCACTCGATTCTGCTTCCCATATACACAATGTTTACAGAAATCGAAATCCAGAGAGAAATTAGACATACCTTCTACCATACCATTTCTATGTAGTATCCGAAGGCCCTTCTCTCTAATATGTCCAAGCCTTTGATGCCATAGCATGGTCTTTTCTCCAGAGATAGCTAAGCTTTCCGCTCCATTTTCAGGAACCACATAACTATTACACCCATCAATAACAGTGCTACCTTGTAGCTTGTACAGAGTTCCAGTCCGAACTCCTTGCATTTACACCTGCATCATCCATCTTGCTTACAGAAATCAGATTTCTAGACAATGCAGGTATATACAGAACACCAGGAAGTGTTCTAATCCTTCCACCTTGCAGCTTCAACTTGAATTTTCCACGTCCGACAATTCTGGCCTTCCTATCATCCCCTAGGAAGACATCACCACCATCATATTTCTCATACTCACAGAACCACTCCCTATGGGGAGTGAAGTGAAAGGATGCACTTGAGTCAATCAACCATGACTCATGATCTACATGTGTATTTGAAGAAGAAGCCAAATACACATCTCCACCTTCATCCGAGGTGGTTTTTGCCTCTGCAGAAGGAGCTTCATCAGATCCCTTTCCTTTCTCAGAAGCTTTAGATCTACATTCCTTTTTGTAGTGTCCTTCCTTTCCGCATTTCCAGCACACCTTTACAAACTTTCCAGAAGATTTAGATCTCCCTCTAGATTTAGATCTCCCACTCGAAACCTTATTCTTGTTTCTGTTCTGGGACCTTCCTCGTACAGACAAGGCATCTCCATTCTGACCCTCCATATTTCTCCGTCTCATTTCCTCCGACAGCAAGGCTGAGACAATGTCATCAAAATTCAAGGTAGTTGTATTGCTACCTATTGCAATAACCAGACTATCCCACGAGTCTGGTAGAGAACACAACAAACTGATGCACTTATCTTCATCCGAGATTTTAATATCAACAGATGACAGCTGACTTACCACAGTATTGAAGGCGTTCAGATGCTCTGTCACCGAGTCTCCATCCTTCATCCTCAGGTTATACAGCTTTTTCCGCAAGAACAACTTATTCACCAGAGACTTAGATTGGTACAAAGTCCCAAGTTTTTCCCACAAATTCTTCACCGTAGCTTCCCCAGATACATTCAACAATACTGAATTTGAGACACACAACCGTATTGTGCTCTTAGCCTTCCGATCCAGTTTCTTCCAGTCTTCATCTGACATTGCCGTTGGTTTAGTACCTGGATCTACCGTGATCCACCGATCTTTATCCACCAGCAGATCCTCCATCTTGAGCTTCCACAACTCAAAACTCTGACCATTAAATTTCTCGATCTCTATCTTCCCGCCGCTCGCCATCTTCTTTCACAGCAAGAATCGATCCTGCAGATCTCCCACTGAACAGGGTCTACCTCAGGCCCAAGAAAAAAACCCTCAGCAGCAAAGGCATCCCCTTGAAGCCGAAACAACTCCGATACCAAATGTAGGTTTTAACCCTGAACATAAATTATCTACACACGAATCTTATAACAGAAAATAAACAATAGCGAGAGCATAAAAAATAAAACAGATAAACACAGAGATTTTCCCCTGGATCCCAAATCGGGACGACCAGCTTGATTTTTCATTATATTCCTTTTAGTGTTACAACACATATATATACATGCCGAAGCATACATAAACCCCAATCCATTAACCCCGGATTAGAACATAACCGTAGTTCCCTTGACCGGATCTACAAAATACCAGGGGCCGAAAACCATCGTACCCCAAAACCATGTGCAAAATCATGCACAAAACATGGGTGGGTCTGCATATAAGTGGGACCACATAACAAAAAACTTTTCGCCGGGGCGCTGCCCCGGACCTCGATAAGGGGGGCTGCCGCCCCCCCTGTGACAACATAGTCATGGAAAGAATATAACACATACCCAACAAGTTCCCAATCTGCAGCAACACCAATCTGCCTATATCAATGAATCCTGATCCTTTAGGTCACTGAAAACGGCTCACCAACTTTCTTCCCTTTAGCTAGTCATTATTCCATAAATGAGTCAACATATAGGGTCTTCATCAACTGTCCACGTGCTGCTCCTTATTCCTTCAATAATGAAACACTTAGGGCTTGGAGGCTTCCCTCTATCACTGTCAAAAGTCCTTCTCCAACAATCAACTTAGGGCTAATACAACTGCTCACTTAGCTACCCTTTACCCATCAAGGAAGCAATGATTGAGCTACTCTCGTTCTACCTCTCCTACCAAATTTTAATTCCTTTAAAAATGTAGACTTAGGGCACATAAGGACACCTACTCGTTGTCCTCCAAAGAATCTTCAAGATGTCCTACAATTCTGTCCAACCTGGACTTTCATTCATTAACAACAAAATCAACTTGAAAACATCAATCTACATACCTTTCATATGTCACTAGACCTGTGCACATTGTTGTAAGTTCTCGTATTGGTTAGAGCTTCTAAATGTACTAGTTAGCCCTTCCTTTTTGCTCCAAAAACCCTCCTCATATCAATGGTTTTTTTTCCTTCTGCAAGTCTCTTCCATCACAAGCTTTTAGGGATGTTGTAGCACCTATTTAGGCCTTTCAACCCCTTAAATAATAGACTGCAAGACTCTCCATGCTCCTTCCAAACACAAAAATAAATGCGGCATGTTTCTTGCATAATTTCGCTCCTCCAATATCACAAAACCTCCCTCCTTTTCACAACCTAAACTCCTACCAAACTCAACCATTAAACCAATCACAAGAAGACACCAAACCTGATTCTTCTTAACTTCAAGTCGCTCCAATGGACTATGGCCTATTTCAGAAATGTTTTCCTATGATTCATTGCACTTGGATGTGTCAAATGAGGATGCATTCCTCCTTTATTTATATGTTTTCAAGGGCGTACAACATCTAACCCTTAAGGGAATTTTCTAGGTCTATGACGACTTGAACCTTTTGTTACACACACAAACACACAAATAAATAATTTATCACAATTGACAAGGGCTCTCTTGGTGTAATAAGAAACCCCTTGCTCCTTTCAGGGTTCTCTATCATCTCCAAGTGCCAAGTCATCAAATCCATGCTTGGTTTCACACCCACAAGCTTAGGTGTAAAACCCACATTTTGGGTACTTAGCCCACCCATGACTTTTGTGGTGCCAACTCCTCCACAACCCTGCACACTAGGGTTTGGAGTACCTCCCAAGCTACAAATCTCAACACTCTAGCCTTATGCTTCATCAACATCCATAATTCCTCATATTTAATCTTTATTTGTTGCGATTTCTTAAAAAAACATATAAATTTAAATGAGCAAATCTTTTTGCACAACATCCTCTTTGAACTTGCTATATCAAATCAAAAAATAAAAACAAATGGAGAGAAAGTTATACTTTTATATTCTCTCATTAAGAGCACAAGTTACTTGCCTTGAGGGTGGCTAATAGCCCCAACAAACAAAATAATAAAATAGATAAGAAGACGAACAATAGGAGTATAATAAGACATAAGCTTGCAATTTGATATTTCAAAGGTTGTATTTTTATTTCTAGTTTTAGATTGTATAATTTGACATGTAGTTTTAAATTCAGAATGTAAAATATATTAGTCCATTTAAACTAAAATTTATTATTTTTGTTTGATATATATATATATATATTATAGAGAGAAACTCATGAAATGTTGAATATTTGTTGAACACTAAGATGTTTAACCAATTTTCTTAAGGTATTTTGATTTGATTTTTATTAATTTATATAAATAGTTAATTTTTTAATATGTAGGAAAAATTCATGAGATGTTGAATACTTGTTAAACACTTGAGCAATTAATGTCATGAATGAAGATCTCTTCTTGAGCCTATGTCATTGTATATGAGTCAATGTCAAAGTCTTACTAGCCCTCCAAATACAAGAAATGCTCTCCTACTAATGTCAGACTCAAATATGCATATAAAATTCATGTTGGCTCAACTAATATGGACACATATATTGGAGATGTCAGGTTAGCTTAATTAAAAGACCAAAAACTATATATAGCAACCTCGGTCACCCGAGAAAGGCAGCATTTCGGAAATGCATCTCTGAGATTTTCGATGGTAAAACAATTCAGTGAAGGGACAAAATATATTTGAAGTTCTTGAATATATATCACAAAAGTATAGTTCGGTGAAGGGATAAAATATCTCTGAATTTCTTGGTTGGGTATCACAAAAGAATTGTACAACAAAGGTACAACGAGGACATGTTTCTCTGTAGAGTGAAGGGACAGGGCTCAGATTTCTAGTACAGAAATGCGATCAGAAAATGTAGACAACAAGAAGATTTTTCAAGCTGACATGAAAGCTCATATCTCTGTCTTGGTGTTTATACGGAGTTTTATATTAGTCATGTAGAGAAGCTAATGATATTCAATGTTGCTATGATGTTTCAAGTTTGATATGATGACAATGACATGACAGTTCAATGCTATGCTATGTATTGAAGAAAGTATAGGCAGAAGAAGAATCATAAAGAAGGCTAACTGTCTTGAGAAGCTTATCTCTAGGTCTTGGAGTGGCTTATAGGTCGAGGTTCATGGTCTTGGTATTCGTCAATTGGAATCTCTATAAGAATAATTTGTGTAGTTTTTCCTCTCAAAGAGTGAGAGGGTTTGGACTTGAATCATAGCCTACATGTTCTGTCTCTTGTATATTTTATGTTTAGTAATTGGTTATTGTTTGATGAAGAAGAACACTAATAATTTAACATGAAGAAGATCCTAATATTAATAAGTAAAAATGAATTTACAAGCAGTAACTAATAAAGATAAATCTCCTAAAGAAAATGCCCTAGATTTCTCAACACATAGTACATACTCTAATCCATTCAAACATGGGACTCCTTCTGGTGTAAGCCAAGTTTTATTGACCGTTGTTTCCCTTTGATCTACCTTCAAGTGATTAAGTTGTTTTTTAAGGAGCCATGCTATGATACCAATTGAGGGAAACAATGTTAATACTGAGAGAGGGTGGGTGAATCAATATTAAGGCTAATTTAAATTTTATTCTAGTTTGTATTAAACATTCAAACATGAAAATCATTCATGTGAGTAATCAAAAACCAGTTATAATAGCAACATAAGAATAAATCAAAACATCAACGCACACCATGAGCAACATACACATTGGACACCAAGGTTTAACATGGAAACCTTTCTAGTAAAAACAACACCAAATCTTATTTGTTATTTGATGTAAATATGAGATCCTACTCTATTACATCAATGTTTGTGAGCCACCACTCAAAGGAAGAACCAACTCCTTTTAATTGTTTTCTAGAACCCACTAGCAGGAAGCACCAACTCCCTTCTTCTATAGACACTTGATCAACTTACTAGAAGCATCAAATGAAGTACCAAATTCATGAATTTTTTACATGCACCAACTTGCAACTCAGATTTATGCAAGCACCAAACCACCGGAGGCACCTGTAGGTTTGAACCCTGTACAGAAATTATCTACAAACGAATCTTAAAAAACAGAAAATAAACAATAGCGAGAGCATAAAACATAAAATAGATATGCACAAAGATTTTCCCCTGGATCCCAAATTAGGACGAACAACTTGATTTTTCATTATATTCCTTTCAGTGTTACAACACATATATATACATGCCGAAGCATACATAAACCCAAATCCATTAATCCTATATTAGAACACAACCGTAGTTTCCTCGACCAGATCTACAAAATACTAGGGGCCGAAAACCATCATCCCCCAAAACCATGTGCAAACCCACGCACAAAACCATGGGTGCGTTTGCCCACTGAAAAAAAAATTCCTGGGTGGCTGCCCTGGACCCCAACAGGGTGACCCCCCTACTGCACTCGACGCAACGTGGAAATAATATATCACATACCCAACATTATCCCACTTGTTTTTTTCTTTCCGCAGGGGGCCACAGGAGAGCTTAATAATCAGTCCATCTCTGCAACACCGATTATTTCTCTACACCAAGAGAACTTCTGTGTGCTCACATAATTCGTCATTGTATCTGAAACATTCTTGAAAGTGTCCACCTTTACCAGCAACACCCTTTTATCCTTAACCATATCTCTCACAAAGTGATATTGAACATCAATGTGCTTTGTCTTTGAATGATAAGCAGGGTTCTTAGCCAAGAAAATTGCACTTTGGCTATCACAGTCTATCCTTATAGCTTGTTGCACTAACCCCATACTTGAACACAATCTCTGCAACCAAACTACTTCCTTGCTTGCATGAGTGGCTACCATGTATTCTGCCTCTGTAGTTTAAAGAGCCACTACATATTGTCTTTCTCTCATCCAACTGACTGCACCTCCAAATAGGATAAACACATAGCCACTTGTAGATATTGTTTGGTCTAGATCTCTAGCCCAGTCTACATCAAGAAAACAATGAATGTCCAACACTCTTTCCAATCTTGGTCTTCACTGGTAGTACAAGCCATAATCACTAGTGCCATACAAATATCTGAAAACCTGCTTCACTGCCGTCCAATGCTCCTTACCTCAGTTTGACATAAACCTACTCAATACTCCCATTACATGTGCAATGCCTGGTCTAGTATATACCATTGCATACATTAGGCTACCCACTGCACTTGCATATGGAACATGAGACATATCCTCCTCTTCTTCTTATGTCTTGGGACACTGTTCAACAGACAGCTTTACACCTACAGGAATAGGAACATTCACCGGTTTACTATCATGCATATTGAACCTCTGCAATATAATCTCGACATACTTCCTTTGGTTTAACCAGAGCTTCCTCTTTTCTCGATCTCTCTTAATTTCGATGCCCAAAATATAGTTTGCAGCACCAAAATCCTTCATGTTTAATTTGGAGAATAGTTGGGTCTTCAAATATTGGATAATTTCTTTGTCATTTCCAATCAAAAAAATATCATCCACATACAAGACCAAATAAATAACACGGTCACCAATTAATTTAAAATAAAAACAATGTTCCTCCTTGCTTCTGGTGAAGTCAAGTCCCCGTATATAGGTATCAAATTTCTAATACCACATCCTTGGTGACTGTTTTAACCCATACAGAGACTTCTTTAACCTGCATAACAGTTCTTTCTTCCCCTTCACCATAAAACCTTCAGGTTGTTTCATGTATATCTCCTCTTCTAGATCCCCATGAAGAAATGTTGTCTTCACATCCATATGTTCTACCTCAAAATCGAATGCAGCAACAACAGATAAAGTAATCTAATAGAAGTAACTTTGGCAACAGGAGAAAAAATATCACCAAAATCAATTCCCACCTTACCTTCTACATTCATCAAAATCAATTCCACCTTGCCTTCTACATTCACCAAAATCAATTCCACCTTGCCTTCTACATTCATCTTCTTCTTAAACACCCATTTGCTCTCGATGGGATTCCTTCCAGCCGGTAAATCCACCAAATCCCATGCCTCATTTTTATGCAAGGATGCCATTTCATCAACCATGGCCTCCTTCCAGAGTTTTCCATCCTCTAAATCTACTGCCTCTCTGACAGTTCTGGGATCATCATCAGTTATAGTTAAAGCAAAATTTGAACAAAAAGTAGATGGACTATACTTTTCTGGCTGTCTTCTTTCTCGAACTGATCTTCTCACAACTGGAGTTTGTGGCTCTTCCTCTTCTGAGTCTTCTTCTGTTGTAGAGTCTAATTCATCCTCCTTTAGCTCAAACTCTATCTTCTCAGGTTCCTTTGGTAGGAATTCATGTTTAACAACATCTTTCACCTCTCTAAACACCACATCTCGGCTGTACACAACCTTCCTTGTTTTCGGGTTCCAAAGCTTGTAACCCTTTAAACCATCCTTATACCCAATAAAGATGCACCTTTCAGATTTATTATCCAACTTGGTCCTTTTCTCCTTTGGAACATGTACATATGCATCACATCCAAATACCCTCAGATGTGAAAGAGAGGGTTTCTTACCAGTCCATACCTCATGTGGAGTCTTATCCTGCAACGCTAATGAAAGTGATCTGTTAACTAGGTAACATGCAGTCTCCATTGCCTCTTCTTAGAATTCTTTTCCTAACGTGGTACCACTGAGCATGCTTCTTGCCTTTTCCATCAACGTTTTGTTCATTCTTTCTGCAACTCCGTTTTGTTGAGGCATGTATGGAGTATTCTTCTACCGTGCTATACCACACTTCTTACAGAACTCTTCAAATTCCTTCTTGCAGAACTCCCCACCATTTTCTATCCTCACCACCTTTATCTTCTTCTCTCTCTGGTTTTCCACTAGAGCCTTAAATTCTTTAAATCTATCAAAGACTTCAGATTTCTTCCTCAAGAAATATATCCATGTATTCCTTGAGAAGTCATATATGAATGAAACATAGTACATAGACTTACCAAGTGATGGAATCGACATAGGTCCAAACACATGACTATGCACAAGCTTTAATATCTTGTTCGACCTCTTAGCGCCAGAAGGAAAAATCACCTGTTTCTACTTCCCATGTACACAATGTTCACAGAAATCGAAATCCAGAGAGAAATTAGACATACCATCTACCATACCATTTCCATGTAGTATCCGAAGGCCCTTCTCTCAAATATATCCAAGCCTTTGATGCCATAGCATGGTCTTTTATCTAGAGACCACTAGGCTTTCCGCTCCACTTTCAGGAACCACAGAATTATTGCACCCATCAATAACAGTGCTGCCCTAAAGCTTGTATAGAGTTCCAATCCAAACTCCCAACATTAATACCAACGCTCCCCGAACCATCTTACAGGTATCTTTCTCGAACACTGTTTTACACTTGCATCATCCATCTTGCTTACAGAAATCATATTTCTGGCCAATGCAGGAATGTGCAGAACACCAAGAAGTTTTCTAATCCTTCCACCTTGCAGCTTCAACTTGAATTTTCCATGTCTGAAAATTATGGCCTTCCTATCATCCCCTAAGAAGGCATCACTACCATCATATTTCTCATACTCGCAGAACCACTCCCTATGGTGAGTGAAGTGAAAGGATGCACCCGAGTCAATCAACCATGACTCATGATCTACATGTTTATTTGAAGAAGAAGCCAAATACACATCCCCACCTTCATCCGAGGTAGTTTTTGCCTCTGTATAAGGAGCATCTTTAGATCCATTTCCTTTCTCAGGAGCTTTAGATCTACAGTACTTTTTGTAGTGCCCTTCCTTTCTGCATTTCTAGCACACCTTTACAAACTTTCCAAGAGATTTAGATCTCCCTCTAAATTTAGATCTCCCACTCGAAACCTTATTCTTGTTTCTATTCTAGGACCTTCCTCGTACAGATAAGGCATATTGATTCTGACCCTCCATATTTCTCCTTCTCATTTCCTTCGACAGCAAGGCTGAGATAATGTCATCAAAATTCAAGGTAGTTGTATTGCTACCTATTGCAATAACCAAACTGTCTCATGAATCTGGTAGAGAACACAACAAACTAATGCACTTATCTTCATCTGAGATTTTAATATCAACAGATGATAGCTTTCTTACCATAGTATTGAAGGCATTTAGATGCTCTATTACCAAGTCTCCATACTTCATCCTCAGGTTATACATATTTTTCTGCAGGAACAATTTATTCACAAAAGACTTAGATTGGTAAAAAGTCCCAAGTTTGTCCCATAATTCTTCGTTGTAGCTTCCCCAGATACATTCAACAATACCGAATCTAAGACACACAACTGTATTGTGCTCTTCGCCTTCTGATCCAACTTCTTCCAGTCTTCATCTGACATTGCCGTTGGTTTAGTACTTGGATCTACTGTGGTCCATTGATCTTTATCGAATAGGAGGTCCTCCATCTTGAGCTTCCACAACTCAAAACTCTGACCATTAAATTTCTCAATCTCTATCTTTCCACTGCTCTCCATCTTCTTTCACCACAAGAATCGATCCCATAGATTTCCCACTGGACAGGGTCTACCACAGGCCTGAGAAAAAAACCCCTCAGCAGCAAAGGTGTCCTCTTGAATTCAAAACAGCTCCGATACCAAATGTAGGTTTTAACCCTGTACAGAAATTATCTACAAAAGAATCTTAAAAAACATAAAATAAAAAATAGCGAGAGCATAAAACATAAAACATATATACACAGATATTTTCCCTTGGATCCCAAATCGGGACGACCAGCTTGATTTTTCATTATATTCCTTTTAGTGTTACAACACATATATATACATGCCGAAGCATACATAAACCCCAATCCATTAACCCTGGATTAGAACACAACCATAGTTCCATTGACCGGATCTACAAAATACTAGGGGCTGAAAACCATCATCCCCCAAAACCATGTGCAAACCCATGCACAAAACCATGGGTGGGTTTGGCCCCCGAAAAATTGTGGAAAGAATATAACACATACCCAACAGCACCAACCCCCATTATCTACTCAGACATCCACTCATATGGAAGCACAAACTCCTTGTTTTGTAGGGACCAACCCACACTCAATAAGGAAATCTATGCTCTCTGTAATTGACAACCACTCTGCCCTATTTCAACTCTTTTTTATACTCTGCCTTTGGTCCTCTATTCTTCTCAAAAACCTTCACTCTCACTCAAAAACATGGTCTCATAATCATCCCTTTCAACACTTTTCTCTTTTCTCACTCTGCTCATTCTATAATAGTAGACATTTAACTTTCAACTTTCAACAATTCTGCATCATTTTCAACACTCTGTTCTCTACTCTTGACCCTCTGATTTTGCATAGGAACTCTTGGAATTTCTCCTCTACATAGGCATTATTGGCCTGTCACGTCAACAACCACTCACATAGATCTCTCCACACATCTCCCTCAACAATGTTGCATTCCCCCACTTTCATAATTTCCATTGTGGGTTTTGTTTCACTGCAACATAGGCATCAATGTTGTCTTTATTGTCCTTCATGTTGTGCAAGTGTGTAATCCTACATGGATTCCCATACTTCATAGGATAGGTCTTCCTGATTCCCATACATTGTGTTGTTGCATTGAATTGGTTGGCCACTGCCATAATCATTAAACACTGGAAATGGGCTTCTAATTACTTTCCCATTGCAACATCATTAATTCAGAGAAATGTCATTTGAACATTTATCCACACTGGCACTCAAATCTTAATTCATCTGTGTACCACAACAAGGCTCTCCATTCTTCTTATTTTCTTCATAGAGATCAACATGTACCTTAGGCATGGATTTTTGGGCTATGATCAAAGATTGTGCACCTAGCCATATTTTACATTGAATTCATCATATCGTGCATGAAATCTCAAGTATGATTGTTCTGGAGTCAATTGTTACCCTCCAACCTTGAACCAAAAATCTACGTAATCATAATTTACTTCATTAGCTCGACCTCCATTCAAACAACTTCCGACTCATTCAATGCCTACATAAGCTAGCTATGGTCAATAGCCACTTTTTGGTGCATCTACCAAATCTAGCAGAAATTGCTAAAGAGTTATCAACCTATTTGAGTATTCTCCCCTCATTTATGGAGGTAATTCAAATATGGAATAAGTGCAATCTTGGCCCATGATGCCGAAGAGCTTTGAACCCATATCCCTTTAAACACTTTCCCACAAATCTATTTTTTTGGTTATTATCCCATAGGCCCATGGTCACCAATCACACAAAAAATTGAGTCTTAGGCACAATCTTTAGCCCTTGGACTTATTCCTCCAATGTTATTTTTTTATTTATTTTCGCTCGTAGGCCCTTGGTCATCCAACACATGAAATAAATCCACTTAGAACGTCGGTAGGCCCCTTTAGGCTATAGCCCCTGAGTGCTTAAACACAACACATTCACCTTTCGTGCCCTTGGTCATAATCCCCCCACAAAACAAGCCATGGAACTTTACTTTAGCCCCCGACTCCATTTATCTAGACACTTTTATTTTGTGCCCTTTAAAGCTTTCCCAGGTCTGCCCTGCGAGATGACATGTCTTTTGGGTCCACCTGATGTAGCCATCAGCCAATTAAAAGAATTTAAGGATGGGATGTCAATTCCAACTCATAATCCTATGTGTTCCACTACTATAATAGCAAAACCTTCTCCTAATGTTATTTTTTTTTTTTGGGGGTAAGATTTTCGGGCTTACATGTCTAGTGGGACTGCCCGGAGTCTTTTTCATTGGTCTGTACTCTGTCATGATTGCCACTTCATCCCTATGCCTAGTCAAACCATTGCTTCTGCCTATTACCCTTTTAAACCTTCCATGTTCAAGCCCAAGGATGATGTGTCACAGTGGGTCTGCTTGTTAAAACTGCAAGCCAAACATCTTCTACCATGTAGCCCACTGTCAAGTCAGCCTGTCGACTCCTTTGACCACTGTTTCAAACCTTTCAGGGTCATACCTATGGGATGAAATCATGCTTGGATCATTACTGCCACGTGGTGCCTCTGGATTGGTGACACTTGTGATCCGGATTTGGTCCAGTAGGCCACCCAAAAATGTCAAATATGTCTACCACATGTCCCCTGTATTGACATCATAACCAACCAATCCAATGCTACCATGTCCCTAATATAATGAGAGAAAAAAGGGGTACTGGGCCTTGTGTTTTACGGCTAATCCTTTGTTACATTTGAAATGGAAAAACCATTGGATTCAAGCTTTTATTCCTTCACTTGTTGCCACGTTTCCCGGTTGTTTATGATCCTGACCCTTCACCTTCGCGTCCCTCTAAAAATTTTGAGGTACTCCCGCCTAGCCTACGTGTAAGGAGGGCTCCACTGTTAACCAATCAAAAAATTCCCTATTGTTGTCAGGTCCACGTTTTTCACCCCCTTTAAAAATTTTGGGTTCCATCCGTTGGGCTTGGATGCCAAGTGGGCCTTCCACAAGCTAATGAAAAAGCTCTTTGTCACTGTTCTATTTTCCCATGTCCGCCCGAATCTCCTTTAGAAACTCCACTAAAAGGCCCCACCAACTCTATTTGACTAACAAACTTGGTCACCACTTTGACCTTAAGTCACATTTAAATTTTGGGGACCTCAACTTTGATTGGAAATAACACTTGATCCAAGAGGCAATTTGCAGACTTCCACAAATCGTTGGAAATGTATTTCCAAGAATAATACAACTATACCATTTTCAAGAGAATTTGAGCTAATATCCTAAGGAAGAAGTTACTTCAAATCACGGGGCTCCCAACCATCATAATCATCATATTATGGTTTCTCCAATAAACACGTTACTATGATGATTATCTACAAGAGATTGCAACAACCATGAGATTCGTTGAGCTTGATACACCATGCACATCAATGCTAAGACATATACTTCCACCAAAATCAATGCTAATATATTTTTCATTAATTCCAACACAATTGCTGCCACTGGCCATCCAAACAATGCAAACTATCCAACAGTTAACTTGACGAACATGCTTGCTGGAATTTTATTGTAGCAAAACAATAGTAAATATCTCTTTAATTTTAGCACGTGATAATAAATGTAATTTCAACTTGATTCCACTTGGATTGAAACCTAAAAAAATTGAAATTAATACCAAAATTTACCCCATATAATTTTCACTTGATCAGCATAGGAATTTGGCAGGTTAATGGGCATGCTTGTTGGAAGTTTCATGCGACAAAATAGAGTGTCCTGTAGCAGTCTATTTTTGATCTCTTCCCTTTCCCATATTCGGTCCACATTCATGGTAGAGGTAGGTATATGTATTAAAATAGCCTATGAATGATCTGAGAAAACTTTAGTTGAGTCAAGGCTTGGTTAGGTTTCCATTTATACTCTTCATTATTTTCTTCTCGAATGTTGATTTCTGTAACTAGTCTAGGTTTCCTTTCCCACAATTTAATTTAAGCAAAGTGTGATTTATTTCCTGCAAGGCTAATATAGGACTTTCCTTTCCTATAAAGTAGAATATATTTCCTTTACTTCCATTTTCTTTCTAGTACGATATAGATTAGAATTTCTTTGTTTTCATTTGCTTATGTGTGATTCACATTTTTGCAAATAGAATAAATTTATTTTTTCATTTACTTTCTAGAAAAAGTAGAATTTGTTTTCTTATTTATATGTTTTTTATTACCTATATATTTTCTCATTTTAAGTTGTTTCATTTCCTTCTTTTACTTGCATCAAAGAGAGTCATACTAGGAAGAGGAAGGTATCTACAACACATACAATGTTGAGCCCTCTTCAGTTTTAGGAACCTTGGGTTGATATTTAAAGTTGAGACCCTTAGGTGTTTCAAAATTTTTGTTGCAATACTAAGGCCCATCACTATGCTAAGAGTAAAACAACAAAATTTCTTCATATTTCACAAATTGAAGAATAAATAAGAAGGTAGTTTCAAAGAGATCAGGGAGAGATCTACTTCACAGTTGCAACATCACCATATTTCACATTTTTTTGATAAAGATAAGGGTGAATCAGAAGACAAGGGAATCTTAAAATTGAGCTCCAAGACAGTTGTTTCTTAGGTTCAAAAGTGTGATACTGAAGTTCTATCCTTATTTGGTACTTTAGTTTCCCTGCAACTCTGATATGCACAAATTTAATTTAATACATTTTTTTATGAAAATCAAGGACCGATGGGAAGAAAATGAGAATTTTATTGGCTTCTAAGAGGCATTTCAAAACAAGTTCATTACACTTATAAGGAAACATTAATATGAGTCATATCAGAGTAGTGTGGTTGTAGCATTGGATAGTGTGATGCAATGAGTATGTACACATGATCAACTTGAGGGTCAATGTGTAAAATTGATCAGCTCTCGTGCGCGTATTTAATTTGTAATTTTCAATATGAAGCAATTTGTACAATTGAGTGTGCACTTTAGAGCTAAATAAACCTGTAGGATATAGTTCATAGTATATATGGCCAAAGAGAATGGGATTGATCTTGTTCGTTGGGCACTAAGTGATGAGAGTGATGTGGGATTCAACCATTATTGTGTAGTATCCAAAAATATATATGTGTGTTGAATGCTTTTATGTTTTGTATGTTTCTAAGTGAGTGAGTGATTACAGGAAAAGTTTTGTCATGTTTTGTGCATTACTACGACAAAGGTTTTGTGTTTCAAGCTTAGAGTATGTGTGAATGTGTTGTTGTTGCTAGGGAGAATATAGTTGCCTAAAGGTTTTATATGAGTTCCATATATTGCTAAAAATGTTGTTGTTTCAGAGGATAATACCTTTGGAACTATATTTTTGTGTGAGGGCTTTGTTATAGAGCATTCTTCAGTACATTAGTATGTGAGAAAAAAAATTTGTATGTTGTTTCTACAATTTTCTATAGATGCCTTGTGATATCCTTGCAGATGTATTTATTATATAAGCCTTGTTGTCATTGTTGTAGGATTAAGTAAGGTTAGTGATCTATTTTTGGGTTGTAGTTGCATCCTGCTGCTATTGTGTCATTGATGTTTCTAATGTCTTGATAGACCTAAGTAAGTATATCATGTATGGCTAAGATGATGAGAGTAAGTGATGTATGGTGTTGCTAGTTTTGTGAGTGCATATGTTACTAGGGTTTAGTTGTGTGAACCTTGTATAGATGAGCTTGAGTTTTTGAGCTAAGTTTTTGATGTGTTGCAAAGAGTGTTTGTGTTGGAGAGAGGTACTTGAATTTTCATGTATTGATATTGATTAGAGTGTGATTAGGCCCAATATGAAAATGAATGAAATGGTGGTCCATAGTATTTATGGAGGTCATAGCCTTGAACAAGTGGTGGCTTGCTAAAACATGGAGTTGGGGATTCCTAGCTAGTAGAGGCCATTAAATTTTTGTAGAGGGAGTTGGGGCTTCCTAGAAGGTGGGAGCAAAAAAATCAATATAACAATATTGGAGAATATAAAATAAGAAAGAAGAAAAGTAGTTCGGTGGTTTTTATCCCATAAGGGTTTCCACCTGTTGAGGCCTCAACCCCCTCCCCCCCCCCCCCCCACACTGTAATTTTTTGTACAAAGATTATGGGGACTCTCTATGTAAATCTTAGTCATATCACTCCTTTCATGCTTTGATTTTGTTAACTTTGTGGGATTTTTTTTTCTCATTTTTCGCTTTGATTGTTTCATTGTGTGTGTTTCTTTCCATATTCCCAATGAATCTAATTTTTTTGAGTTTGGATTTACAGCTTGAAAATGGTGCTTCTCCAAAGTTTAAATGGTTTTCACCACCTGGCTTAATTATGTACAAAATGTATTTTACTTCTATCTTGTTAATTTAATTAATTTCAATATGTAAATATAATTATTTAATTAATTTTAACTAATTAACTTAATTAGATTAATTAATTTGTAATTATTATTATTTAATTAACCTTTTTTGGTTGTTTGTTTATCAAGTGGTCTGAGTTCATAAAATATTACATAAGGCTTGACCTATGTCTTTAGAAACCACGACCCAAGGGCATATAAGTTGTCAAAATCACCTCGGGATCGCACCCAACCTGTGACACACCAACCCTTAATATGACTAGATTTTTTCCCATGGAGTTTCTGTTATTTTTAGTTAATGATGGTATGTTCTATGCCTAGCACAATTACATCAATTTCCTTTAGCAACCAAATGAAAAATTCCAATTTACTTTTCCAATAGAAATCACATTAACCATAAATCACAATGACTATAACTGTAGATAGAACATGAATAATAAAATGCAGAAGAGAAGCCAAGATAAGAGAACACCAGATTTCGTGGATTCCACGGAAAACCCCAAGATGGGGAAAACCCTTTGATCAATTATTCTTATTATTATATCAAATTTTCAATAAAGAGAGAGTACAATATAGTCAAATTGACTTGCCAAATAATTATTAAAGCAACCCTATCAAATCTAAAACTTTCTACAGTAGTCAAAAACCCTAATTAGAAAGTAAACATTTGTTAAAGCATCAAAAAAATTTCCTCAAAGAATCTCGGTCATACCTAGTCAAAATTGACTTGATAAGGTGGTCAAAGTTAGCCCAAAACAATCCTGCAAACAATAGTCAAACCTGGTCAAAATCTACGGTCAACCCTATGATATGTCTGCGATCAAAGTTAACCAAATGCCTCGGTTCCTGTGCCAATATATGTGGCCTATAAAAAAAAATTCAGGAACAAAAGCTGCAGTCAAAGGAGGTCAAGCAACCCCTTGTCAACGTTGGTCAAACCTACAAAATTATTTGAAATTTCTGCCCTGTAATTCATCGTGCAATTTGTCCTTATACTGACACACGTGTGAGGAAAAGAGATTCCCAATAAGTTGTACAAACCAATCAGATGATGATAGAGAATAATTTGTGGGTGAGTGACTTGCCAAATGAGGTTGGAGGTCTCTCTTATTTATACAATTCGCTGAGGGTGAAGTGACATGTCTCTTGGGCTTCATGAGCCTACATGATGATGTAGGTTCATGTGGGCATAAATTCAAAAACACATTTATGCTTGTCCAAATTTGATGATCTTGTTGAGAAATTAGGGATTTTATTAAAATTTCTCTTCTTGATAATTGCTTATTATTTCGTTATGATTCTTTGCCTTAGATATTATCTTCTTTAGATTATTATGTTCTTCATCAACTCAATTATCAAATGCACAAGAGACACAATGTTTAGGCTTTCAAGCCAGGGCCAAAACCTTTCCCTCTTGGAGAGGAAAACTCGATAATAATTCTTCTTGTAGATCTTTAATTGACGAGTACCAAGACCATGACAAAGACCCTTGAAACTAGTATACCTCCAAGGCCCTTATCACTACTCTTCTAGGATCCTTATTTTGATCTTCTTTTCTGCACTCCTTTGCACCAACACTAGGAAATCTTGATTCCTAGCCTTATAATATTTCCTCCTTTGATCTGACCTCGATCTTCAATATATTACACCTCAACCTACCTAATACACCTTTAATATCTTAGATAGAACTCTCTTTATATTGCTACAGGAGACCTCCTTCATGTTGTGTATACCCTTGGCCTCTCTGAAATATATGAGACCTAAAACATAGATGTAGGAGGTTTTCTATGATGGCACACCTTTTAATCACAATCCCTTTTTTTGATGTGTGACCTTCTCTTTCTCGCATTGTTCTACACACTGGATCATAGACTTGTCTCTTACTATAACAATCCTCAACCTTCCTAAAATGAACATAGTGTATTAGACCCAAAACAGAGATAATACTTCCTCCTTTCTTCTTCGCTGATTGGCCTCTTCCCTCACTCCAATTGCAGACCTCTGCTTCACCTATTACAAACTTATTTGATATGCTTATCTGAGTTATTGTATATCCAATGAGGCTGCAAACCTTTCTATTTTTAGGGACTATCTTACATCACTTAGGCCAACATGATCATAGGAGTTTGAGCTGACTTCATCAAGAGAGGTTCTCCAACATATTCTGAGCCGGTTTGAGGAGCATAGTGACAAGGGTTTGGAGTATACTTTTACATCAATAAATTTTCCTTTACACAAGTGTAACATCCCTTCATATACATGACTCTAAATTACATTTATGACAAGATTAAAAACTCCTGAATACATAAATAATAAGTCTTTGACCTATAATAAAAAATTCTTGCTCTTGAAACCCATTAGGCAAGCATTACAAAATAAATTTTATTATTTTTGTCTTCTTCATTACATAAATTCATAATTACAAGTCATTATGAAGACCAAACCTAGTTACACTTTTAAACACTCCCTCTTAACTAGGGAGGTATTCATAATGGTACATGGTCACTCTCAATATGAATAATATCATAAGAAAAGTCATATTGGAATCACATATGTACAACATCAATAATCCAAAATTGTCATAGTGAAAGGCCTTGACTAACATCTCCATCTCTCCATGAGATATTTGAGCCCCAATGTTGGCAAGACCAATGATAATTAGACACCTTCATCACTGTCTCTCTTGGATCATACCCTACCTGGGTTCACTCAGGGTATGTCTAGGAATATCCTTATCTTGGATTCACAATCCTAAAATAATATTAGTCCTTCTACGACTACTCTTATCTTGGATGCCCTAACACATCCTCAAAGAGTATCAGATGCCAGATGATTACCCAATCCTCCATTCTATCTTTCCAGGTGAAGACTAGAATGATGTGTCTATCTCTCCCTCTCAACTAGGGAGGATATATTCCACAAAGGAATGTACTCATTCCTATACAAGGAATGTACCTAAGCTCCCTCTCGGCTTAGGAATTACCAAGTTTCTTCCAAGTAAGAAACTTATTACCAGGATCCCTCTTAATCACGGATCTGCAGCCGCAATTATGAAACACCCAAATACTGATGAAGAACTTCTTTCTTCGATGTAACGAATTTATTTTTTGTTGAGGAGTCTTCATCTTTAGGATCTCTTCATAGGGCATGGATCATCCATCATTTTCATCCACGAGTCATGTGTTATATCAGAAAGTGATCCATCAGTCTTCTCATTTGGTCTAGCTTCATGTCATGCTAATTTCCTTTGAACAATATTTCTTCCAAGGATCTTCCATCCTGCCATATGGTTATCAACTGTTGAAGACATATAATTCCCTTTGGAAGTCCTGCACAAACTCATCCAAATATTATTCAATTACAAATATGAACACTTAAATAAAAAAATACCTTAGTGATGATATTTCACCATGACATCTTCTTGTAGGTATCAATATCATTCATACATATTGACACATATTCTAAAGATATGTATTTTCAAGGGTCTTCATCTTTTCCAAACTTCTATCAGAGTCTACATATCTCCCTAAGAGATTTTTCTAGTCGATTCTTCTTAGTTTCCTTGGATGTTGATTGCCTTTTATTGTTGTTGCATTTCTTACAATTTATTCCTTTCTTTCTCTACATAATTTTATTTCATTCCTAGGAGCTTCAATATGCAGTTACTTGATTGTGTGCAACCACCTCATATTCCATATGAGGACATATTATGTGGATTTCATCTGGTGTGGATCATGCCTTTTTGCAACCTATGCATCGGAGGAGATTCTATTTTCCTTTTCTCACACTTCTAAATATAGAAGTATAATACCTACAACCATATGACATGAATTCATAGCATCAAGTGTAATCATAAATATACATGTACCTGATCTCTTTTTATTTTGAGTCATCCTACAACATTTTTTCCTTAGAATGAAAAGTTTCATTCCCTTGATCTGCTTCATCAATATGTCATCATATCCTATTCCCAGAATTATGCAAGATAGAATTCTTGATGAAACCTTTTACTTTCTTTCTAACCAATGAATCTAAAGAGGAATCCATTAGAAAAATGTTAGAAACTATTTTCATATTGATTAATGAATGATGAACCTTGATTTAAATGACTTACTTCTATAAATGTTATTTTCAGTGGGGTTCCTAGGAGCTAGTTATTTCATATCATTGTTTTCACATAAATTTGTTACATAAATCCTCCTATGACGATTTCTCCTCCTTCAATTCTTACATCACGATGCCAATTATAAAGTGATCTATATATTTAATATACAATGCTTCCTAACATACTGTTTTACAACTTACATATACCTCTTAAAGAGGAATATGATCTCAATCACAGTAGATATCTTTCACTTCTTCTTTCTTAGTTTTGTTTGTATCTGGTTCTTCCATTTCTCCAGCGATATGGGCTTCTTCCTTTTTTCTCTCTACCTTATTATGTTTGGGAAAGTATTTCTTATAGTTTCCAAGTTCATTACATACATAACATCGTATCTTATCCATGTTTCTCCTTTTATTTTGAGGACCAAATTTACCAAATTTTCCCTTTCTTCTTGACATGGCAACATAGGCTTGATTCTCTTCATTTAATCCTATATCAATTTTTACTTTCAACCTGGTCTCCTCTATCTTACATAGAGACCATAGATCTTGGAATGGTGTGGATTATTTCTTTCCATAGATACTTGAAGTGAAATTTCCCCATCCATCCAGTAGAGCATTCAGTACCATTGTAGTTATTTCTCTATCATAAATTACTTCTCCAAATTCCAGCAGTTGATCTCGTATTTAAGAAATATTCATAAAATATGAAGTGATTCCTTCCTCTCTTGAAAGCTTAAACTTGTATGTATTAGAGATATTACTTCTCCTGCAATACTCATCGAGAACAACTCCACCAATTTGTCATATATTTATTTTGAAGTTTCTAGTTTTGATACATATGGGATGAGAAAGTCTTTTATATATTCTATAAGAATCCTTTGGGATCTCACTTCCCCCTTCATGTATTTGGCATGAGATTGAGTATATTCTTTTGAAGGTAGACTTGATGACCCTTTGATATGGTCCATGAATTCATTCTCAATAATATTTAGATTTGTCCTTTTATTCCATGCAAGAAAGTTTGAAACCACAACAGATTTGTTGCTTTCTTTGAAAAATAACATTTTGATAGATTAAGATGAATTCATAAAGATACTTAATTGAAGTGGATGCTTTTATTATTCTACCAGCTTCCTTGTTGATTATGACATAGATAGTAGTAGGAGCTCCCTCTTAGATAAACTTCTTTAAGAGTGGTGTAAAGCTGTAGATCACCTTGGGTCCTTGATGATGGTGATGATCAAGGGTGTCTTGATGATGGCTTTAGAAAAATGATGATTTCATAAAGTGTCCAACAATTTTGATTTGGCTTCAATACAACATATCTTTTGAAGGTAAAGATCACCTTCTTGATATTTATTTTCCTCTAGAAATGAATTTGATGTATGATTCCTTTGAGTAAGGTCTTTGGTCTTCTTGAGATAGTTTCACCAACTTCCTTGTATATCCACCAATAAGGCCACATAACTTTATATTTATAGGGATTTTCTTACATCAATTAGGCCGACACGATAAAAGGAGTGTGAGCTAACTTCATCAAGAGAGGTTCTCCAACATATTCTGAGTCGAATTGAGGAGCATACTGACAAGGGTTTTGAGTATACTTTTACATCAATAAATTTTCCTTTACACAAGTGTAACATCACTTCATATACATGACTCTAAATCATATTTATGACAAGATGAAAAAATCCTAAAGACATCAAGAAGAAGTATAAAAAATCCTTGCTTATGAAATCCATGAGGCAAGTATTCAAAAATATATTTTATTATCTTTGTCTTATTCATTACATAAGCTCATAATTACAAGTAATTATGAAGACGGAAACTAGTTACACTTTTCAATAGATGTTTAGGTCGATTTTGGTCCTTGCGAACTAAGGAATTCAATGCAATCATCATCTCCATAAAACGAGTTGTCCAAAATGGAATTTGGCCCTAGTTGCCAAATTCCTTTATCATGGATCATGGCATGGGTGGCTTCCATGATTGTTCGATTATTCCTTTCAACAACTCCATTCTGCTCATGATTTTATTGAACAATTGTCTCCCTCTTAATGCCAACCTCACTGAAAAATAACTGAATTCATTTGATTCATATTCGGTTCCATTTTCAATCCTCAATATCTTGATCTTCTTCCCTATTTGATTTTCCACCAATTCTTTGAAAGAACGAAACGATTTGAACACTTCGTCCTTCCTCTTCAAGAAATAGATCCATATTTTGCAAGAGTATTCATCCAAAAATATTACATAATATAAGTATCCTCCCTGATTTTAGTGTCATATTGTATCCTTTCAAGTAGGAAATTTCTTGGGAAAATGGAAAGCCAGAGTCCTAGGGTTTGCAGGTCAGGGCTGGTTGTCGATGCGACATAGTTTTCCCTTGACCAGGCATCAGGAGGGAATGGCACTTTGCTTTGCTGGGATTTGAAACATAAGAAAGGATGGAGTCTAATTTATGGCCAAATACTGGCAGACCACAAATACGAGGATCATTTTTCCACAGCGTTCCAAGTCGCAGATCATAGACCCTCCACAACATGCAATGATTTTGAATTTCTGGTTGAACTAGGACCCTGATCCCTTCACTCGAAAAGAAGGTTTTCTAGGCTACTGACTATCCGGAGAGGTCAGCTAAAGGCTCTCTCCAGCGGGAAAAGGAAAAAGCTAGACAATCACGGTGGGTTATCGACGGATGCAGGGGTTTGAGGGCCTTTCACACAAGGGTTGTTTGGAAGGGGTGGATCGAAAATGGAGTATATCTCCCTTTTCCACAGCCACAAGGAGGAACCTCTGGTCATTTCACAGTCAAGAGGTAGAGTTATAGGAGAAGGGGATCCCTTAATGATGAAGGGTTACATTTGGATCCAAAGGGCGCGACCGATCATTTTTTTCTTCCCCTATGCTCTGAATATAAATTTTTTTTCTATACT
Source organism: Pinus albicaulis (assembly GCA_034641835.2). Classification (NCBI taxonomy): domain Eukaryota; kingdom Viridiplantae; phylum Streptophyta; class Pinopsida; order Pinales; family Pinaceae; genus Pinus; species Pinus albicaulis. Next base: position 188,755,888 of record CM076578.1, on the reverse strand, counting down.
GTTTATTGTGAAATTTGGGTTTCTGAGGGGTGGATCTCCCATAACACTGTTTGGGAAGCTTGGGAGATAGAACCCCTATCCATCCCTAAGATTTTTTGTCTATGGTGGTGGAGAGGGGGCACCCCCCCATGAGAATCCTTTATGTGAGGTTATAGTGGCCTTTAGAACTAGTGACAACGTTGAAGGAGGGACCTGTCCCCAGGGTTTAGGCACAAAGAAATCCTACGTAGATTGAAGAGGAAGGGACATATATGCAATGAATAGGTTCCATATTTTTATAGAAAATTTAGATGGGAAATCCCAAAGCTTTTGGATACAGGATTCAGAGCTGGTTATAGATCTATAGAAGAGTATCCAATCCTCTATAGGTATCCCAACCATAAGACAAAGTCTGATCTTTGATGGGAAATATCTACAGGAAGGAACCCAATTAAAATACTACCATATCCAAAGGAATTCTTACATTTTCCTAAATCTAAGACTAAAAGGAGGAGCTACAGGAGCAAGCACATCAGCTAGATCTTAACAGAATAGATCTCACGGATAGATGATGGGAGCCAACACCTCCAAAATAGGAACCCCAAATGGTCCCTCATATAGGAAAATTTTACAGGGTAAAAACAAAGTAGCAACATCATCTAAACCTACTGAGAACACCCCCAAACCATACATTGTGGAGTAACTAAATTATGTGCCAGAACTGAACATTGAGGCACCAGACATCGATGAACATCGTTCTAATTTTGAATCACAGGTTATAATATGCAGATTTAATTTCTATTGGCTAAAACCAATGGCGTTGTTCCATTAGATATTTACTAACTGGACCATGGAATATGACATACGTCTTTGCTCCAAGGGATATTTTATTTTCAAGTTCCCATCACAGGAAGCCAAAGATATCATACTTAGGGCAGGACCATGGTTTTGGGGTTCTACCGAACTCTTCATCACACCTTAGTTCCAATATTTTCATGCTAACATGATGGAGATAAAAAGAATGTTGATTTGGGTCTGACTGTATAACCTTCAGCTCCATTTTTGGAATGAAGGTGTTTTAGAGGGCATTGGGAACATCCTTGGCAGATATATCAAAACAAACATCCAACAATTGGAGGAGAGAATTTTCACCTTTGCGCGAATCTGTGTGGAAGTGAACCTCAACAAGGGGTTTTCGAAAAGTATCCATCTGATAGATAATTAGCAAAAATGGTTGCAACACCTGGACTATGAAAACAAAACGTTTAGGTGCAGGATATCCAAGAAAACAAGGCATTTACAGAACACATGCCCGGACATAAAACAAGAAATCAGGAAGAAGAAGAAAATAGGGAAAGCATCCAAAGGATGGTCATTTCCCTCAGGAGGACCAGAGCAAGAGACAGAAGATCAAGGGGATATACCAACTCAAAATGAGAGTAAAAAAATAGCATAATACTAAGGGATACAAGAACAAGAACTACAAGAACCAATGGAAATTAACATGACCTCTTAGACAGTTGACCCGATGATGGATCCAACGCCACCTGAAGCACGTTCTGATGTAAGCTTAGGTGCAAACAAGAGAGTGCATGTGTTTGAAAGTTCAGACTTCGACAAAGAAAAAAAATTAAGGAACAATGAGCTGGCCTTGGTTCCTTCCTCTCTGCATTCGAGGAATTGGCAGATTGTTCAAAAGAGAAAAGGAAAGCGTGAAAAGAACATCCCTACTAGAAATATGTAATTTTTATTGGTAGCCTCGCTACATGATGTGCATGAGTACATGGGCCCTCTGGGCGTCTTGAATGCTTAATTGCATCTGCAAAGTGTAACTTCTTATTATTTTTAATAGAAAGTTGCTGATATTTTCCTCAGAAAAAAAATAGAAGTATCCTCCCAATGATGTTATGGGAAACATACTAGACAGGTTAGAATGGACTAGTTGAATAATATCAATTGTCTTGCCTTCACTAGAAGGGAATGGTCCCTTTGTAATTTTCCCAGTTTCACAACCCTAAAAAACACCTTCATGATTTATGTTGAACTCGGGCATACTTGTGACCATCTTCCTTACCCCAGGTAAGGCTTTGTAATGTAAGTGGGAAAATATCTAGTACCATAGCTCAGATTGAAGCAAAGTATCACTTGCCAAATCTCCCAAAGGACCTCCAACTTTATAGAGACCATCAACCCTAAATGCAAGAGTAAATGTGCATTTAGGGTTTCTTTTCCAAATACATACCTTCCCATCAACGAATGCTACCAAAAATAGACACCAAGTTCTTCTTCAAATCGGGCACATACAATACTTCTTGTAGATGAATGGTTTGACCTTGATTCAAGTGAAGAGTGATAATATCTATCCCTTTCAGAAGGTAGGTGGAATTATCTCCAAGTATGATCTCTAGATTAGTCCTCTTTTCAACCAAATTTAAGAGGGCCTCCTTGTACCCTGTGAAGTTCCACGAGGCTCGACTATTAATCAACCAATGATCCAATGTGTACAGAGGAGAGGCAGTAGATAGAGTGGAACTAAGATCCAACTGATATTTTTTTTCTACAATATCACTTTCATCATACCTGGTATTTCTCATCCTTTTGGGAGGTCGACCATTACCATTTAGAGCAGCGGGAGCATTCTGCTTTCCTTTGTTGTTGAACTTGTTTTTTCTTTGATTTCAATTGCCTTTGAAATTTTTGTGGTTGTTGTTGTCATCATTTCTTGGAATATTATTCTTGTGAGGACACTCCCTAGCACAGTGGTAAAACCTGTTGCAATTGTAACACCTTCCTTTTCTTCCTTCCTTGGTGTTGAGCCCCAAAGATGTCCTTTCCTTTCACCAAATTTCACTTCATTTCATTTGTCCTTTATCACTTATAGGCTTAAAAGATCAATAGGAATGATTAAATTCACTTTAAGAATGCATGCAATGACTGACTTATTATACTTTTGTGGTTTTGTTGTCATAGTGATTTTTGATCAGACTTAGCTACAGAATGCAGCCATTCTGTAGCTAGTCGCATATTCCGTAGATATCTTTATGTTCACACAGGTTACAAGTGTCATTTGAGGGAAAAACACATATGGTTGAATTCCAGAACTCTCCTACATCATTCCTTGCCCTCTACGAAGTCTGAGCAAAAATCTGCAAGTCGTTATGCACGTGGAGGAAGCCAAAACTAAGAAGTAGACTTCTACAAGGAAAAGGACTTTGCAGATGTCTTCAACAAAGTATGAGTCCTCAACAGGAGTTCTAATTCGATTTTGATTGAAAAATACACCTATGCCTATTTCTACTCAATGACAGTTATGTATTTTTCTTATAAGAATAAATCGGTGAACCGAGGGACAACTAGCTAGTTGATGTTCTGTTGTTAATTCTCAAAAATTGTGATACTCTGTTTTCTGAGCGTTTTTCCTTTAATGAAAGAAGTAAAAATTTGATACATGATCTGAAGAAATTTTAAGGAGTTGAGGATTTGTGTGCCAATTTGATGGTAGAGGGCCCCTACTATCCGAAAGGCTTTGTGCATATTTTCTAGATAAGTGATTTTTAACTCTGTTTATTCTTAATTTAGGCAGTTTTATGAGCATCATGTTTTATGTTTACTTACATCGAATATTAAGTCAATCCTGTTCTCATGAATTGTTCCAATATATCACTAACACGTGAATGAGATAGAGCTGTAGTACTTCGGAGTTTAATTGCATTTTAGTTCAGTTTTGTTTATTGTATTTCAAGTTTTATTAGTTAATTGCATTCTAGTCTTGTTAATTAGACTTAAAAGACCCTCATTATTTTACAATCTTCTCTTGTTCTTAGTCTCTTCTAACACATCATTATCATATGCACAAGAATTAGTTATATCATTTTGAGTTCTTAACTGTTCTGCAATTTCTCATAATTTTACAAATAGCGTTTTTCCAAAGTTATTCCAAGAGATCTCTAACCCTTGAATGAGGTTTAATAGTGACATTTTGAGTCGCAGAATGGGTTAATTCTAGTGTCATAAGTTATTTTAGCATAGGATTCCTTACTATATTGTAGATAATATTTTCTCAAAATGTTCCAACAAATTTCTAACAATGGATGAGATTTTCTCTGTGATATTTTAAGTTGTTGTTTACTAAAGAGAACTTCATTACATCAAACTTATCCTATTCTGAAGTTGTTCCAACATACCTCTAATGAAATGAATTGGACTGAGTTAATGTTATGAGTTACTTTTCTTGTCAAGCTTTACAATCTATGGATTATCATTTTCTGTTATTAGGTGCCATACACAGTTTAGAGTAGATTTTGTTCTATTTTCAGTGTGATCAGTAACTTCACTTTTCCAACAATTTAATTCTTTTCCTCATAGCACAAAAACACAAAACCAAAAACACTAGAAAAACACTAAACGCAATGAAGTAGGAAGAAGATACCTAGGCACATATAGTGCACTTCACTTCAACAATTTACTAGCCCTAGTTGACAATTTAGGAACACTAAGTTGAGCAGACACTTGGATCCCCTCTTGAACCCTTGACCCTGACTCCTTGGACCAACATTATTTTTCCTCTTTGCATGAGCGGATAAAGGAGTAGGTTCATTTCCATTTGAGGGCTTGTCTCTCTCCATCATCCTTATTTCCTATTGAGTGCATCTAACCAATAAATCATTGAAACCATGTATCTTGTCATTTTTGATAATCGTGGTGACAAATACATCCCAAGGTCTTGTAAGACCTCCTAGTGCAATGAGAGTGAGCTCCCTATCAACAATAAATTCTCTAATAGATAGTAGATCATTCTTGATTTGTCTTATTATCATGAAGTAGGATTGGATAAAACCCCCTTTGTTCATATTGATATCCTTCAACTTGTTCTTGAGAAAGAGGATTTGATCTGCATTATGTTATCACCCTGTAATTTCTGAAGGCTGAAGACAGAACAACGAGGGGAAACATCAAACCGCTTTGGAATCTAGGACCTAGCCTTCCTGGACTCAGAGAGGGCTCTCTCTATTAGATATAACTTTGTTTATAGGGTCTTTTTAGGCTAGCTATTAGTACATGTGTGTTGGCTTGAAGATTTATGGTTGAGGCAGCAGAAGAGGGCTTGTTAAACACACACATGGTGGGTGAGAAAATAAAACAAACATAGAAAGATAAGCATGAGATGTCCATATTATTCACCATAGATGTACATATATAATACAATGGTGTGACTCTTGGATTCATCTTCCAAGGTCACTTGGACTCCTTTGTGACTGTTCGCCTTCCACACCTACCCATAGAGGATTAGGTGTCCAACATTCCCCCCCTTAATTCGAAGGGGTATGTGTGAGTCCAAGAAGAGAGTTGTAATACAAATTTGCAAAATATGCATGGCAACACTTAGGCTGAATCAGCTCTCTGAAATATTGGCATAAAGAGGTGGTTGAAGGATGAACACCAACACTGGAATGCAACGCTTATTGCAGTTCCCGGAACTCTTCCAAAAATTGAAAGAAGCTAAGGGCTTTTGCTAGAGGAAGTGTCCCTCATATTTGAAGAGGGAGACCTTCAAACTAAAAGAAGGGAAGTCTAAAACCTGTAATGGTTTAAGGATGACCACCAACACTAGAATGCTTAATGCATTTCCCAGAACTCTACCAAGGCTGGCAAGAAGATGAAGTCTTCTACTAGAGGAAGTGCTCCAAATTCTTTAAAGATGAAGAATATGAACCTCACATAGATGGTTTAAGGCTTTCCACCAACCAAAGGCATGCTCATGGGCATCCGTGTCTCTAGCTACAACTCTAAATATGGAATGACGAATTGTGGCTCAGGCTCGCTTGAATAGTTGTGTCTCTGGCTACAACTCTGAATCTGGAATGAGAGATTGTGGCTCAGGCTCGCTTGATGTGGCTTCGAAGCTTGTAGATGACCACCATTTCCCCCCTATCAGGTACAAGGTGAGATGATGGCAAAAAAATCGACTGCAAGTTTGTTCAATATTCGAGAACAAGTTCTGACATGCGACTTAAACATCTTCTTGGCTGTTGATGCCCATTGCCAAGAAGCGATCCATCCAAGATGAATCTTTTTTCTTGCAGGAGGCTTGTTTCTGAAGCATTTTCGTGAATAATGAGTGTTCCAACAACATTGCTTGCATGGGTGAAGATCAAAACAATGATCTTTCATATGGCCAACGCGATCACAATGTTGGCATTTTACAATTTATTATTGTTGCTGTGGAAGAGGAGCAGGATCTGGAACAGCTAAAGATGAAATCTCATACGAAAATCTAGCACTCTGAAATTGAATGGGCTTGGAGTAGTCTAGAATATGAAAGGACACATCCTTGTCATATCCAAGACCAGTTATGTGCTTGCTATGGAAAAACTCTTCCCAAGGTCTGATGATGGGCTTGGGAAGTGCAGACTGAGCTACTGCATCTGCAAGTAAATCTACTCTTGTACAAGGAACTGAATGTGAATCGAATATAGCTTTATATTCTTGCTGCTGATGGGAGTCCCTCTCAATTTTCTGAACAGAAACAGGTTTAGAATGATGACTCCATTGCTATAATTCTGCTTGCTGAGGTTGAGATTCAAGCTACCAAAAATCAATCTTTTCATGTGCATTTTGCAGAGAGATTTGAATATCTGAAAGAATTTATTTGCTGACTTTAATTGTGCTATCTGCAGTAGACACCATTAGTGTTCTTACTAGCTCTAACAACTCATTGGGTTTGGCCATTTTCATTGAAAAAATAAGGTGAATATCACAAATACAACTCCCAGGAATGAAGAAATTATATTAATTAATGCATTCGCCCAAGGATGAAATGCTGGAATAAAGGCAACTAGTATTACCAATGTATTCAAAGCAGCATACAACAATTTCAAGCCATGGAATTTCAACAAGATATTAGGCGCACCATGGAAATATTTGCCAATTGAACAAAATTTTCACTCGCATGTAACATTTCACACCCTTGCCTCTGTCACTGTTCAAACCAACCAAGAAATTGGAGTCTCCATAATAAATACATGTTAAGCAGGCCCGAAGGTGATTACATTAATTTCCACCAACTTTCCCAAAGAATAAGATCACATGACTTGGTAAGACGCTGGGTCAATCTCAGCTACGAGACATATTTCACAGTCCTTGTCTACACCAAAGGTTGTAGGCAAGAGACACGCAATGTCATAGCTCCCCAAACTCATGGTCGTGGTTCACTCTAGAGATCGGATGAGGCTCGAAAGTCTCGACTACACCATAGAAGGCGGAGCTCCCACCTGACGCTACTCACCGTATCACCCACGCTGCTCCTGTTCACCTTGGGTCTAGAGTTGCCAGTGGCTCCCTTCATCGGTGGTGAAGGTGTCAGTCAGTTGTACCTCATCCAATCACCCTCGACATTCCTCAGCCCACCGATGTGCCATGCTGGGTCTTTGCAATTTTTTACGACACCACAGTCACAGGTATGAATCCCTCCTGATCCACCAAGGTGACCCTCGGTGGTTGTCAACTCTAATTCATCCTGTTGTTAATGGTGTACCATTTGCTATAGCGCGGTCAGTCGCTCTTGGACTCCTAAAATGAGAGGGAGTAGAGGGAGGGCGGAAGGTCGAGAGGCAGTGGAAACCAGAGAGGGAGGAGTGTATGGAGGGGAGCAGTGTGAAGGAGCAGGCCCGAGCGGCAAGGAGGGCCAAGTGAAGTTAGGCCGAGAGGGAGAAGACTGATGAGGGATAACTGCAGGTGTTGAGGGAGGGATGACGGGCTGATAGGGAGGGCCGAGAGGAGAAGTGGGAAGAGAGGTGCCAGAGTCGGAGCATAGGAGGTTGAGATGTGCCGTAGGCGTGAGGGAGATGTGAACAATTATACCAAATCTCGTTTAAGCGTAGAGTTGCCACAATGAGGCCAACAAAGAAAATGGAGGGCTGAGTGTTGGCAATATGATGCAGAAGTGTTGTCCTTGATGGCAACCCACTGAATGAAGATGAAGACATGAGATTATTGACATGTGTTGTCTTTGATGGCAATACACCTGATGAAGTTATTCTTGACTTGATGGACTTGGTAAATGAGGTAAATCTGATATGAAATGATGTTAGTTAGCAACATGATGCTGAGTGTTGTCATTGAATGGCAACCCACTTGATGAAGAAGATGGCAACTTCTTGATGAAGTTGTGCTTGAATATGTCTTGATGAACTAAATCTGATGTATCTACAATGAGTACAGAAGGCAATGCAGAAAGGAATTCAGTATGTGATAGATTTATGATGAAAAGAGTATGTCTCTAGGCATACGCGTATTTGTCTAAGGGAAGTCGCGTATGCACGCGGGAAAGAACGTGCCAAGTCGCGTATGGGCAAAAGCGCTCAAAAAGTGCAAAACCAGGGGTAACCACCATGGTATTGACCCATTGTATTGGGTAATGATCCGCCTAATTGACCCCGTCCAGATAGTTGTGGGCTTATGGTATTGTTTTGGTCCATGGTATTGAAAAATGGGCTCATGGTATTGACAAAGGGTAAACATATATAAGGAGAAGAAATTCATTGTGCAAATCACAAGTGTGAGGGCAAGATGTCTGAGCTTGAATGAATACTTCTCTCTGAAGTATATCTGAATGGAAAGGGTTACACTTGAATGATAAATCTAAATGTATGATGCACCAATGATGAAGAAGGGGATCTAGATCTGAATTTCTCTTGTATTTGCTAGATCTGATTATGGAAGGCTTAGATCTGTGATGAGGCGAGCATCTAGGCGAACATCTGTCTGAAGCAAAAGGGTAGATCTGAACTGAATATCTGATCTGATAAAGTATGCTGCTCTGTAATGATTGAAGATATATACGCTACTTCGCCGCGGAGGAAGCGCGTATATACGCGGCTTCAGCGAAGAGAAAGCGCGTATGCGCAATAAAATATACACTGAGGTATACACTGGTTTGTGTGGACGGAAGCGCGTATATACGCGACATCGGTGAAGTAAAAGCGCGTATGCAAACTAGGGTTTGCTGAAGCAAGGGGTATGAAATATCTGATCTGTTCTGCTGTGTTTCTGCTATCTGATCTGTGTTGATATGAATCTGTTGATGATGTATGGTTGTGCTTGAAAGTATGGAAAGGGTTCGGTCTGGAAATATGATGAATTGTGGCCTGCAAGTTGTGTTCTATTAAAGTGGTTGGATCCAGTGTGAAAATTGATGAAACGTGGTCCAAGGTGGTGCTGAGGGTTGTAGCCTTCAGTCAGGGGGTTGTAGCTCCCTTCCAGGTGAGGCTGGTAAACGAGAGCAGGGGGTCATAGCTCCCTTCCAGGAGAGGCTGGTAAACGAGTCAGGGGGTTGGAGCTCCCTTCCAGGAGAGGCTGGTAAACGAGAGCAGGGGGTCGTAGCTCCCTTCCAGGAGAGGCTGGTAAACGAGCGCAGGTGGGTGCCTGCGTGCTGGTAGGAGTCTGCGCCAGCACATATGTTGTAAGATGTTTTCTCTATAATAAAATATTGAAGTCTCGAAAGAATTAATGCGTGGGATTCTCCCGAATTGGGCTTCCACCTAAAAATCCCGGTGTTCATGTGTGATGCTTTGTGTGATGGCTTATTCTGTTCTTACTGCACATGTTTACTATTTATTGAACATCCGATGAATGAATGATGGAATGATATCAGCAAAGAACTGTTGACATAACTAGATCTCTGTGTATACGCTAGTTGCTTGAAAGATATCCGCGTGTATACGCTAGTTTAATAAAGGAAAGTAGCGTATGGGTTTTGAGGAATGAAAAAGTGAAAATTTTTGAGTATGCAGTAAATACTGATTCACCCCCCCCCCTCTCAGTATTTTTCCCAACAATTGGTATCAGAGCAGGTCCTTCTGCAGAAGCTTGATCGCTTGAAGGAGATCCGTCGCAATGGGAAGTCAAGAAGGAGTGATGTATATAAATCCACCTCTATTCAATGGAAGCAATTTGATATTTGGGATGGTACGAACAACAGCTTATCTGCAAAATCTTGGTGCAAAGGTATGGGCAATCATGAAAGAATGTGAACTAGAATCTAGAGAAGAAAAGGATACTTTTGTGGATATGCTAGAAGAAAAAAATTTGCTTGAAGATGTTAGCCCCCCTATGAAATTTTGACAAGCAAATAGGGGGCTAAATTGTTGTTGAGTCTTCAAGGAATGCGTTTCCGATGAAAACACAGTCTCCTTGAAGCCTCCATGTGCCTTTTAGCCTTTGAATATATCCCTTCTGCTGATTCCCCTTTCAAAAGCCTCTCTGCTGTGAAGAAATGCCCAAAGGCCCCCTTTTTCCCTCTTATTTCATTCCCCAAAGCCCTTGTTTTCTCTCCCCTTTATTCCCCCTTCTTCCCCATTTACCCTCCAAATCCCCTCAAAGTCCCCTTAGAAATTCTATCCTTACCCTTTGTTAACCTTTCTCCCTTTTTCTTCCTCTATCGTTTCCCTTAAACCCCTTAAAATCCATTTGAATGGGTTGAAAACCCACTTTCCGACCATGTAATAGGGCTTAGCCCCTTTCCTGCCGGCCCCTTAACCACTTCCCCACATATGCCCGTCACCCAAGACCAAGCACTTAAGTCCCGAGCGCTAATCGCAGAATCAACTATCGGCGAGAGAGGCCAAACCTCATGGACGACAAAACCCGATGCGGATTGCTTTAACACGTAAGGTCCCCGTCCGATCTCAACCGTTGATCCGATTAGATCCACCCGCCTGTCCGCTAATCACAAGCCCCCACCCATCGCAACGAACATGTTAAGTTCGCCCCCGATTGAAACCTTCCGATTTGATCATCGCCATTCATATGTTTCGCCATCCAATGGTCCCGCGCCTCGCACTGCCCCTCCGATGGTCTTCCCCACCGTCGATCTGCCCCGCGATCCGACGGTCCTCCGCTAATCGCAAGCCTTCTGCCCCTTCCTCCGATTGCAGTCCTCCGATTACATCCTGGCCCTTGATCTGCCCTGCGATCCGACGGCCAGCGCTTGATCGCTCCTCCCTTTCCAATCGCAATCGGAGTTTTGTCGTGTGCCACCCCGATTGAGGTCTTCCAATTAAATCTCTGTCGTCCATTCTTCCGCGATTCGATTCGTCATCGCAAGAATCTAACTCCTCCGATCGCTGATCGCAAGTCCCTCTCTCCATCCTCCGGATTTATGCAGCGAATCGTCCATTCTTCCCAAGATTCGATTTCCGTTTACCAATCGCACATCTTCCCGATCGCAATCGCAACCCTCATTGCGCACCTCCCGATTGCGATCCTCCGATTGCATCTGCACCGTTGATCTCCCCTGCTGATCCGACGGCCATCGCTCCTCCCTTTTCCTCCAATCGCAAGTCCCTCTTCCCATCCTCCGATTGCATCCTGACCATCCATTCTTCCCAAGATCTGACGGTCAGCGCTCAATCGCATTACTCCCCCAATCGCAATCGCAACACTCATTGCGCACCTCCCGATTGCGATCCTCCGATTGCATCCTGACCGTCCATTCTTCCCAAGATTTGATTGTCGTCATCACCGTATTTATTTCGATCGCACACTCATCGCGCACCTCCCGATTGCGCTGATCCTCCGATTGCACTTCCGCGTCCGTTTTCTCCTTGACCGATTGCTTGTGTTTAATCGCTCCGCTCTTCATTGGTCCTACTCTTTCATTCATCTCCATCGCATTTCATTCATTTTCTTTGTTTTGGTTAGTTTCATATATTGTTACGCCGTTTAATCTCCACCGTTGATCTTCGTCTCCAGGCCAAGATCTAACGGCCTGCGCTGCATATTTCTACCAAACCCTATTATCCACCACCATTCCACCACTCCACTGCATTTTCATCATTCTTTTACACAAAAGAATCGTTTCCACCACCGCCGCACCACCATTTAGTTCATCCTGCATCCATTGCTCCACCCACTGTTTTTCCACAAATTTGCTGTGTTGCAGAGTTTCTAGAGGAAGAGGACTGCTGCTATTCAATGTACTACCTCAACGGTGAGCGGCGCAGTCAAGATCAAATCCACTGAGCCAGTACCATCAGAAAGGTCAAGGAATGGGGCCGTCAGGACTCACATTAATGGAGAGCGGAGTTCAAACGCCAAAAATCCTTCCAGCGCCATTAAAGCTCGAGCTAACTTGGCAGAGGCAATAATGAAGCAGCGAGGATTTTCAGTACAGAGCAGAGGGATTAGCGCATGTCAACGAATATCTTGAGCTCTGAAACAGAGGTTTAAAGAGGCAAAGCATCATTTTGAAGGCCCCGAGGATCGGTTCTGGAGATCCTGAACATCAATAAGAGGTAATATCAAGGTTTTCTGATCAGCAGAATGTTTCTCCATAAAGTGATGGGGTTCTGCCAGAGCAGCTTGATACATGTCAGCCTTTGAAGGAACGTCTCAAGTATAGTCCTAAAATAATCTAACATCCATGAGGCAGACCTCCCAGCAAGTTCTTTCATTTTGTTCAAATCACCCGAAGTACTACAGCCCAAAAGACAAATCGTATCCGAAGCAGATCTTTCTTTCACGAGGAAGGTGACATTGATTAAATATGCAATGTATCAAGCAGAATGGGCCTCGGCCCTACATTCATTGTTGTGCTTAAATGTAACATTTAAAGATTCACCTACCTCCTCAGTCGGTCCTCTGTATCTCTTCTGCTATAAAGCACGGAGGGATATCGTTGTAATGGTTGTTGATGCATAATCAGTGAATTGCAAGCCTTTTTGTCCCGAGCCAAGTTTCTTGTGTGGTAGTGGTATGATAGGCTGAGAAATAGGATGTATTCAGGTTGAATGTAAAAGCTTTGGGCAGTGATGTACCTGATTGGTGTTGTGTTTAACATGATAAGCAGTTTTCATTGGATCCTGATCTGCAGCAGTTGGTGATGTTCTTCTTATCTCTGTGTTTATTTCCATTTCATTTCATGTTATTTTGACTGACATCTGAATGCATGATATAAGATTTACCCTTGTTAGGTACCTTATATCCCAGCTCTCTCAGTCTTTAATGTTTTCAGCTCATTGTGTGTCTGAATATTTTTTTTAATTAACTAAACCAGTGTAGTGGATGATTATTGCCTGCTCTCTGATGTGCAAGTTAATAGAATCAGTGTTCGGATGTCTTTGTTAAGTTTTAATTGAAGAGGTTAGGAACATTGGGAGGTGTAAAGCCTGTCGCTGCCTCTTCATAACCTGCCATTCCAATACAAACCTTTTCAAGACCCCTGTTGTTGCCTATGGTTTTTTCCAAGCAGGCCTGGAGTTAAATGACCTCTGGCCTGATCTATAGATGGAATCAGACGGTTTTCCATCCTTCATTCTCATCCCTCAGTGTTCCATCCCACCAATCAGTCTTTGAGATCCAAATTCTCTAGATGACTAGCCCAATTGAAGCTTACACATTGAACCTAAGTAAATCCTTTCTTGACTCCATTGCCCAATGGCCTCGATGTTCCCTGAGATTATCCATCTTTGCCTAGCTCCCTTCTTTACCCATCCTTGTCTTATGATGAAACCTTCCTTCCTGATTCTCAACAACCAAACTCAAACAACCAAAAAAACGACCTTGAGCCTATAACTAGCCTAAAATCATAATTGAGAACTTCAAAGACATATATCTTTTGATAATCATAGAGAGATCCCTCTCTGGACCTAGCAGGGCTAGATCCTAAGGTCTGAAAGTGGTTCTATGTTGTCTCATCTTTTGGTCTCTGTCAACCTGGCCAAAACATGGGAACCCCAACATAATGGCTAGGACTCCTGGGACTTCAGTGCCTCATTTCAAACAACCTCGTAAACTTAGAAATTTGGCTAGTAGGTTGACGGAAAGTTGCACCTTTGATGGTGAGCATTGTGGTGGACAGTGTACGCTAGAATCATCCTAAACCCTCCACCTGGCGACTCCATTGTTCCTAAACGTTAAAGACTCCATTGGGAGACCAGTCCCAAAGCATAATGAAGACTCCACAGGGAGGCCAGTTCCCAAGACAACATTAACCACAGTAGAAATAACAAGTAGGGCTAAGCTTCTTGGCTTATAAACAACACTCTGGCTCACAGAACCATTCATACAAGAGCTTTCCCTGATCCAAACCCACCTGAAACAGTTGATAATCCTGAAAAAATCCTTAAAAGAACACCTATGAGTAGGAGATCAACTATTTCCAGCAACATTCATAGATCCAATTCTGCACCAGAAGATATTGCAGCTCTATTAGACCCTTTCTTCGACCTAGACCTTCAAAACAGATTACCTAGAACTAGGTCATTCAGTGTTTCAGACCAGCCGGACCCTAGGGACAGCGAAACCCCTCCTTCCACACCACCCGATCTCCACTTTCTCCAAAACTCGAGGCTTTCTCACCCTAGATCTGCTCAACAGACTTCTGCTGGTCCTACCATCCCTGTCATCCAACTACCAGCTACTCAAGCCAACCCTATACCTCATCAGAACATCATCATGGAAGCCTCGTATGCACCTCTAGTTTTACCTCAGCCTCTACTGCCCTTACCAGATGATTATCAATAAAAAATCCCACACTTCCCTGCTAAAGAGCCTACAATTACACAACAACATGTAGATAAAATGGAGGACTCTTTCGACTATATGGAAATTGATGATGAAACCATCAAAATGAGAATTTTTGCGCAGAGCCTGGGGGGAGAGGTTAAGAAGTGGTTTAAGAACCTACCTGCTGGTAGTATCCAAGATCTCCCTGCTTGATGGTTTTTCAGGATACAACCAGGTGCTCGCACCCTTTAAGATCAACTCAAAATGCCTTTTACCACTCCATGGACACCTTCATGCATGTGAAAATGCCTTTTGGATTGATGAATGCCGGAGCCACCTTCCGTGAGAGCAATGGATATTGCTTTCGTACGAGATTGGACACTTTATAGTTATCTACTTGGATGACTTGACTGTCTTGTCCAAAACTGAAGAAGAACACTTGAAACATATGAGGAAAGTCTTTGAAAAATGTAGAAGGTATGGTCTATCCCTGAATCCTAAGAAAACCATCTTTGGGCTGCAAGAAGGTAAACTTCTTGGCCACATTATATCTGAGAAAGGGAATAGGATAGACCCACAACGAGTTGAGGGAATACGTCAAATTTCACATCCAAGAAACATCAAGGAGCTACATTCCTTCATTGGGAAGATCAATTTCCATAGAATATTTATCCCCAACCTTGCTGAGCATCTTAGGAAAATGACTGAAATGCTAAAGAAAGATGCAGGAATTAAGTGGACTATTGAAGCCAAGAAATCTTTTGAGTCAGTAAAACTTGCGCTCACTCAGGCCCCAGTACTTATCAGCCCTAACTTCTCAAAATATTTTCTGATCTTTTCATTTGCCTCCCAACACACAATAGCTGCAGTTTTGCTGCAGAAAAATTCAGAAGGTAAGGAACAGCCTATAGCCTTCTTCAGTAAAGCCTTAAGAGATGCACCCCTAAAGTATAACATCATGGAAAAGCATGCCTATGCCCTGATTAAGGCCTTAAAGGACTTTAGGGTGTACATTCTGCATTCTCACACCATTGCCTATGTGCCAAATATAGTGGTCAAAGATATCCTGTCCCAAGACCCGGATGGGAAAAGGGGCAAATGGATTGCTACAATTTTAGAATATGACATTGAAATCAAACCCACCAAGCTGATCAAAGGTCAAGGCCTGGCCCAATTGATGGCTGAAACTAATCTACAGGCCCTTGATATTAACATGATGAGCGCCCTGGATGAGCAGGAAGGATTGCCCCATCCAACTGTCGAGGAGCAGTTTCAGAACTCTCCTTGGTACACTGATATCCTTTACGTGCTCGCACACCTCAATGCCCCTCCGGAACTGTCCAAAACAAAGGCCAGATTCATAAAACTCAAAGCTAGAAATTACTGCATTTTGAATGAGAGTCTATATTGGAAAAATCCAAATGGCCTTTTACTGAAATGCTTGTCTGAAACTGAAGCCGAAAAAATCAAACAAGAATTCCATGCTGGGGAGTGTGGAGGCCACCTGAGTTGGAAGACCACTGCAAATAAGATACTCAGGGCTGGTTACTATTGGCCCACACTCTTCAGTGATGTCCATAAAATGATCCTCACCTGCCACAAATGCCAAATTTTTGAGGGCAAAAGAAAGCTCCTTCCCCTCCCTCTGCAACCTATCACCATAGAAGGTCCCTTCATGCAATGGGGCTTAGACTTCATTGGAGAAATCCACCCCTCTTCTTCTGGGCAACACAAATGGATCTTGACTGCTACTGATTACTTCACTAAATGGATAGAAGCCATACCCACTAGGAATGCCACCGATTCTGTCATCATTAGGTTCCTAGAAGACTTCATCTTGTCTCGGTTTGGCTGCCCAAGGAAAATAATCACCGACAATGCTGCTGCTTTCGGATCCAAAAGAATGATTGATTTCTGCCACAGGTACGGAATTGCGCTTGGACATTCAACTGCCTATTACCCCCAGGGTAATGGCCTAGCTGAATCATCAAATAAAAGCCTGGTTACAATCATTAAGAAGCTGCTGGAAGAGAACAAAAGGTCTTGGCATAAAAATTTGATACATGCCCTGTGGGCAGACAGGCTCACTACAAAGAAATCTATTGGCACATCACCCTTCCAGTTGGTTTATGGGACAGAAGCAGTTTTCCCTACTAGCCTTGGGATACCAGTGGTAAAGCTTATTCAAGAAATCCAATCAGAAGAAGACAGCATGATAAGGAGAATTAATGAATCAATCCATTTGCAGCAAACAAGAGAGCAGGTTTATGACAGAGCTGTCAGAGTACAGGAAAACATGAAGAGACAGTTTGACAAAAGAACCAAAGCAGCAAATTTCAAGGTTGGGGACAAAGTTCTGAGATGGGATTCAAGAAGAGAGGATAAAGGCAAACATGGCAAATTCAACAGCTTGTGGCAAGGTCCATTCATCATTCAAGCCACCGTGGGTCCTAATGCATTCTTCTTACAAGAACTTGATGGTACAGAGCTGTTTGGGGGTCCTGTCAATGGCAGGATGCTCAAACACTATTTCTGCTAATTTTCCATTTCCAGTTTCACCTCCATTGTATATACCGTTGCAAATTTTCATTTTCAGCAAAAAGGAGAAGGAAATGTCCCAAAAAATAGAATGAGAAGAGAGGTTCAGACATGCTCAAAACGTGAACCTCTGAGGTAAAAGGATTGACTCAAACATGCCCAAAACTTGAGTCACAAGGGAAAAAGAAGGATGTTTCACAGTTGCAGAACTCCATGCCTTCACAGTTTTTTTTTCTTCAAATTTCTGCCCAGCAAGTCAGACTGTCTAATCCTGGCTTGGTTGTGTTTAAATTTCCGGTCTTAGAATGTAGGTGAAGAAACCTGTTGGACAGTTTAATCCCAACATGTAGTAGTTTAGGTAGGGAAATATATGAGGCCAACAGTCTAATCTGGCCTCATGGAGCAATAAGGGTAGAATTAGAATAGGTTTGTTTTTGTTTTGCAAAATAAAATGTAAAGGGTCTGCTAGTTCAAATGCACCCGAGGGAAAATTGTTAGAACTCTAGTCTGGGTAGGTAGATTGGTTGGGAAAGTGTTTCTGCTGATTTGTGTATCTAATATATTGTGGCAGCTAATCTAAAGAAAGAAGAAAGATGGCTTATAGCAGCAGGCATCTGGCCTACACCAAGAGATCAATTCCTGAATTCTTGACTCCTTCAAGAAGAAGCCATCCCCATGTGGAGCCACTGTTAGCCCCCCTATGAAATTTTGACAAGAAAATAGGGGGCTAAATTGTTGTTGAGTCTTCAAGGAATGCGTTTCCGATGAAAACACAGTCTCCTTGAAGCCTCCATGTGCCTTTTAGCCTTTGAAATATATCCCTTCTACTGAGTCCCCTTTCAAAAGCCTCTCTGCTGTGAAGAAATGCCCAAAGACCCCCTTCTTCCCTCTTATTTCATTCCCCAAAGCCCTTGGTTTCTCTCCCCTTTATTCCCCCTTCTTCCCCATTTACTCCTCAAATTCCCCCAAAATCCCCCCAAGATCCCTTCTAATTTCTTCCCCTGCCCTTTGTTTTCCCTTTTCTCCCCTTTATTCCTCTATCGTTTCCCTTTAAACCCCTTAAAATCCATTTAAAAGGGCTAAAAACCCACTCCCCGACCTTATTATAGGCCTAAGCCCCTTCCCGCTAGCCCCTTTCAACCACTTCCCCACATGTGCCCCTGCGCTGGGACCAAGTGCTTAAGTCCCGAGCGTTAATCGCAATCGGAACTATCGGTGAGAGGCCAAACCCTTTGTGACAACAAAAACCCCGATGCGATTGTTTTAACACGTAAGGTCCCCGCTCCGATCTGAACCGTTGATCCGATTAGATCTAACGACTGTCCGCTAATCGCAAGCCCCCCGCCCGTCGCAATCGGAACATGTTAAGTCCGCCCCCCGATTGAAACCTTCCGATTTGATCACGGCCATCCATATGTTTCGCGATCCAACGGTCCCGCGCTGATCGCACTGCCCCTCCGATGGTCTTCCCCACCGTCGATCTGCCCCGCGATTCGACGGTCCTCCGCTAATCGCAAGCCTTCTGCCCCTTCCTCCGATTGCAGTCCTCCGATTACATCCTGGCCGTTGATCTGCCCTGCGATCCGACGGCCAGCGCTTGATCGCTCCTCCATTTCCAATCGCAATCAGAGGTTTGTCGTGTGCCGCCCCGATAGAGGTCTTCCGATTAAATCTCCGCCGTCCATTCTTCCGCGATCTGACGGTCATCGCGCAATCACAACTCCTCCCCCGATCGTCGATCGCAAGTCCCTCTTCCCATCCTCCGATTGCATCCTGACCGTCCATTCTTCCCAAGATCTGACGGTCAGCGCTCAATCGCATTACTCCCCCGATCGCAATCACAACACTCATTGCGCACCTCCCAATTGCGATCCTCCGATTGCATCTGCACCGTTGATCTACCCCGCTGATTCGACGGCCATCGCTCCTCCCTTTTCCTCCAATCGCAAGTCCCTCTTCCCATCCTCCGATTGCATCCTGACCGTCCATTCTTCCCAGGATCTGACGGTCAGCGCTCAATCGCATTACTCCCCCGATCGCAATCGCAACACTCATTGCGCACCTCCCGATTGCGATCCTCCGATTGCATCCTGACCGTCCATTCTTCCCAAGATCTGACGGTCAGCGCTCAATCGCATTACTCCCCCGATCGCAATCGCAACACTCATTGCGCACCTCCCGATTGCGATCCTCCGATTGCATCTCTGTCGTCCGTCTTCTCCCGGATCTGACGGCCCAAGTTTAATCGCCCTCCGCCTCCGTTGGGTCCCACTCTTTCATTCATCTCCATCGCATTTCATTCATTTTGTTTGTTTTGGTTAGTTTCATATATTGTTACGCCGTTTAATCTCCACCGTTGATCTTCGTCTCCAGGCCAAGATCTAACGGCCTGCGCTGCATATTTCTACCAAACCCTATTATCCGCCACCATTCCACCACTCCACTGCATTTTCATCATTCTTTTACACAAAAGCATTGTTTCCACCACCGCCGCACCACCATTTAGTTCATCCTGCGTCCATTGCTCCACCCACTGTTTTTCCACAAATTTGCTGTGTTGCAGAGTTTCTAGAGGAAGAGGACCGCCGCTATTCAACGTACTACCTCAACGGTGAGCGGCGCAGTCAAGATCAAATCCACTGAGCCAGTACCATCAGAAAGGTCAAGGAATGGGGCTGTCAGGACTCACATTAATGGAGAGCGGAGTTCAAACGCCAAAAATCCTTCCAGCGCCATTAAAGCTCGAGCTAACTTGGCAGAGGCAATAATGAAGCAGCGAGGATTTTCAGTACAGAGCAGAGGGATTAGCGCGCGTCAACAAAGATCTTGAGCTCTGAAACAGAGGTTTAAAGAGGCAAAGCATCATTTTGAAGGCCCCGAGGATCGGTTCTGGAGATCCTGAACATCAATAAGAGGTAATATCAAGGTTTTCTGATCAGCAGAATGTTTCTCCATAAAGGACAGGTCTCCCATACAGCCTTTATTATGCGTCGTGCCCTTGAAGGAATTTCCCATTCCGGCTATAGTTGAAACAATCTAACATCCATGAGAGCAGACCTCCTACAGAGTTCTTTCAATTTGTTCAAATCACACAGTACTACGGCCCAAAGGTCAAATCGTATCGACGAATCTTTCTTTCACGAGAAAAGTGACAATGATTAAATACACGGTCTTAACAAGAAGAATGGAGCCTCCAAACACCCATTCATTGTTGTGTTTAAATGTAACATTTAAAATCCACCTACCTCCTCGGTCGGTCCTCTGTGTCTCTTCTGCTATAAAGCACAGAGGGATATCATTGTAATGGTTGTTGATGCATTATCAGTGAATTGCAAGCCTTTTTGTCCCGAGCCAAGTTTCCTGTGCGGTAGTGGTATGATAGGTTGAGGAATAGGATGTATTCAGGCTGAATGTAAAAGCTTTGGGCAGTGATGTACCTGATTGGTGTTGTGTTTAACATGATAAGAAATTTTCATTGGATCCTGATCTACAGCAGTTGGTGATGTTCTTCTTATCTCTGTGTTTATTTCCATTTCATTTCATGTTCTTCTGACTGACATCTGAATGCATGATATAAGATTTACCCTTATTAGGTACCTTATATCCCAGCTCTCTCAGTCTTTAATGTTTTCTGCTCATTGTGTGTCTGAATATTGTTTTTAACTAACTAAACCAGTGTAGTGGATGATTATTGCCTGCTCTCTGATGTGCAAGTTAATAGAATCAATGTTCAGATGTCTTTGTTAAGATTTAATTGAAGAGGTTAGGAACATTTGGAGGTGTAAAGCCTGTCGCTGCCTCTTCATAACCTGCCCTTCCAATACAAACCTTTTCAAGACCCCTTGTGTTGCCTATGGTTTTGTCCAAGCAGGCCTGGAGTTAAATGACCTCTGGCCTGATCTATAGACGGAATCAGATGGTTTTCCATCCTTCATTTTCATCCCCTAGTGTTCCATCTCACCAATCAGTCTTTAAGATCCAAATGCTCTAGATGACTAGCCCAATTGAAGCTTACACATTGAACATAAGTAAATCCTTTCTTGACTCCATTGCCCAATGGCCTTGATGTTCCCTGAGTTATCTATTCTTGCCTAGCTTCCTTCTTTACCCATCCTTGCCTTATGGTGAAGCCTTCCTTCCTGATTCTCAACAACCAAACTCGAACAATCAAATAAACAACCTTGAGCCTATAACTAGCCTAAAATCATAATTGAGAACCTTACAGACATATATCCTTTGATAATCATAGAGAGATCCCTCTCTGGACCTAGGAGGGCTAGATCCTAAGGTCTGAAAGCGGTTCTATGTTGTCTCATCTTTTGGTCTCTGTCAACCTGGCCAAAACATGGGAACCCCAATAGATGAGATCCCAAAAATTTTGATCTCGAATATGCAAGCCTCATTAAGGGCTCTTCAGGTAGAAAATAAAGGTTTGATTAGGAAATTCATGGGTCATTGGCCCTCTCCCTAATCTGTTAGATTATATATAGATACCAATTGGAAGCCAAAGATGAAGGGGGAGGTCATTTCTTCCTTTGTTTGGAATGGTTTTTTCACCTTTTATTTTGAGCTTAAGTAGGATCTAGATTTGATATTTAGAAGTGTGCCTTATTTTATGGGGCCTCAAGGGATTTATCTTGAATTTTGGAACGTAAATTTAAACCCATATTATCATATCCAAAAATTCATTCCAATATGGGTTAATTTTTCATATCTTCCTCTCCACTACTGGAATGATGCCACCTTCAAGCTCATTGGTAACTCTCTGGGAAAATATATTGATTGTGTAGAACCATGTGAGGGTTTGTTTGCATGTTCTCAAATATATGTTGAAGTCGATTTGGAAAATGGGCTTCCAAGAATAAAAAATCTCTGCATGGATTATTGGACTCATCTAAGAAGTTGATTACAACCAAATCCCCTTCAAGTGTAATGTTTTCCATGAATATGGGCACTTTGCTAGAAATTGCACCAAATCACTAGTCACTCATGAAAATAAGGGAGATCAAAGGGGGGAATGGAAACAATCTAAAAAGTGAAAATTCCCCAATATATAGCAACCTCCTCAATAAGTAATACATGTGTAACAGGCTAAAAGCACGAAAAATATCAACAACACCAGTGAAAACAAGGAGGGCTCGAGTTAGTCAGGAAATCACAAAGGCACAACCAATAAATATGAAGCATTGTAAAATCTAAATGAAGATGAATATCCCTCACAAAAATCTCCATACCTATTTCTCCAATCCCCTCCCTCTCAAAGCCCTGATAAAATTTTGTTCGAGGAGAATAAACCACTTGAAGGCTCCCAAAATTCCATAGATGATTCATCAGAAGAAGAGGATGGTGTTTACCACTAAAAGGAATCTATAGGTCTAGCTCTAGTGGCCAGCTCAGCCGATGAGAAATCATAGGTTGAAAAAACTAGAGAAATGGAACGAAAGATCGGACGCACAAGGAGGAAAACCAACATGGAAATCTGCATATTAAAAATAGAAAAAGACAAAGAGATGGGATATCATATTACTATTCCCCACAAATTAGCATATCAAGGAAGTAAAAAGGGAAAAAAAGATGCAACAGTAGGGCCCTGAAAGGGGGAAAACTCACTTTAAGAGTAACTAAGGAATATTGTCTCTTGGAACTGCAGAGGCTTCAATCCAACAAATTAATAGTAGGAGAAAAATAGTTGATATTTAAAGAAAATTCAATTGTCACCCTCTTACATGAGACTAAATTAGATGAGAATTATCTCTCATCGAAATATAATAAGGTATGGAATAAAATCCTTCACCTTGCAGTCAATTCTATGGACACATCAGGAGGCTTGTGTACATTTTAGCACCCTAATCAACAGAAGCTCTTGAATAATTTGAAGACACGGGAGGGATATATGGAACTTCTCTTTTAATCTATGATCCTACCCACATCCTCCATTTGGAGCAAGTTTTTGGAGCCAAATTCCCTACCCAAAGTAAATATCTTCTGTTGGTTGCTAATTCACAAAAAATATCTAACTTCGAAGAATCTTAGAAAGAGGGGAATATAATTTCCCTTGAGATTCCCCTTGTGTGAAAATCAAGAGGAATATATCCCTCATCTCTTTTTGGAGTGTCCTTACACCAAGAATGTTTGTTCTATTACTCTGGGCCATCTGTCTCATAATATTTGATAGCTTGTAGGCATCCAATATTTCTTCTCCTCATGGCATAGAAACTATCTAGGCTCCCTTCAATCCTAATCTTCATTTATATCGGTTTCTCTCCCCCAAAAAAATTATTTTCTGGAAGATATGTGATTCAGATTTATGCAGGAGCGCAATAAAATACAGAAATATACATAAACACAAAGATTCAATGGAAATAATACTTCATTTCATTAATATCAAATCGCTAAAATATGTTTATATACAGAATGGAAATAAACAATCTAGGGCGATGGTAGCTTATCTCTGAGAAGAGATGTGGCAGCTACATGCCTTTGAACTGTGTTACAATGAGGCTCAAAAGCCTATTTATTGTTGAGAAACAATGCAAAACCCTAAAGATCCAAAAACCTAATCATAGGAGATGAAGCGCCAAAACTATGGGCCCTTTTTGGGTAAATTGGTGTTTCAACTTCCTGGGTACATAAATTTGGCATACGATATCCATTTGACGCGCATCATACCTCATTAGAAATATCTATTCGAAGAGTACAACTATTGGTGTGAGCTCCCTGTTTTCCCAAAAGCTGTCGTTTAGGACCTCAAAACGGCTCCGGAAGTCCAGGACCCAAAAAACTCCTAAAAATAGTAAGTTGTGCCGAAACTTAGAAACTGAAAGAACTGATGGTGGGGGTTCAAATGGAATACGTGGGTGGCCACCAATATTTACATGGTTCATTAGGGCCTCCAAACGGCTCTGAAAGTTCAGGGACCGACAACCTACTAAAAATAGTAAGTTGTGCTGACAGTGAAAAACTGAAAGAACTGCTGGTGCGAGTCTAAATGGAATAGGCGGGTGGCCACCAATATCCACCTAGATCATTCCTCCCTCCTTAGGAAGCAATGGTACCCTTTTCATTAAGTTCCTCCATGAGAAGCAAATTCTACTGAACTTGGTATTGAATTTGTCTAGGATGTCATGGACCTGCTGGCGGACGTGTTGGATGCGTTCAATAAATTTGGTTTCTTCATACAGTACATGTGTGGATTTTTCCTGTGTAATTGCATGAGTTATGGCAATATCAGGCGGTGGTGCATCGGGGGTCAGGTCAATGGAGTTCTTGTCCGGACAGTGTAGAGGAACCTTTGTGGGTGAGGAGAAAATGTCTTTGTATTCCTCCACGCCTTTTTCCATTTGTAGCTGTTGTGCAAGGGAGCCATGTTTTGAGGTTGTGGCCAAAATGTTATTCTTTCCGTGTGGGAGAATGTTAATGCAAATAAATTTCCTTGTTTTGGAAACAATCTTACTGCGTTTTTTTGTAGTAGTCAAAGAGATGGCAGGAGGCGGTACTACCTCCGGTATCCTGTACAAGTTATTTCCCAAAGTAATAATGATAGCATGAGGCCTAGATTCATACACAGCATGTTGCCTCCACAAGTATGGTTTTCCCAATAATACATCAGCTACATCAAGAGGAGCAACATCACACAATACCTCATCTGTGAATGGCTTGAGGCGGCACTGTTGGCGGACGCGGAGATCTCTCCCTAGGTGAAGCCACCCAATGGTATACGGCTATGGGTGTGATATGGTCGGTAGGTCGAGACGCTTCATGACCTCTACTAAAATGAGGTTCTTTTGGCTTCCGCTATTGATAATAAATTACAATGGAAAACCCTTCACCCACATCTGCAAATGGAAGAGGTGCTCCCCCTCCTCTGGATCCTTGGGATCCTCCCTCTGGAGCTTCGTGGTGGCAACAATGGCACTGGCATCCGCATCAATAATTTTCTTCCCTTTGTTATCTCCCTTATCTGTTTTTGGCTCAGGATCATAACATGTATCTGAGTCGGGTGCCTTCAGTTCGGCCACCAACGATTGTTTGGCTCGACACTCGTTTGTGCTGTGAGTGGGGTTGTTATGAAATTCATGCCACCTCCTCATGTCCTTATTTGAATTTGTGGTGGTGTTTTGAGTCGCTCCGCTTTGGCTATGCCCCTTGTTCTGTGGTTCGAGGGTGCCTTTCCCTAGCTTCAGATTCACAGATCCAAAGTCTCACTTCTTCTGCTTAAATTTCTGCTCAATCTTGGCGGCATAGTGATAAGCCATGCCAAGTGAGGTAATGTCGAGGAACTCCATTTCCTCCTGAATGTGTCTGTGCAGACAGCTACGGTACTTGAGCACCAAATGTCTCTATGAATATTTAATACCCAACTTGTTGCTCAAGGTATGGAACAAATTCGTCAGTTCGTGCACATCTTGATCCCTTTGCTGCCGCAGCGTGGTCCATTGGATGTACTTGTCCTCATAGCTCCCCACGGGGTAATATTGTTCCTTGATGTTGTCTCGAAACAAATTCCAAGTGGGTGCGGCCGATAATAGAGAGGGTTCCCCCTCGTCATTTTGATCACAGTAGGTTTCCCACCAATCTTTGTCATGGGGGGCAGCTTTGAGGAGTGCAAAAATAATCTTTTCTCGGTCGGAGAAATCGTGGACCGAGAAATACCCTTCTAGAAAATTCAACCATATATCTACGACGTTTGCATCTATCTGGCCTTCAAATATAGGAATATCAAATTTTACCTCTACCTTGAAGGGTGTGGCACCTTCAAAGTGGCTGTTGGATGCAGATGCTCCGTAGGTGGGCAGTCGTTGAAGGACCTGAGCCAAGTTATCCATCATCACATTCCTTTGTTTCTTGAGAGCCTCCTCGAGCAATATTTTTATAGGATATCCTACTCCCTTGTCTTTCTTTTCTTTGCCATGGGAGGTCGTCGAGGTTAGCGAGGCTGATCTTGCAAGTGTTCAACCAGATCAAGCCCTAACTCTTTATACCCTGACGTCGTTGGAGACATGCAAAGAAAAAATGAGAAAGAGCAGACCACTCTGATACCACTGATCCAGATTTATGAGGGAACGCAATAAAATACAGAAATAGACATAAACACAGAGATGTAGTGGAAATAATACTTCATTTCATTAATATCAAATAATTGAAATATGTTTACAGACAGAATGGAAATAAACTAGCTAGGGCGATGGTAGCTTATCTCTTAGAAGAGATGTGGCAGCTACATGCCTCTGAACTGTGTTACAATGAGGCTCAAAGGCCTATTTATTGTTGAGAAACAATGCAAAACCCTAAACATCCAAAAACCTAACCGTAGGAGATGAAGCGCCAAAACTATGGGCCCCGTTTGGGTAAATTGGTGTGTCAACTTCCCAGGGACGTAACTTTGGCATATGATCTACGTTTGACGTGCATCATACCTCGTTAGAAATATATATCCGAGGAGTACAACTTTTGGTGTGAGAAAAATTAGTCCATGGCCCCATGTTGCTCCCGATTTTCCCAAAAAACGTTGTTTAGGGCCTCAAAACGGCTCCAGAAGTTCAGGTCCCGAAAAAACTGCTAAAAATAGTAAGTTGTGTCAAAACTGAAAGAACCGATGGTGGGGGTTCAAATGGAATAGGTGGGTGGCCACCAATATCCACATGGCTCATTAGGGCCTCCAAACGGCTCCAAAATTTCAGGAACCGAAAACCTGCTAAAAATAGTAAGTTGTGCTGAAAGTGAAAACCTAAAAGAACTGATGGTGCGGGTCCAAATGGAATAGGTGGGTGGCCACCAATATCAACCTGGATCAATATGGCTATCTCGTAACTTTGTGATCTTTAAAGGTGCCTCTTTCTCAGCTAAATCTATTGCTCTAAAGGCTCTATCTCTCTACCTTGAGCACAACCCTCTCAACTGGGATCATTCCCTTAATGATCTTGAAGATAAATGAGTGGGTTCCAGGGAAAATTTTAGGGGCTAATATTCGCAAGTGGGCAAATTTTCCATGCTTTTTCCAAAAAAACGATTCCCCAATTTCCTGTTTTTTATAAAATTTATTTGCCAAAATTTTATAGTATAAAATTATTTTACCTAAAAAATCGCCAAACGTTTAGATAGAATATTATAAAATTATTATAGATCTAAGTATTTTTACAAAAAATATCCCCAAACATTTTTTAATTTGCATATTTGGGCCTAGTAATATTCGCCAATGCTTCTAAACTTTAAGATAAATTTCCATCCTTAAAATTTTCCCTAGTGGGTTCCCTCTCTCCCTCGTCCCCTTCCATTTTGATCCCCCCTCCTAAATCACCCCATCCTAGCTAGAAGATGCATTTATCTCCCATGGAATTGGTAGAATGGAAGAAACAACAACAACAACAAAATATTGAAATTTTATGGGGCTTCTAAAATAAATCTACGGGTGGTAGGAGGGTGATGTATTTTACTTAATCTCAATGGAATAACGAAACTAAAATTCTCATGGGGCCTAGGAAGGAAATCCAACAACGAGGCATAGGTGTTATATGGACTCCTACAAGGACTAAGATTTGCTAAAGACAAATGTGTGGAAGATATTATTGTTTTAGGTGATTCATTGCTTACAATATAGTATCGCAATAGTGAGAATAGTATGAAAGATAACTCCCTTTCCTTAGTAACTCCCTTGCCTTGGTGCTCCAAAGTATTATAAGGCTGGGTACTTTCTTTCAGTCCAAGAGGTTCTATCATGTTCTGAAAATCAACAATGAGGAATTTGATCTGCAAACTAATAAGGTGTGCTCCTTGGAAGAGGCCATGTTAGAAATTAATGGCTCTAATAGACTTTATCCAATCCCATAATTGTTAAATGGTACCAAGTGTTTGGTTGTTCATTAGGCCCTCCCATTCTTTGAAGATGGTTTCCCCTAGAATAAATCTTAATCCCTTTCCCTTCCCTCATAATCCCCCTCTCTTTGTTTCCTTGTACCGTATAATCCTTGTAATCATTCTAATTTCTCATCATGTTCTCCTCCAATGATGTGTCAGATATTTTTAACCGATGCCATGTTGTGGTAATGTTATTCCCCTCACATGCTCGAAGTTACTACATTTCTCTGCACCAAACTTGGAATCACCATCCTCTGAAGATAATGGTGGTTCCCTTTGAAAGAAGTACTGATAAATTTAATGAAAATATGATATGAATCTTGTGGATTTATAGGGTAAGTAATGTTAATTTTCTATTATGCTTACCTCCAATTTAATTCATGCATGTTTTCACATCTTTGTTTTCTCCATCTCCTCAGGTGTTTATGAATTTGGTTATGGTTCACTCTCTAATTTCAATTGTGGCTTTAATGTGTCCATTCTTCTGACAGCTCTACGAAGAGCTCTACTTCGTATCTCAGTGCGGTGATTTCATGGATTCGTCACTCTAGTTCGTGGGAATTCTGGAGGTCATGGTTCTCTGGTTACGCTGCCATGATGGGCAAGGCAGAAAAATTGGTGAGTTGGGATGAGGGTGAATTATGGCACAGGCGATTGGGCCATCTTCTTCATGGAGCCTTGAAAGTCATGCAGCAAATATCTACTGTACTTCCAATGGGAACACTTACTCATTTATATCATTGCAAGGGTTTCACCATGGGGGAGTATGTAAATTCCACCTTTCATGAAAAGGAGAACCATGCTTTGGTGATCCTGGAAAGAGTTCACACAGATGTGTGTGGACCATTCTCGGTTGCTTCAACAGCAAAACATAAGTATTATGTTATTTTTATTGATGAATTTTCTCGTAAATGTTGGATCTTATTCATGTAGAAGAAGGATCAAACATTCTCAAAGTTCTTTGAGCTTAAGGCATTGGTGGAGAAAGAGTCGCATTGGTGGAGAAAGAGTCGGGGAAGCAAGTGAAGGCTCTAAGCAATGATAATGGTGGAAAATACATCTCTAACAAATTCAAATACTTATGCACCAAAGAAGGAATTAGAAGAGAACTCATAGTGCCTCATAACCCACAAAAAAATGGGGCCACAGAGAGGAAGAACAGAATGATCGTGGGTGCAACATGAGCGATGTTGCATGATCAGGGCCTACCAATGCATTTGTGGACGGAAGCATGCAAAAATGTGGTTTATGTGCAAAATTATTTTCCTCATAGAGTACTTGGCATGAGTACACATGAAGAATCTTTCACTGGCAAGAAACTAGATGTTTCACACTTTAAGATTTTTGGCCCATCTGTTTATGTGCATGTGACCAAGAACGCCAGGAAGAAGCTGGAGCCGACTGCTGAAGTTGGGATATTTTTGGGGTACACAGAAACACCCCATAATTATAGTGTGTATTTTCCTAACATTAAGATGATTTTTTTGCGACAGGATATAAAACTCGATGAGGGGAAAGCCATGTGGTTGTTGCTTGAGAGGGAGATAGACTTGCATGTGGAGGAGGAACTGTTGGATCCCAAAGATGAGTCTCTAGATTTGGATCAGCCACACGAGGAGGTTCATGGAGTGGAGGAGTCCACTCACGTAGAGCTAAACATCAAAACTGGTAGAATGCGTACCATAGAAGCTGATAGGATGAGACTTGATGTTGCACAAAATGTAGGAGCCCCTACGTCACAGTGCAGACAAAGATAGTCTCCTGACCGATTTAATAGATACATGGCTCTCATGAGAAAATTTATTATTACTAAGCCATCTTCCTTTCAGTAAGTAGTGTAGGGGCCCACATGGGTAGATGCAATGGTGGAGGAGTATGACTCCATTGTCAGAAATAGTGCTTGGGAAATTGTTCCAAGGTCGGTTAATAAATTAGTGGTAGGTTCAAGATGGATCTACAAGGTAAAGCAAGTTGCTGATGGGAGTGTTGAGAAATACAAGGCCATATTTGTGGCCCGAGGCTTCTCACATATCTAGGGGATTGATTATGAAGAAACTTTTGCACTTGTTGCAAGGTATTCTTCCATAAGGACCATCCTTGCTCTCTCATCATAGATGGGTTGGCGCATTCATCAGATGGATGTGAAGACTATGTTTCTCAATGGGATCATTGAGGAAGAGATGTACATAGAGCAGCCTAAATGATTTTAGATCTTCAGCAGTGAGTCGCATGTGTGTCGACTCAAAAGAGCATTGTATTGGCTGAAGCAAGCACCCCGTGCTTGGTACACTCAGATAGATAGTTATTTCACCAGACTGGGCTTCACCAAAAGTGAGATGGATGCAAACCTATACCAAATTGTGGTGGAGGGTAAGTTTTTAATCATTGTTCTTTATGTTGATGATTTCATATTGACTGGTGATGAGCAATTGGTACACTCATGCAAGGAGGACCTCGCAAAGGAGTTCGAGATGAAGGATATGGGCCTCCTTAATT
This sequence comes from Pinus albicaulis, assembly GCA_034641835.2. NCBI lineage: Eukaryota > Viridiplantae > Streptophyta > Pinopsida > Pinales > Pinaceae > Pinus > Pinus albicaulis. The sequence goes on along the minus strand of CM076578.1, from coordinate 188,725,516 downwards.
ATTTCCTTGGATTAGAAATATGACAGCGAGATGGTGAAATTTTTGTGTCTCAAGGCAAGTATGCAAGGGAGATACTGGGTAAGTTTCACATGGAGGGCTGCAAACCCATGGATACTCCTCTTCCAGGAAACTGGAGGAAAGAGGATGCTACATATGGAGAGGTAATGGATGCTACTATCTATCGACAGTTAGTGGATTTGCTAATGTATCTAGTGAACACGAGACCGGACATTTGCTATGCAGTTAACCATCTAAGTCAAGCGATGGTTAAGCCTACCAAGATTTTTTGGAAGTCGGGAAAGAATGTCTTGAGATACTTGAGGGGCACATCTAAGTATGGCTTATGGTACAGATAGATGGATGAGGTGAAGTTGCATGGCTTCATGGATGCAGATTGGGCAGGAAGCCCAATGGACAGAAAGAGTACATTAGGGGGGATCTTTAGTATCGAATCTACAGTTGTTTCTTGGTATAGCAGGAAGCAGAGATCCGTGGCACTCAATTTAGCTGATGCGGAATACATGGCAGCGATTCAAGCTACATGTGAGCCTATCTGGATGAGAAAGATCTTGGTTGGTTTGTTTGTTTCTCATTTAAATCCGACAGTGATTCATTGTGATAACTAGAGTTGCATTAAACTCTCAATTAATATTGTATTTCATGATAGATATAAGCATATAGATATCTGGTATCATCATATCATATATTGTGTGCAGCAGAAGGTCATGTTGCTTCAGTAAATTCCTACGGAACATCAGTATATAGATATTTTGACGAAGGCGCTCACCAAGAGAAAATTCGAATACCATAGAGATAGGATCGGGGTGAAGGATAATTTGTTTCTTGTTGAGAGGGAGTGTTGAGATTCAACAAGAATATCCTAGTGAAAATTATGCACCTACACTAGGATGGAGCCTCAGGCGATTTTTAGGTGGAGGTCTATTTATAGATGCATGAGCAAATGCTATTTATAGATGATGTCTATTTATAGATGCATGAACAAATTATATTTATATATGAAGTATATTTATATATGTATGTGTGAGTTCTATTTATAGATCGCATGTATATATATAGATGAATGTCGGTTATTATTATCCCTTAATAATAGTTGGACAATAAACAATAATCTATTCTCAATGAGCATTTGGAAATAGTTAACTGAAGTGGAAAATCAGTTAGATATAGGAAATTCGATTTCAGAGGTTGGTTGGTGGGACATGCAAGTGGACTTAGTTGTAACTAAGTGATTCGAAGTTGTAACAGAGTTGGATGTGTAGTTATGTGAGTTGTAAAGTAGTTTAACCCAGTTAAGTGAGTTAAAATCAGTTGTGCTAGTTGTACCTGAAGATACACTAGTGGGATATCAGTGAATTAATTATTAATTAATTCACAATCAGTGGTCTCACATGCAACTGAAGATTTACTAATGTTAAATACATGCATGTCAGATTCAGTGGAGACCCAGTTGAGATGTAGGTGAAAGGGACATTTTGACTATCAGTTGTGACATTAGTGGGTGCACTCATGCAACCACACACACATTGGATGTGCCCATGAGGATTGTGTAGTCAAGGCAAGCAGGATTCCATTCATTCAGGGATTTTTATCTGTTGGGATTTCATAGTGGAGGCAGGTTGTTTGGAGGCAGTAAATTGGCACATGAATTTTCCAATTTTTGTATGACAGTGTGAGACGAGTGTATATTGTACTAAGAGCTCTTGGATTATAGTTTTTTATGAGATTGTTTCATTATCCATGATATATACATAACATATGATAATGGGGTTTTTAGCTTTATGATTTCTCGGTAAAAACATATGTGTTATGTGTGCTTGATCTTTCTTATTGATATTGCAATTGGTGATCATTTTTTAAATTCTGCAAAGATTTTTGTAGAAGAGATTATGTATTTAACAATGGCATATAATTTTTAGATCAGGAGAATACAGGAAATATAGAATTTGTACTAAAATTTATACATGGTATCATAGCATAGAAGATTGCAATTTTGAAGCAGGAGCTGAGTATTTTGGTGGAAAGAATTCGAATTTGCAGAAATATTTTCTTGGTGCTACAGTTGAGTAAACATCGAAATGGCTTTCAATGGCATGCGGCTAGAGTATGCACTCGAGGGCAGCTCGAACTAATTTTCTTAGAATTTCAGGATGGAGGCGGTGCTCGAATATAATGGCTTGAAGGAATTCATGGACAATGATGTTCCTAAGCCCACTTCGACAGATGTTGCATTACTTGATGCATGGAAAAATAAAGTGGCAAAGGCGAGGAGGATTTTGTTGGAAGGTGTATGAGACCACATTGTCTCAAGCCTTCATGGGAAATCCACACCATATGCTATGTGGAAGGCTTTGAAGGATCTTTTCCAAAGCAGCAGCGACCATATGAAATTGGCGCTCAAATATAAACTCGGGAAGATCAAGATGGAAAAGGGTGACAACATTCCAAAGTATCTCACGAAGTTTGTCCAATGTCGAGATGAACTGGGGAGTGTGGGAATAATTGTTGCTGATGATGATTTGGTGAGCTTGGCTCTCTTGGGACTTCCTAAGAGTTGGCACAGTTATGAAGACTCTGTCAACGGACAAGAAAAACTGTCGGATTGGGAAAAACTGTGGTCGAATCAAGTGCAGGAGGAGTTCAGGCGGAACACCAGAGATGGCTCTTCATCAAAGCATGATGATGAAGAAGATTGTGCTTTAGATGCCAAGGAAAGGAAGGGGAAGGGGAAGAAATTCCATTCTAATTATGATTCTAAAGGCAAGAAGCTAGATTTTTCCAAGGTGAAGTGTTTTCACTGTCACGAACATGGGCATCTCACTACTAATGGTCTGCAGAAGAAGAAGAACAATAAGGTTGTTGGAGCTGTAGCTGGTGAGGCCCTTGCCTCGCAATTTTAACTTGACTTCTCCTTGATCACATGCATGGTGTCAAGTGCATTGGGATCGGTGTGGCATTTGGATAGTGGTACTTTCTTCCACATGATGGGAGATAAGGATATTTTCAGTGACTTGGAGGAGAAAGATCTCCAAATGCATAAAGAGATGGGCGACGATGGACGATACAGTGCAAATGGAATTGGTATCATTACCTTTCAGAGGGAGTCAGGTAAACTATTTCAATTGAAAGATGTTATGCATGTTCCAGGTTTGAAGAAAAACTTGGTCTCAGTCGCAATGTTGGAGGACAGAGGCTATGATGTTGTTTTTAGCGATGGAAAAGCTTTCCTGCGACATAAAACAATGGGTCAAGCCAAGAGGATAGGGATTCAAGTTAAGAATCTCTAAATCTAGAGGTATATGGTTGCACTGCCATGATTGGAAAGGCGGAAAAAGTGGTGAGCCGGGATGAGGGAAAATTATGGTGCAGGCAATTGGGCCATCTTCATCTTGGAGCCTTGAAATTCATGCAAAAAATATCTACTGTACTTCAGTTGGGAACACTTACTCAGTTAGATCAATGCAAGGGTTGCGCCATGGGGAAGTATGTAAAATCCACCTTTCATGAAAAGGAGAACCATGCTTTGGTGATCCTAGAGAGAGTTCACACAGATGTGTGTGGACCATTCTCGGTTGCTTCAATAGAAAAACATAAGTTTTAAGTTATTTTTGTTGATGACTTTTCTCGTAAATGCTGGATCTTCTTCATGCAGAAGAAGGATCAAACATTCTCAAAGTTATGTGAGTTTAAGGAATTTGTGGAGAAAGATTCGGGGAAGCAAGTGAAGGCTCTGAGGAGAAATAATGGTGGAGAATACATCTCTAACGAATTCAAAGACTTCTGCAGCAAAGATGGAATTCGAAGAAAACTCATAGTGCCTCATCATTAGGGGAATTTTGAGGTCTAAAATGGGCCTCCTAAGAAAAATGTACAACCAAAATAAAATTTATAAGAACCAATAGGATTCAAGGTGATGATGTCAACTGTGGGGGATGATTCACCATTTTCTAAGTAAAAGGGTAAAAATATTAAAAAATAATAAAATAATAAAACTACATTTTCAACTCATATTTTAACCTTATCTCTCAAAGTTTTTACTTAAATTTTGAGCGGGAGTACTCATTGGATGCAAAATTTAATTCCTCATCCAAGGAGTACCCATGTTGCATACTTTCGATGGACCATGCTACATGAAAAATGAGAAATACATTAAAAAACGTGATTGCAATCACATTTTTCATGTATTTCTCAATTTTCGTGTAGCAGGGTCCATCAAAATTATGCAACATGGGTACTCCTTGGATGAGGAATTAAATTTTCCATCCAACAAGTACTCCTGCTTGAAATTTTAGTAAAAAATTTGGGAGTTAAGTTGAAAATACGAGCTGAAAAAAAAAATAGTTTTTTCTTTTTTCTCTCTAAAATTTGATGATGTAATCAAATATTATTTTATTATTTCCACTATTATTTTATAATTTCCTTAGGAGGCCCATTTTAGACCTCAAAATTCCCCTCATGAACCCACAGCAAAATGGGGTCGCGAAGAGGAAGAACAGAACGATCATGGGTGCAGCACGAGCGATGTTGCATGATCAGGGCCTACCAATGCATTTGTGAGTAGAAGCTTGCAACAACTGTAGTTTATGTGCAAAACCGTTATCCCCATAGAGTAGTTGGCATGAGTACACCTGAAGAAGCTTTCACTGGTAAGAAACTGGATGTTTCACACTTTAATATTTTTGGTTCATCAGTTTATGTGCATGTGACCAAGAATGTCGGGAAGAAGCTGGAACCGATTGCTAAAGTTGGGATATTTGTGGGCTACACAGAAACACCCCATAATTATCGTGTGTGTTTTCCTAACAGTAAGATGATTGTTATGTGATGGGATATAAAATTATGATGAGGGGAAATCTATGCGGTTGTCGCTTGAGATGGATCTAGACTTGCATGCGAAGGAGGAACTGTTGATTCCCAAAGATGAGTCTCTAGATGTGGATCAGCCACATGAGGAGGTTCATGGAGTGGAGGAGTCCACTCACGCAGAGCAAAACATTAGAACTGGCAGAAGGTGTACCACAGAAGCTGATAGGCTAAGACTTGATGCTACGTAGAATGTAGGAGCCCCTACTTCATAGCACAGACAAAGGCAGTCTCCTGACCGATTTACTGGATACATGGCTCTCATGAGAAAATATATTGTGACTGAGCCATCTTCCTTTCAGGAAGCAGTGCAGGAGCCCACATGGGTAGATGCAATGGTGGAGGAGTATGACTCCATTGTTAGAAACAGTGTTTAGGAAATTGTTCCAAGGCCGGTTGAGAAATCAGTGGTAGGTTTGAGATGGATCTACAAGGTAAAGCAAGTTGTTGATGGGAGTGTTGAGAAACACAAGGCAAAATTTGTGGCCCGAGGATTCTCACAGATTGAGGGGATTGATTATAAAGAAACCTTTGCACATGTCGCAAGGTATTCTTCCATAAGTACCATCCTTTTTCTCCCAGCGCAGATGGGTTGGCACATTCATCAGATGGATGTGAAGACTACATTTCTCAATGGGATCATTGAGGAAGAGGTGTACATAGAGAAGCCTCAAGGATTTGAGATCTTCAGCAGCGATTCGCATGTGTGTCGACTCAAAAGGGAGTTGTATGGGCTGAAGGAAGTTGATCCAGGTGGATATTGGTGGCCACCCACCTATTCCATTTGGACCCGCACCATCAATTCTTGCAACTTTTCGCATTCAGCACAACTTACTATTTTTAGCAGGTTTTTGGGTCCTGCACTCCCAGAGCCATTTTGGGGCCTTAATGATCCAGGTGGATATTGATGGCCACCCACCTATTCCATTTGAACCCCCACCATCAGTTCTTTCAGTTTTTAAGTTGTAGCACAACTTACTATTTTTAGCAGTTTTTCAGGTCCTAAACTTCTGGAGCCGTTTGAGGCCCTAAACGACGTTTTTTGGGAAACCCAGGAGCAACATGGGTCCATAGACCAATGTTTCTCACATTGAAAGTTTTACTCGGATAGATCTTTCTAACGAGGTATGATATGCATCAAACGGAGATTGTATGCCGAAGTTACGTCCCTGAGAAGTTAAAACACCAATTTACCCAAACGAGGCCCATGGTTTTGGCGCTTCATCTCCTAGGGTTAGGTTTTTGGACATTTAGAGTTCTCCATTGTTTCTCAATAATAAATAGGCCCTTGAGCCTCATTGTAACACAGTTCAGAGGTCTGTAGCCACCACATCTCTTCTTAGAGATGCACTACCAGCACCCTAGCTACTTTTATTTCCATTATGTCTGTAAGCATATTTCAGTCATTCTTTTATTAATAAAATGAAGTATTGTTTCCGCTACATCTTTGTGTTTATGTCTATTTCTGTATTTTATTGTGTTCTTGTATAAATATGGATCAGTGGTATTAGAGTGGTCTGCTCTTTCTCTGTTTTTCTTTGCATGTCCCCAATGCGGTCAAGGTATAAGGAGTTAGGGCTCGATCTGGTTGAACCCTTGCAAGATCAGCCTCACAAACCCCTACGACCTCCCATGGCAGAAGAAAATAAAGACGAGGTAGTAGGATATCCTATCAAAATATTGCTCGAGGAGGCCCTTGAGAAACAAAGGAATGCAATGATGGATAACTTTGCTCATATCCTTCAAGGACTGCCCACCTACGGCGCATCTGCATCCAACAGCCACTCTAGAGGTGTGTTAGGAAGGTAAATCCTCTTTGTGAACAGAGATGATCCCTCTAGCCCTTGGGTGGGTCTAGTAACAAAATGACACGTTAAAGTGTTGCTTCCTAGTTAATGAATGAACAAAAGACATGGTAGATTGACCTACCTTGAACCCAATGATGTCGATGTTCTAGAAAGAGTAGTGGTCTCTCGCTCCTGCCTTGGCAAGTCACGATCCATTCGCTGTCATGCTCTGATACCTGCACATAGGAAAAAGAACAAGAACAACATATGACAGAATATTTTCACTCACAACTATTAGCCAGTCAAAGAGGGCTAAATATATCGCATCAAATAAACATCATAACACAATAGTGGAACCAAATAGTAGTCATGTATATTAATAAGTAGAAGGAAGAGTAAAACCAATGCTTTGACGTCGCAATCTCCTCCAGTGGGGTTCAGACGAAACACGTCTCAACTGTCGGTTAGGGAATTCGGACTCAAGCTCTCTTAGAAGTCAACGACTCGAGCTCTCTCAACACAATCTTTCTTACTCTATCTCCTCTAGCAGCTTAGCTATAGTATAATTATCTTAGTTCAATTATTCAGCCGTTCAGCTGGCTTCTACTAAAGGAGATAGTTTCTTATATAGAGGGAAGAGAGGAGGTTGGGATCCCTACAAAGGTGGGAGGGAGTCCTATCCTTTAGGAGAGTTCCAAGGGAGGTGGAAACTACTAACTAAAGGAAGGAGTCCATGGTTGTTTCAGTTCAACCACTCCCAATGACTCATCCCCGAGGTGGTTGGAATGGAACCTCCGCCTCTATTTTTAAAAAACATTCCATAAACGGCTTGGCACGGGTGTCTAACTGGCACAGAGCGCCAAGTGGCGCGGGCTCAGTGCTAAATTTCCTAGTCGGTGCGAGGATGTAACGGGCTACCTGCACCAAGGCAAAAATAGGGATTTTCACAGCTCTGTTTAGGGAAATGTCAACAAGAAGAATGTTGTTTTCATCAAAAGGGATGCAAGGATGGTATCTGTAAAGCATGACACTACATATTGGTCATAGAAATGACCCTCCAATGTGCGAGTTGGGGATTGCAGGGACAGTGACAAAATGTTGTGTAACAGATGCCCCCTAAAGTATGAAGTCCGAGAGAGAGGGAGGGGTATGAGAATGCGTTCGAACCAAACAATGTTGTCGAAAGATCTGTAATTAAAAATACAACTGATATCTATGATACATGAATCATGTGGCATGGGCACAGCCATCCATAATAGAATATATAAAAAATTGAGATCAGAGGTAAGGACATAGCCATCCAGTTGGAAGGATCAATAAATAAACTCAAGTATGGTCGTAGCCATTCAATCAAGAGAGTCATGCAATAAGTCATCATAATCCACAAAAATCCATAGCCTAGAGTTTATCAGACAAAATCCAGGGTCTTGCACTCCATCTCAACCTGAACAAGTACAATTTCGAGCATGTGAATGTATGAGCTGAAGTCGAACATGTAGGAAAATCGTCTGATTACCAGCCAATGATGAAAGTTGTTAACAGACGCGAGAGAAACCACCAATGATGATGATGGCCCTCAAGGTACAAAAGGTGCAATCTACGGAATGTGAAAATTGATCTGACGTCGAACATTCACATAATCACTCGATCGAAGGCCAATGATGTGCACCTTGCGTCGAATGCGAAAATCCTGCCATTGAGGCATGCAAGCTCCAAGGAAATAGAAGGGAGTCTCTAGATCAAATTCCTAGATAATGAGTTGAAGTCGACAAGAAGTGACCTAGTCGAAGGAGGGCCATAATGTTTCCCACATCATCGACATGAGATAGAGGAACATGATGAAAGTGGATCAGGACCAACAGGAGATCAGACGAAAGTTGACAACTGTAGAGGCAAACTTCTCTTGAACATATCAACAGCACGACACTAGATTTGGCAGTTTTTGACGTCAATGGATCTGAGGTCATGATGATGTGGCAAATAGAAGATGAGAGGTCAAAAGATATTACCCAAACCCATGGAGGCAAAAATGACGAAATGAGATGTTCCCAACCCGACACGAATGCAGACAAGTGCCATGTTCAAGAGCGACATACTGCCAACATAACTAAAACTTGGTTCCATTTTCCCCCACCATTTCTAGCAAGTACCCCAATTATTTTTTAAAACCAGCTTGAAGGGGATAGCATGTGCTTGTACTGTAAGTTTGTCCTTTGGAAAAATCCAACCTAGTACATTTTACGAGCCCTAGGAAGCAGGAACTTGAAATAACGTCATGGTGACGAAGTCCGATGTCATCAGAGTTTAACGAGTCTGACAAAGGGAGAACTCAACATCTTTTCATGTTTAGAGAGTTTGAAAAGAAGGCAGAAAAGAAAACTCCAGCAGTCCCTTTTCGTAGGTATTCTCACAAATCCGAAAAGGTAGTAAACTGTGTCTGCAAGAACCTCTTAGTTGCAATAGGCTAAGGTATTCCTTTTTCGTTAAACGTATGTTGGGTAGATATTGTTTCGTAGCCATTTAACGAGTTCAAAATGACAAGAATATCGGCAATCTTTTCAATTTTAGAGAGTCAGAAAAGAGCTAAAATATGACTCCAGTAGTGACTTTTTCGTGTTTTTACCGAGTCCGAAAAAGTATAAAACAAAACTCATTACTTCATCATTCATGCATGAAAAACCTGTTGCTACACAAGAGACATGTGTAAAACCCATTTCTCGAAAATAATATAATAAAATAATCTAAAAACATGCCTTAAAACCTAATTAGGGTTGTGAAAAAGTTATAAAATGACAAAAATGGTAAAAATAATTACTTTTCACTTTTTACCTCTTATTGAGCAATAGTTACCCATTTCACTGTGCAATCTTGCGGCGACGATAGCGGCCAATCCAGTAGATAAATCGCAAATCCGTCAACTCCAAGTAAGAGTTGAGATCCTTCTCATCATTTTAAGTCATTTCTTGCTTCCTGCAATTGTCAGTTTCGAATTTTGGGGGAAGGAATGTAAAAATTAGGGCTTCGCGGTTAGCGCGGGTTTCGGGCACGGAGTCGCGCCAACCGCACAAACCATTTCTAGCAAAAAATTCTCATCAAATACCCCAATTGTTTACAGTTTTAAGGTTCAAAATTGACTAATACCATTCATGTGTGTGTGTTTGCAGGTAGAAAAGAGGCAAAATGGTCATTGAATGGAAAGAACGGGAACATAGCAAAGAAGATGAGCTAGCCATGGAAAATGAGGGAGTCATGGAAACCCTCAGAAACTGTGTCTCCGAGCCCAACCAGAATTACTGCAGTATCTTATCAGTATATGGGATGAAAATCAAGATAATTTCATCCTTCGAGATCAAGAACTTGAGATTGATGTCTCTGACGTGTACTTCATCACAGGATTATCACAGAGGGGTGTGGAACCAATCCTAACCGGCACCCGGCCCTGCATGGAAAACATGACCATGGTGATAGATAGGGTATGTCCAGGAGCACAAAAGGGATTAGGTAGTGGGAAAGTTGATATACAAACTATCCCAGATTTGACACTACGCGTGGTATTGCATACCATCACCCGGGCTGCAAGATCACAAGCACCGCACGAAGCAACAAAGACACAGTTGCTTCTTGCTGTAGACTGCATGGCACCGACCATCTACAACTGGGCAGATGTCATGATCATAAGCATGAAGCGCCAACTAACCAAATGCAAGAAGACCAAAATGAAACAATTTGGTTATGGATCTATTCTGGTATCGTTCTTTTTGGAATGACTACCCATTTTTCAATGACATGAGGTTATAGTCCTGACACCACCAGCGAGAGAACCACGGAAGGGGGTGGTCAACAGATGTCCAGGAGACCAGAATTCTTTGATTGGATCCGTCGACAATTGATTTTCGTGGAGGACTGGCCCTACTCTGGCACATATTTTACTGATGATCTAGACCTCCCACTCTCAGAGGGAGAAGATTGGGATGAAGATTTGGGTGAGACTCATTTTTAATTTTTATGAGTCTTATGATTTTTTTATTTATGCATGTTCTCACATTAAATCCATTTGATGCAGATGTTGGCCCAGAGAAACCAGCCGGTATGTCACTGGTAGCGAGGCAAATCCCTCGCGATTTTTACCCCCAAGGCAAGGGCGGTGAGGAAGACGAGATAGTACGCAACCTAGAGGGGATCACACGAGGAGTCCCGAATTATGCACGTTTTGATGATGTTCCTCGCGCCTACCAGAGATATACTGTAGGGGTGCCCAACTGAATTCACCACTTGCTGATGCAGCTAGTACGGGTCGTGACATGTTATCACGAGCACCATGCTGATTAGACACCTAGTTTTTATTTTGTCTGCATATTTGAGAGACATGATGTCTCAGGATGTAACAGAAACACACATATATTTTTTGAAGTTATGATGCATGCTATATATATATATATATATATACATCTTATTTCCCTACATGGATCTTTTACATATGATGGTGCTCTTACAAATGATGCAAATGTCTATCTAATACAATGTTAGCCACAGTATCAGTTAATGTGTTCATTCGTCTAGGAATATGTTGATAGGTAATAAAATCAAAATGTATTTCCAAAAAACGAATACGTAAATACAATCTCAGAATGTGCGGATTTCTAACTGAATAATGATTACTGAGTTGTAGAACAACAAGCTGTGAATCTAGATTTACAAGCAATGCACGTATGCCGAGGTTGATTGCCTCAGTTAATAGCTCAATAGCACTATATTCAGCGACATTGTTTGTAGTTAATCCTAGACAAATACCTTGCAGATCTATCAACTCACCAGGAGGACCATAAATTGTTGAGATTCAACAAGATGATGAGCTTAGTGAAAAGAGTCGCCTTCACTAAGTGGGCCCGCAGGCTATTTTTGGCGCAAGTCTATTTTTAGACTATGTCTATTTTTAGACATGTCGATCATATTTCAAAAGTTGCAGGATGCTATTTGTGGATGGTTTACCAAGTTGGAAAAATAGATGAAATTCTATTTTTAGAATATTGGGCGAAGTCTATTTATAGATCATCAATCTAAAAATAGATGCATGTCTATTATTATTAGCTCTTAATAATAATCAGACTCTAAACAGCAACTTATTCTCTTGGAGCACTTTAGTTCAGTGCAAAAATTTGGCACAGCAGCTGACAGAAGGAATTACGCTATTCTTGAGAGTTTACTGGAGCTAATGCATGGAGGACTCATTTGGAACTCAACTGGAAGAGTTATGACACAGTTGAAAGAAGTAGTTATGGAGTTGTATTCAGTTTAACTCAGTTAGACTTAGTTGAGCTAGTTATATCTAGTCTAACTGATTGATACACTAGTGAGAGTGGAGTGAATTAATTATTTAATTAATTCAAAAATAATAACTCATTAATCAACTGAACAATATAGCAGTTAACTACAGTGCATGGCAGTTTCAGTGGAGACGAGTGGAGAGATAGGTGAAAGGGCAAGATAGACTATCTGTTGTGACTATTAGTGATGCATTGATTGCATCCAACACACAGTGGAGATGCTAATGAGGATTGCGCAGTCAATCCAAGAGTAATTCGAATTCATTCAGAGCTATTCTTTAGCAGAGATTGCGCAGTGGAGGCAGGCTAGCAGGTGGCATAGATCGGTGCATAGATTTGCAAGATTAGGCCTGATTAGTGTATGACGATTGTACTGTACTGAGAGCTTGTGATAAGCTTTGTATGCTTGTATGAGATTTTCATATGATCTCCATGTTACATAATATATAGTTGGGGTTTTCAGCTTCAGGCTTTCCCGGTTAAAAATTGTGTTATGTGTGATTGAATATTTTTTGTTTATGCTTCACATGTGTGTGCAATTAATTTTTCCGCAAAAGATGAACAAGTGGAATAGATTCAGTATCTTGCATAAATTTAAATAGTGTGAGATCAGGTGGATCTTGGACATATGCATGCTTAGTGCATATAATTTCTACATAAATTACCTAGGTTGTCGAAGACAAATTCCTGGTACTACGAGAAGCACCATCCCCGAAACCGACATAAGGGGTAATAGAAATCTACATAATAAGAAGGACCCAATAAGCAGGAAAACGCTCACAAAGTACATAAAACCAAAAAACGTACAAAAATTAAAACAACACCTATGTACACTTATTACGCATTATTACGCATGAATGACTCACGCATAATATTTTTTGAGATACAACCCATTTCTGGGTTGTTCAAGAGGATGACCTTCTTAGTCAATTAGCTCATATGCCCCATTCTACAACACACATTTAACGATGTAGGGTCCATGCCACATAGGTTGAAATTTGTCTGCCCCCAGCTTATCACGAGCTTGGTCATACAGGAGGACGAGATCTCCTTCAATGAAAGAACGAGGGGAAACTGATTGATCAAAATGAGCTTTGACCCTCTTTTTATGTGCTTCGATAGCGAGAGCAGCAAAGCGGCAGGTTTCATCCAGCCTTTCTAAATAAAGGAGATGCTCTTCTTCTGGAAAAGTATTTGGCAATAATTCAACAGCCAACTTGAGCGAAGGTATTTCACATTCAATCGAAAGAGTAGCTTCGAGGCGATAAACTGACTGGAAAGGAGTGAACCCGATTGCGCTCTTTACTGAGGTTCGATACGCCCAAAGAGCTGAAAATAACATGAGATGCCAATTGATTTATGGATCCCAATCGTACATTGAAGCATTGTGACCAGAACTTTGTTCACAACTTCAAATTGGTCATTGGCTTTAGGGTAGTATGGCATTAAACTGTCATGACGTAGACCCAACTTAGAAGTCAACTCTGCCACCATATAATGCCGAAAATGGGAACCATTATTGGTAACGATGGCTTCAGGGACACCAAACCTAGCAATAATATGATTGAATATGAACTGAGCAGTTGTCTTACAGTTAGCGGCAAGTGTAGGCATTGCTTCGGCCCATTTGGTGAAGTAGTCCATGGCTACAATAATATAAGCATGCCCCATGGTCGAGTGAGGGTTACACGTCATAAAATCGATGCCCCATTTCACAAAGGGACCAACGGTAATGACAGGATGAAGAGGAATGGGTGGCGCACGCAACTTGCGTTGATAAATTTGGCAATCATGGCATTTACAAACTGTGACAATATAGTCTTTGAAAATAGAAGGCCAAAAATAACCAGCATGAAGAATTTTCTGTGCAGTAGCATAACCAGACATGTGACCGCCACAGGCACCACTTTGACAATCATTTAGAGCTTTCTCAGCTTCCTCGAGATTCAAACATCATCAGAGTATGGAATCAACTCCAATACGATAGAGAGTATCTCCAACTATACGATAAGGTTGTGACTGATGGCGAATGCGTCGGCGGGCATCTTTCATCAACTCAGACCTAAAATAGGAAGTTTGGAGATAAACGATGATATCATCGTACCATGGATCGAGGGTGCTAATCAAGAAAAGTGAATAGTCTAGGATGAAGTCCTCAGAACGAGAAGGAGCGGAGTCGAAAGGGAGAGAACAAAGTAAATCAGCAAAGACCAATGACTTCTTAGATTTGGCAGCAGTAAATTCCAAATCAAACTCTTGGAGGATGACAATCCACTTTGATTATTTTCCCCCCAGCAATTGTCGAGACAATATGTAGGTCATAGGGTTGCATTCAGAAATCACCGCACTGTACGCAAAATAATATAATGACAAAAATGTTGTACAGCTTGAACAGCGGCCAACGCTAACTTTTTGACATGGGCATAACGCGTTTCGGGGTCAAGAAGGTTACGAGAAAAGTAATAAATAACATGCTCATGACCATCATCATCGTCCTGTACCAAAACCATGGCAATCGTGTTGAAAGCGACAGCTAAATAAAGGGAAAAATCACGATGATAATCTGGAGGGCGGAGGAGAGGAGCATTTACCAACAATGTTTTCAACGCATCAAAATATTTCTGAGCGATCTCATCACAGTAAAAAGGAACGCCCTGTTTCAACAATCGTGTGAATCCTTTAGCTACTTTGACATAGTTAGGTACAAAATGGTGAATAAAATTAGCTTTCCCTTGTAAACTCTGCAACCGATGTAATGAGGAAGGAGACGGGAGATTGATAATAGCCTCAACCTTGAGAGGATCCAGGCGAATTCCGTCTTTAGAAATGATAAACCCTAAGATTCTACCGGAATCAACACAGAATACACACTTGTGTGGATTAAGCTGAATGTTATAGTGTCTACAGCGAAGAAAAATCTGACAAAGATGATCAGGATGATCCCTACGCTTAGCTGAATGAGCCGGAAGGTCATCCAGATAAGGCTGAACGATGTGACGAATATCATGAAAGGCATAAGACATCACGTACTGAAATGTGGCCCCGACATTCTTCAAACCAAAGGGGAGCTTCTTATATGCAAAGGTGCCCCAAGGACAGATAAAGGAAGTCTTGTGTTGATCAGTCGAGAGAATATTGATCTGATTGTAACCCGAAAAATCGTCCATAAGGGAAAAAATCTCGCTCCCGGCACAGTCGTCAATGATTTGATCGATGAAAGGAGTAGGATAATTATCCTTAAGACAAGCTCGATTGATATCACGATAGTCAACACAGACATGAATAGTGCCCTGTTTCTTATCTACAGGAAAAATATTAGAGACCCATTCTGTCAATGGAATTGGATAAATGAAACAAGCTTTAAGAAGCTTTTCCACTTCGGCTTTAATGGCAGTAGCTTTCCTAGGATGCACTGGATGAAGACACTAACAAACAAGTTTCGAACCAGGGTAAGTAGGAATCTCATGTACCACGATGCTAGGATCAATATCAGGCATTTCTTTGTAGGACCATGCAAAGACATCACGAAATTCACGAAAAATGCTAGTATAGACTTTCACTTCATCCGAAGAACAAGTAACCCCAATATGGATGTTCTCGACGATTCCCGATTTAATGGAAATGTCGATAAGCATCGTCTGAGTGATGTTACTCAAGTTACCTTCCGAAAAAACCTCATGGACCTCAACAGGTGTTTGAAGTGAAGGAGAAGGAACCTGAGAGGCAAAATGCTCAAGACAAGTAGACATGGCTTCGATGCTTGGTAGAAATGAGGAACGATGATGACCATCATCCCACGGTAGATCGGTGAGAGACAGAGTTTCCACGATAGCCTCATCAGAAGGAAACACTTCTTTCAAAGGATCCAGTGAATCAAAATCACCAAGCCAAGGGGATTGAGAGTAGATGTCAAGAGTCACGCTTGAAGGAGCAGAATCAGAATCTGATGCAGCAATGAGTTCACAATAATCAATTTCAATCAGACTCAAAGGCATCGAATCGCTGAACGAATTGATTTGTTCAGGATAAGGGATAACCCATGGGTCATCGGTTTGAGAAATCATGTTGACCTGAACATTATTTGGTGGTGGAAGAGGGAAAACACCCATGAGGGCAGGATCCTTGAAAAGGCTTGGCCCTACACTCTTGTAAGGAGTAGGAATCTTGTCCACGTACGGGACATTGTTCTCAGAAGAAGAAGTGAAAAAATACAATTGATCAATAGTAATAATCTTTCCTTCATGTGGAAACTTCAAAACACGAAAGAGAGTGAACGGAACACACAACATGGCGTGGGTCCAACTGCGTCCGAGGAGGATAATGTAATTGAGTTTTGCATCAACGAATTCGACGTCAACATTGACTGTCTTCCCTTCTAATGTGATCAGTAAACTAGCGAGAACACCAAGAGGTTTAGATTCTCTTCCATCAAATGCTTCAAGGGCATTGGGTGATGAGTTAAGATTTGGAGAACCAATGGCTTTCCAACAAGTAGATGACATAACACAGGTAGATGCACCCTCGCCCACGATAACCTGGTGAATATTCAAACCATTAATACCAACTTGAATGATGAGTGCAATTTGGTGTGGGAGTCACGGGACGAAATTCTCTAAATCAAAAGCGAGCAAACTAGTATTGGCAAGATCAATCCCACCTATCACAGATAGCAAAGCTTTCCGTTGTGAAGGATAACTCTAAAGTACTTCTAACGCAGAAATTTCGGACAGTGCTTGAGCCAAATCTTCAATAATACTATAATTCTGAGCGGCACGGGCGTTGGGATTGTACGAAGACTTACGAAGCACACCTTTGGAAGGTGGTCACACAACGGATTCGGCATTAGGCCATTCAATCTCAAGAGGACTAGAAATAGGAGGGGGAGGAGGACCATTAGCGATCTCTTTCCCTGCTACCTAACGCTAACCAGAATAATATTTGGATCGAGTAGCAATAGAAACGGGTACAGGACCATTCATCATGAACACTTGCGAACCAGATGGAGCAGAGGACTGAGGGTGCTCTACCATCTGAGTCTACTGAGGGAAGGGTTCCTTAAGAATGGTCGGAGCCCCTTGGGTGCCTTTGAGCAATCGACTCACTTCAAACCATCGAGGACAATCCTTGGTGAAGTGCTCATCATCACAAATCAAACAAGGATACTTCGGTTTACGTTGAGAACTATCAGCAGAACGAGGTCTTGGAGAATCCTATTTCGGGGTATTGGCTTTGGCCTTACCTTTACCCTTCTTCTTACCTTTGGAAGTGTTATTTGTAGGATTGGCCTAAAAAGCATTCACTTCTGCAGGTGTGCCAGAATTCGAATTTGACTGAGAAGCTACATTATTCGAATTCGAATTAGATGAAGGAGACTTCTAAGTTTGCAATACGGAACCAATAATACCATCAACGGATGGAGTCGCTAATGGTTTAGAAGTTCCAAGTCGAGGAGCATCAGGCAAGATATCGTACAATGCGCCAGACTAAGAATACACGAGATCAAGGTACTAGGTGTAAGAAATGGCTTTTTCCTAGGTTACACATGCCCCCATAGCAATGTCTTTGGAAATTTGATTGAAAAAGGAGGTAGTGAACCAATGAGTCAGAAGATGATCAAGTATCTCAAATTTGATCATGCGACAACGACGCCGCCACTCATGAATATGATCTGAGATATGAGTAGCTCGGTCCTGTTTCAATGAAGTGAGGAGATGCATCTCGATCTCAGCGGATCGGTAACTGAAAATGTGTAAGGAACGCCATGGCCAAAGAATTGAAGTCTTGGAAAACTCCACGAGACAGCTCTATGTACCACTTTGCAACGGCACTAGTAAGATTTCGCTATAAAGACGAAGATGAATAGAATTGTCCACCCAAGAATTAGAAGAACACCATAAGTGGTATGTCATAACATGCGTTTGGGGATCTTCACTAGGTTTACCCTCAAATTTAGGACAATCACCAGGAATCTTGGTCAGAACCGGAGGCCAATATGGATTATGAAGAATAGGATCATTTTTCAACTTCGACACATCGGGTAATTCCAACGTAGCAAGAAACGGTAACTAAGTATTGAAATTCATTGGAGGTCTTTGATAAGGACCTGTATGCACATTCCTCCCAATCCGAATGGGATTCTGTCCCCATATATTTTGTCCTAAAGAATTCGGATCATAGGGATTAAAAATAGGATAATTTGGTTGATACTGGGATTGAGGACCAAGATATTGAGTCGAAGCAGACCACTGAGGTCCTTGCTATGTAGCATAAATATTCTGCTGCGGAATGTAGGTATGACCTTGAGGTTGCTGATACACAGGTTGATTTTGAGGGTATGAAATCTGAGGTGCACTATATATTGGTTGATTTTGAGGGTATGGATTTGGGGTGCATTATATACCGGTTGATAGGAAACTTGAGGGTAATAAGCACCCTTTGGTTGCACAGGTTGACCTTGTGGAGCAAGTTGAGCAAGATGCTGAGTAGGATAAATAGGTAAAACCGGTTGCAGAAACGAAGGAATCTGCTAATGGGCAGGTTGCAACAGTTGCTGAGCTGGTTGAACCGGTTTTTGAGGGCCACCGGGTTGACTTTGTGGTAAAGGTTGGCCTGATGGTTGAGATGGTCCAAGATGTCCCTGATAACCAGGTTGACCCGGAGAAGGACCATAGGATTGTCCTGGTTGCACAACATTTGGGCCATACTGCACGTGTGGTTGTAATTGAGGTGCAACAGGTTGTCCTTGTGGTGGATAAACTTGCCCCCCAGGACCAAAAGATGATCTTGGTTGAACCAGAGGTTGACCCGAGAGACCAGAGGGTTTTCCATGTTGGACCAAAGGTTTTCCTTGTAAAGGTTGGCCTTGTGGACCATATGGTTGTCTCTGTGGACCAAAAGCAGGGCCCTGCTGAGCTGAAGGTTGTCCCTGAGAGGGTTGTCCTTGTAAGCCAGAGGGTTTCACAAGAAAATTAGGTCCCAAATGAGTAACAGAATGATAAGGATCATAAACGTCTTGATAAGGATCTATAGGAGGCATATACATTGGATTCCCACGCTCATCATAATGGTGCAGATATACATATATGGGATTACCAACAGCATCATAGTAATGAAAACGAGGATCTCTACGAGGCAGGGGTTGTTGAGAACCCTAAGAACTCTGTTGAACAGCTAACAGATATTCTTCAAAAGTGAAACCACCAAGAATCACAGGAGTAGTGGAAACTGAACTAGAAGCGACACAGACTGTAGGTTGGACTGGAACAGATGTAACAATAACTGATGGATCTGATGCCGAAGGTAACGATATTGACGAAGATTGGACCGAACTCTGAGGTGGAGTTACTATGCTGGATTGTGCAATGGATGCAACACTAGACATAATCTGACTCAGAGACCTATAGCGAGCCGGAAGTGACATCGAAGGCGAAGAAAATTGGACAGAGGCATGAGAAAGATCTTCAGGAAAGAGTTGATATTCTCCTGTGGATACAGGCATTCCTTCATTGCCAATAGGACTGGAGGAATCCATATCTGAGTCTTCCGTAAGATCTTCAAAAATACTACGGGGACAAAGAGGTACCGCAGTAGCAACAAAAGGTGATCCAGGCGTGAGAGGAGGAAATTCTCCTTTGTCCCCAAAACCAGACCAAGCACTTGAAGGAGGCCAATTGAAATCAACTGGCTTGTCAAGTGGATATTGAGTAGCAAGGGGCTAGATAGATGGTAGAATAGGCTGCGAAAACTCGGCAGAACTAGTGGATTGAGGGGTTTCAAAAGAAACGTCTGGAAACGAACCACCACTAGGAGGCAGTGAAGACGACGAAACTGGAGGTTCTGCCACTTTGACCGTAAATCAAAATAGGAAGGAAAAGAGATAACCAATCGAAAGTACCAAAATCAAAAACCAAGGAAATCAACCAGACCAAGTAACAAACTTTTAATAGGCGTGTAATCGTAGGTGATTAATTTTTATAACAATGAAACCAAAATCTGTTGTTTCATGTTTTAAGAGTCAAGAAACAGACAAAATAAGACTCTAGTCTCTTTCAATTTGAAACGAGCGTGAAAGGACAAGTGATCGATGATCTTTTACTTATTTAAAGAGTCACGAAAAGATCGAAATGACTACTCAGGTATTCTAAGCAAGAGGGTATACCAGGTTTCCGTGAACTGCCATATACACCTTGGTGATCAAATGAAACAGAAATGACCAAGGACTTGACGTATGTGCAGGTAGTCTCCCCGAATGTTGTGTTTGGTGTATAACGGTTACAAGGCGACAGACTCAGCTTTCAATGGATAAAAGGATTGCAACCTTGAGGGGTATCCCTTTATATACGCGACGGTACTGGGAGTACAAGTCCGTAATAGCACTGTCTGAAGCCGAAAGGCGAGCGACAGCTACTAGGTTTTAAGATGTCGGAACACGTCTCTAGCCTAGACCACTAGAAATGTTTCGTTATGTTCCAATGTTGCCTAAGGTTCATTGAGTAAATTTTAAAGTTAATCTTGAATTATGTTTCAATTTCCAGGCCCTATTGAATGTTTAGGCTCAAATTCCTAGATGAAAACTATATGCAAATGAATACCATTTCAATTCGATGAATACTAGTTATAAGAAGGATAGAAATATTTCAAACAAGTAAACAAAGAAAACATGTGAATAAAATTCTAATGCCTTTAATGCAAACAATCAAAAACGAAATTCCTTCCTAGATTGATAAATGCTAGTTATGTAAAGGAACGTTTCACTTTTCGATGCAACAAAAGAATGCAAAGATTTTTTATTTTTTTTTCTTGGTTGAATTTTCAATGAAATGAAGCACATGTTATCACTCTAGTAATTTCTTAAGTTGTGGGATTTGAGTTTTTAGTCAAAGAACACTAGAGGTAACCACAAACCTACTTGGAACTCTAGGATCTAGCCTTCCTAAAGTTCAGAGAGGGCTCTCTCTTTAATATTTATCTTTGTTTTTTATTTATGTTTTTAGGCTAGTTATGATAGAACAATTGGTTTTGTTTTAAAAGGTTTTGGTGGGAAAAAATCACTTAGAGGTAAACTAGAGAGAAATCAACTTGTCCATTGGGCTATGGAGTCTAAATCTAGCTAGCAGCACTAGAATTCAAGGCCAAAAAGGTACAAATATAATCAGGGCAAGATAGATAACCCTTAGAGATTTGGGAAAGTGTTTTTTGGTGAAATGGTATGATCAGGATAAATGGAAATGAAGGATCCTTTGATCCGGAAAATGGAAGAAGGAGGCAGGGGTCAAACGGGAGTAAGAGAAATCAAGGATTCCTAACACCGGAAATCAACAGAAAACATTAAAATGGGAACTAGTTAAAAACAGGGAGCACTAGACTATCCTGTAGTAATATTCCTAGTTGCACATTCAGATAGAACAAACATATAATGAATTGCATGAAACTCAGAAAATAAAACAATGACAAGAAGGGAGTACTTCACTCATCAGCTTATCACGGGGATCCTAAATTATGATGCCAGTTTAGCTTTGTCCAGTCTGCTACTTTGAAATCAACACACAATAGCCTCCAATGTTCAAAAAAAAGTCTATAGTAAGTCCAACAATTTTATTCCACACTGAATACTTCTAATGTAGAAGTATTTATACAAAACGTTATTCCAAATATCCTAGGAGAAATCTAGGAATATCTCTAGGAAATAGAAAATATCTTTACAAAATAAAAGGGACAATTGCTTAACAAATCAGCAAGTTGTCCCCTTATCCAAAATAAATAGAACTACATTATCTAACAAGAAGCCTTTGAGTGATTAGTTGTCCTGCTTTGCTGGCTGCTAGAAAATATCTTCATTTGAGTTGCCTTAGCTGATACTCTTTCATATGATACTCTTTAACGCTGCTCTTTAACGTTGATACACTTTTGACTAATATTTCCACTGTTTAATGCTATAAAAATATATCTTTTTGCAGTAAAAATTAGTAGACTGTCCTTTTATTTCACTGTTTCTGTTTTACTATTTTTCAAGATAATTTTCTTCACTGTTTTACCTCTCATTATTACCTTAAATTTGTAAATGTTTGCCACTGTTCTTCATTGGGAATTTTGACATTCTTTAGCTTTCTGAAATTCTCATCGGCTTCTGTGTATCTAGCAAAGGTGGGCTTGAACACAAAAAGATGTTTAATCTCATGTTATAGAAAGAACAAATCTTCAAAGTGTTGAAGGAGGACTTTTCCTATGGGAGTGCCTTGTGGTAATGGCTTGTTGACTTGCTCCTTGGCAAATTCCCTTATCTTTTTATCATAATCTTTCTGGGGCATCAGTTTTTCATTAAAAACATGGATGTCTGGCAAGCCCCTCTGTCTTAAGTTTGTGTATTTTACCATAAACTTTGTTATGGAAATGTTCATTGATTCACATTTATTGTCTATGTTTTTCATCAAATTCTTCTTAGTTACAACCTTTTTAATCTGTAAAATTGTTTCTGTTCTGTCTAATACCTGTAATTTCTCCAATTCCGCTATGTTCTTGTTGTTCAAGAATGTGATGAGTTTTAAAGCCTGAGCAGGCTTATCAGTTAACTCATCCTTGGTTTTTTGAATCTCTGCCTGAGTTGCTAATAACAAGTCTCTTTGCTCATATATAACCTGAATTGAAGGCCATTGAGTGTGAATGGCTTCAATTATGTTTGTCCATAGATGAATTTCTACAAATTAAATTTGTTCAATGAAAGTTAGCTCCTTTTGTAAGCCCTTGATTTTTTCTCCAGGTCTAATTGCCTTCTGTTCATGGGTTTTAGCATTTATCAGAGCTAATTTATTTGTAGCTTCAAGGTTATCAATCATCTTCTTTAAACTGTTGATTTCATTATTTTTCAAAGACAATTCCTCCATAGATTTTACAATCTGACCTGCTCCTTTTGTTTGTTGAAGTTGTGTTGTAGAAGAATTTGTGGTTGAAGTAGTAGCTGAAATCACTGGCACTGCAGTTGCCAGTGGTTCTTTTGGTGCTAGTTTTTCTCCTAATGTGGAAGCCACTGCTGTGGTAATTACTGGTATAACTAAAGGAATTATAGGAGTGTCAGTTTCTTTCACAGTTTCCTTCTCTTGGACAAGTTGGTCCATTTGGGATTCCATTTCTTTGATCTGAGCAGTTAATTTGAGGATGAGCTTCATCATCTCTTCTTTTTTAGTTTGATCTTGAAGGATTTCTTTGGTTTGTGGATGCTCACTTTGAGGAAGCTTAAGTTGTTTCCTCAAAGCTTCTATATCCTCGTTCTTTTTCTTTACCAACAACTCTGCTGCTTGAATATTTGAGGGATCATATCCCACCTGTAAAACTAAATCTTCTAAGGCTTTAATCCTTAGGTCCTTTGCATACAAAGATCCCTTGTCTAACTTAATTTGATCCTGCATATTAAGAATAGTATTTTGTAACTTGGTAGCACTTATTGCTTTAGTTACCACTGTTGAATACAACATTTTAGAGCTATGTCTATGAAATTAAATTTGGTCCAGCTCATGAACATTTTCAGTGTCTACTTCAAACTCCACCTTTTTATAATCTGCCACTGTCTTTGGTGTTGAAGTATTTGGTTGCGAAAATGAAAAAATCATGTTGTTTGTAGAATAATCAAAGGTTGTCAGTAGCCTATTTTGATTCCCTGGTTTTTTCTTGAGGAATTGAGAATATATCTCAGTCTTGATCTCCTCATTCTTTTGTTTTATCTACTTATATTTCTCTTTGATATCTAAATCATTTTCCTCAGCTGTCTGTGAGGAAGATGCCTCCATATTTTGTGGATTCTCAATCATTTGAGTATCATCTTTACCTGTTGTTTTCTCTTTTTCAATCTCTGCAAGAGTTTCATTGACTATCATTGTAGCTTCATCATTATTTGCCTCTGGCTCATTTGTATCTTCAATATCAATTACCTTTTCTTTCCCAACTGAACTGAATTTAAGCCTTTTATTATAAATCAATTTTAATTTAGTTTCTGTAGTTTTTTCTGCTGTGTATGCTCCTTCTTCCCTACCTCTTTTGACTGAAGTCTGTGGCTGCTTTACAACTTCAAGGGCTTGTGTTGTAACCATTTTTCCTGTTTTCTCTGTATTAGTAGTTGTATCTATCAGTGTGTTCTCCACCCATTCTGCTTGATTGGAAAACTTCTCAATCTCTAGTTTAAGCTCATGTATGAAGGGTGTTAGTTTACATTTTACCCTTAAATTGCTCAGGATCCCTTGAGGATCATAGTTCCATGGAAAACTTTCTTGAAATTTATACTTTGCTAGTATCTTTGTGATTTATTTTTCTGCCTCTCTATTGTTTATGATGAAAGGACCAATCTGACTCTTTAGCTTGAATTGAGTCTTTTTCCTGGCAGCTAAGAAGTTAATAGAGTCAGAATTGAGAATTTGTCTTAAATACTCCAATGCAAAAATTCTCATGCTCATATATTTTGGCAACTTATTAGGTAATAAGTTGGATCCAAAAATTCTTATCTCTGTATGCTTTTCATAAAGAAACCAGTCTCCCATTTTATTATGTTCTGATAGTTGCAAGATTCTTCTCATTTCTTCATTGTCTCTGGGCTACTCTGCTTTGTATAAAATTTTCATTGTTGGATGTAGAAAGAGGTCTAAAAATTATGTGTAAGTGAACTCAATACCCTCTTTCCTGAGCAAGGAAGTCCAAAAGATAATGGATAAAGGCTTACCCTCCAAGTCCATCTTTTGCAATTCAATTGGAAAATTATTAGCTTAGAAGAATAAAAATATGTGAAACAAGTAGGATGAGTATCTGAAAACCCCTTCAGTGGGTATTTTGGTCAGCTGATGATGAATACTGTCTGCTATGAATTTGGCATAATCAAAAATGATTGCTAGAGGTTGGCTTGGAGATAAGGTGGATAGAAATCCAAGAATGGATTCATCAGTGTATCCATCTATTAAGTATCCCAGTATAAAAGATAGCATTGAGATAATATGTCTAGACCCTTCAGGAAATTTGGCAGTGGAATAAGGAGGGTTCAACTTAGGAATGTCAAAATGGGAAGGCAAAATTTTTTGAAATATCATAAACTTCTTTGGGAAATCTAGGCCTAAGTATAAATAGGTCAAAGCTTCTATAGATAGGGGGAATGATTGAGGATTAGACTGTAATTGCAGCATTTGATTTATTGATTCAGTTGTGATGGTAAAAAGGATTTCTCTGTCAGCATTAACAATGGCCCTTTGGTCTAGTTCATAATGTTTTTGACATAATCTAACAAGGTCTTGTCCAGGTTGGGTCAATGGAACTACATATTTGGGCAAGTGAGTCTCCCAAATAGGCATTTCATCCTTTTCCAAGTACTTATCATAGCACCAATTATGTATTTCTAAGAGGTTGAATTCTACAACATGATCAACAATCTTGTAGTCCATATCAATCAATGGAAGGGTTTCCTCAGTAGCTACAGGTGGTTGGAGGGGATTTACTGACACATTGGATTTAGCAGTGAGGACTGGAGTAGATTTAACAGCTTTAGATGTTATAGATTTAGGAGGGTTGGATCCTTCAGGATTGGTTGGTTTAGGACCTCCAGGTTTAGCTGTGATCTGCTTTTTGGTCATTTTGGAATAACTACTGCAAGCTTAAATTGTTTGCAGGAGTTGTTTTTCTTTGTCAGAGGATATAAACTGGGATAAGACAGAAAACGAGGGTTTCCTGAATATATTGGTTTGCAAAAAGGAGTTTTTAAGGTATTTGTAGGCTTTAAACCCTTTTCTGTCTTTGAAATTGATCTTTAGAGGTCACAAATTATGAGATTGGCTTCAAAAGTGGTTTTCTCGAACAAGGAATTTTCTGGGAAAATTGGCCAGGGTTTGGCCTGTTTTGCGCGTTTTTTTAGGAAACTTGGCTTGGTGAAATATCCTAATTGAAAGCCTAGTTCTATTATAGAAGGTTTTGAATGGAATTTTCAGGTTTTACATTGGTCGAAAAATACCTTAAACGCGGGTATTTGGCTTCTTGAGAGGTTCTGCGAGGATCTTAATTGACTTTGAGCTTTCTGCTGGTATACTGGATTGGTATAAATATTTGCAAGTCTTCTAAACGGTAGATTTTGGTCGAATTTGGAGTCTCAGTGGGAAAAATAATGTTCAGGGGTTTTAACACAGTCGGGAGGCTCCTTTACAGTCTGGAATGTACAAATAAAAATCAGAAATGGTATATCAAAGGTTTTAAATTTTGATATTTAATTATCACAAATGCATTAAATGTAGGTCTCATCAAATGGCGGGAGTGGTTTTATTTAAAAATGAGAACAAGAACAAGAACAAGAACAACACATGATATAATAGTTTCACTCACAACTATTATCCAGTCAAAGATGGCTAAACATATCGCATCAAATAAAAATCATAACACAATAGTGGAACTAAACAGTAGTCATGTATATTAATAAGTAGAAGGAAGAGTACAACCGATGCTTTGACATCGCAATCTCCTCCAGCGGGGTTTAGACGAAACGTGTCTCAACTGTCAGTCAGCGAATTCGGACTCAAGCTCTCTTAGAAGTCATCGACTCAAGCTCTCTCAACACAATCTTTCTTACTCTATATCCTCTAGCATCTTAGCTATAGTATAATTCTCTTAGTTCAGTTATTCAGTCGTTCAACTAGCTTCTACTAAAGGATATAGTTTCTTATATAGAGGGAAGAGAGGAGGTTGGGATCCCTACAAAGGTGGGAGGGAGTCCTATCCTTTAGGAGAGTTCCAAGGGAGGTGGAAACTACTAACTAAAGGAAGGAGTCTGTGGTTGTTTCAGTTAAACCACTCCCAATGACTCATCCCGAGGTGGTTGGAATGGAACCTCCGCCTCTATTTTCAAAAAAAATTCCATAAACAGCTTGGCGCAGATGTCTAACTAGCACAGAGTGCCAAGTGGCGCAGGCTCAGTGCTAAATTTCCTGGTCGGTGCGAGGATGTAACGGGCTACCTGCGCCAAGGCAAAAATAGGGATTTTCATAGCTCTATTTAGGGAAATGTCAACAAGAACAATGTTGTTTTCATAAAAAGGGATTCAAGGATGGTATTTGCAAAGCATGACACTACATATTGGTCATAAAAACGACCCTCCAATGTGCAAGTTGGGGATTGCAGGGATAGTGACAAAATGCTTTGTAACAAGGTGCCACTCCCTTCAAGGTACAGGTAAACTTTGACATTCCTGCATTTGAAGGCCAAATAGATGTAGATGTCGTAGATAGATGGTTGAATTGGTTGGAAGGGTATTTCTTGGTCCATGATTTCTCTGACCGAGAAAAGATTATTTTTGCACTCCTCAAAGTCGCTCCCCATGACAAAGACTGGTGGGAAACCTACTGTGAGCAAGAGGATGAAGGGGAACCCTCTCTCTTCTCGACCACACCCACTTGGAATTCGTTCCGAGATGGCATCAAGGAACAATATTACCCCGTGGGGAGCTATGAGGACAAATACATCCAATATACCACGCTGCGGCAGCAAAGGGATCAAGATGTGCACGAACTGACGAATTTATTCCATACCCTGCGCACAAAGTTCGGTATTAAAGATTCAGAGAGACATTTGGTGCTCAAGTACCGCGACTGTCTACACAAACACATTCAGGATGAAATGGAGTTCCTCAACATTACATCACTTGGCACGACATATTGCTATGCCGCCAAGATCGAGCAGAAATTTAAGCAGAAGAAGCAAGACTTTGGATTTGCGAATCTGAAGCTAGGGAAAGGTGCCCTTGAACCGTAGAACAAGGGGAAAGGACAAAGTGGGGTGACTCAAAACAACACCAAAAATCCAAAGAAGGACATGGGGATGTGGTGTGAATTTCATAACAGCCCCACTCATAGCACAAACGAGTGTCGCGCCAAACAGTCGTTGGTGGCCGAACTATAGGCACCCAAATCAGATGCATTTTCTGATCCTAAGTCAGAACCAAACAAAGGCAATGACAAAGGGAAGAAAAAAATTAATGCAAATCCCAGTGCCATTTTTTCCACCACCAATATCTAGAGGGAGGATCCAGAGGAGGGGGAGTGCCTCTTCCATTCGCAGATGTGGGTGAAGGGTTCTCCACTGCAATTCCTTGTCGATAGTCGAAGCCAAAAGAACCTCATTTCAGTAGAGGTCATGAAGCGGCTTGGCCTACCGACCATAGAACACCCATAGCTGTATACCATCGGGTGGCTTCACCTAGGGATAGATATCCACATCTACCAATAGTGTCACCTTCCATACAGCATCAAGCCATTCAGGGATGAGGTATTATGTGATGTTGCTCCTCTTGATGTAGCTGATGTATTATTGGGCCAACCATACTTGTGGAGGCAACATTCTGTGTATGATTCTAGGCCTTGTGATGTTATTATTAATTTGGGAAATAACTTGTACAGGATACCGGAGGTAGTACCACCTCTTGTCATCTCTTTGACTACTGCAAAACAACGTAGTATGATTGTTTCCCAAACCAGGAAATTTATTTTCCTTACAACTCACTCATAGGGAAAGAAGAATATTGTGGCGACAACCTCAAAACAGGGCTCCCCTACACATCTGCAGCAAATGGACAAAGTCATGGAGGAATACGAGGACATTTACTCCTCACTCACAGAGGTTCCTCTACACTGTCAAGACAAGCACTCCATTGATCTAACCCCCAATGCATCGCCGCCTGATGTTTCCATACCTCCTGCAACTACACATACAAAATCCACACATGTATTTTCTAATGCTGACAAAGAAACCAAAATTACTAAACGCATCCAGCATGTCCACCCACAAGTCCATGACATCTTCAAAAAATCTAATAACTAGTTCAACAGAATTTGCCTCATCTCATGGAGCATCTCAAAGCAATGGGGACCATTGCTTCCTAAGGAGGGAGGAACGATATAGGTGGATATCGGTGGCCACCCACCTATTCTATTTGGACCCGCACCATCAATTCTTGTAGCTTTTCACATTCAGCACAACTTATTATTTTTAGCAGTTTTTCGGGTCCTACACTCCCGGAGACATTTTGGGGCCTTAATGATCCAAGTGGATATTGGTGGCCACCGATGTATTCAACTTGAACTCCCACCATCAGTTCTTTCATTTTTTAAGTTGCAGCACAACTTACTATTTTTAGCAGTTGTTCGAGTCCTGAACTTCTGGAGTCGTTTTGAGGCCCTAAACGACGTTTTTTGGGAAACCCGGGAGCAATATGGGTCAATTGATCAATGTTTCTCAAATTAAAAGTTGTACTCTGATAGATATTTCTAACGAGGTATGATACACGTAAAATGGAGATCGTATGTTGAATTTACGTCCCCGGGAAGTTGAAACACCAATTTACCCAAACGGGGCCCATGGTTTTGGCGCTTCATCTCATAGGGTTAGGTTTTTGGACATTTAGAGTTCTCCATTGTTTCTCAATAATAAATAGGCCCTCGAGACTCATTGTAACACAATTCAGAAGTTTGTAGTTGCCACATATCTTCTCAGAGATACGCTACCATCACCCTAGCTATTTTTATTTCCATTATGTCTGTAAGCATATTTAAGTCATTCTTTTATTAATAAAATGAAGTATTTTTTCCGCTACATCTCTGTGTTTATGTCTATTTCTATATTTTATTGTGTTCCTGCATAAATCTGGATCACAAGCACCCTGTGCTTGGTACACTCGAATAGACAGCTATTTCACCGGACTAAGCTTCACAAAAAGTGAGGCGGATGCAAACCTATACCAAATTGTGGTGGAGGGTAAGCTTTTAATCATTTTTCTTTATGTTGATGATTGAATATTGACTGATGATGATCATTTGATACACTCATGCAAGGAGAACCTTGCAAAGGAGTTTGAGATGAAGGATATGGGCCTCCTTCATTATTTCCTTTGATTGTAAATATGGCAACGAGATGGTGAAATTTTTGTGTCTCAAGGCAAGTATGCAAGGGAGATACTGGATAAGTTTCACATGGAGAGCTTCAAACACATGGATACTCCTCTTCCAGTAAACTGGATGAAAAAGGATGCTACATCTAGAGAGGTAGTGGATGCTACTGTCTATCGATAGTTAGTGGGTTCGCTAATGTATCTAGTAAACACGAGACCAAACATTTTCTATGCGGTTAACCAGCTAAGTCAAGCAATGGTTAAGCCTACCAAGCTCTTTTGGAAGGTGGGCAAGGATGTCCTGAGATACCTGAGGGGCACATCTGAGTATGGCTTATGGTACAGACAAATGGGTGATTTGAAGTTGCATGGCTTCACGGATGCAGATTTGGCAGGCAACCCAACAAACAGAAAGAGCACATCAGGGGGGTCTTTAGTATCGAATCTACAACTATTTCTTGGTACAACAGGAAGTAGAGATCCGTGGCACTCAGTTTAGTGGAAGCAAAATACATGGCAGCGATTCAAGCTACATGTGAGGCTATCTGGATGATAAATATTTTGGTTGGTTTGTTTGGTTCTCATTTAGATCTGACACTGATTCATTGTGATAATCAGAGTTGCATTAAACTCTTGATTAATCATGTGTTTCATGATAGATCTAAGCATATATATATCTGGTATCATCATATCAAATATTATGTGTAGCGGAAGATCATGTTGCTTCAGTACATTCCTACAGAAGATCAGGATGCAAATATTCTGACGAAGGCGCTCACCAGGAGCAAATTCGAATACCATAGAGATAGGATCGGGGTGAAGGATAATCCCTTTCTTGTTGAGAGGGAGTGTTGAGATTCAACAAGAATATCCTAGTGAAAATTATGCACCTATACTAGGATGGAGCTTCAGGCTATTTTTAGGTGGAGGTCTATTTATAGATGCATGAGAAAATTCTATTTATAGATGATGTCTATTTATAGATTCATGAACAAATTCTATTGATAGATGAAGTTTATTTATAGATGTATGTGCGAGTTCTATTTATAGATGTATGTGCGAGTTCTATTTATAGATCGCATGTCTATCTATAGATGCATGTCGGCTATTATTATCCCTTAATAATAGTTGGACAATAAAAAATAATATATTCTCAATGAGCACTAGGAAATAGTTAACTGAAGTGTAAAATCAGTTAGCTATAGAAATTCGAGTTTAGAGGTTGTTTTGTGGGACATGCAAGTGGACTTAGTTGTAACTGAGTGATTTGAAGTTGTAACAAAGTTGGATGTGTATTTATGTGAGTTTTAAAGTATTTTAACTCAGTTAAGTGAGTTAAACTCAGTTGTGCTAGTTGTAACTGAATTAATTAATTCACAATCAATGGTCTCACATGCAACTGAAGATTTACTATTGTTAACTATCAGTTGTGACATTAGTGGGTGCACTGAAAGGGACAGTTTGACTATCAGTTGTGACATTCGTGGGTGCACTCATGCAACCACACACACATTGGATATGCCCATGAGGATTGTGCAGTCAAGGAAAGAAATCTTCCATTTATTAAGGGATTGCTATCAGCTGGGATTATGCAGTGGAGGCAGGTTGTCTGGAGGCAATAAATTGGCACATGAATTTGCCAATTTTTGTTTTACAGTGTGAGACAATTGTATATTGTACTGAGAGCTCTTGGATTAGAGTTTTGTATGATATTTTTTCATGATCCATGATATATACATAATATATGATAGTGGTTTTTTTAGCTTTATGCTTTCCTAGTAAAAACATTTGTGTTATGTGTGATTGATATTTCTTCTTGATATTGCAATTAGCGATCGTGTTTCAAATTCCGCAAAGATTTTTGTAGAATCGAATCTGTATTTAACAATGGCATATAGTTTTTAGATCAGGAGAATACATCCAATACATAATTTGTATTAAAAATTTCTACAATGGGCATTTGGAAGATACATCAGACGGAGAAAGAATCCAGAGATCGATTTCTTCAAGTCTAAGGAAGAATCGAAGTGGTTCTAGATTGCAGAGAGGGGAATGATAATTATTTAGGAGGAAGAGTTCTGAAGGCAAGGGAGTACAGGAAGAGAGGAAAGAGGGAGCCACTAGTAGCAACACAGTGATAGCCAAGCAGCAGTTACGTTGGGCCAGTGCAAAGCAACAGAGGAGTTCAATTTCAGGCTGAGAGAAGCATATGAGGGTTCCTTCAGTTTTCGGAGGACGTTTTCTGGAGGAAGAGAACACTCTAGTCTCACCCATCTATGAGCACTGAGGCAAACATAAGCAGCAGTAACACGGTGACAGCATAGGGGGCGCAGTCACTATATAGAGTTCACTCAGAGCTACTCAGAGAAAGTGTAGGTCAGTGTCAAAACTTCATGGTAGAGTGAGAAGTGTCTCACTAGTATTTTCCTATCAGATTTTCTCATGTGATAAAATCACAATCACACATTTGTACTCAAACTTCTGCATAATAAATAAACCCTCAGATATGTTGCACCGGTTTTCCCACATTGGGTTTTTCCGGGACAATTGTCCAAAAAATAACGGTGTCTATGTGTGAATACTTGTGTTATTTATTTCATATTGATTATGTATTGTAAAGTATACAACGTATTTTATTTTGGTATTTAACATAGTGAAATGTTAAATAATTGTGAATGAATGCAATAGAAGAAATATAATCAGTAGTTGTAGTAGGATTATATACTATAGAATTGTCACATGGTATCAGAGCTATCAGATCCAAAGGAAGCAAGGTCAAGGAGTAGACTGCGCAAA
The DNA here is from genome assembly GCA_034641835.2 of Pinus albicaulis. NCBI lineage: Eukaryota > Viridiplantae > Streptophyta > Pinopsida > Pinales > Pinaceae > Pinus > Pinus albicaulis. Next base: position 188,692,835 of record CM076578.1, on the reverse strand, counting down.
CTAGAAGCTTGAGAAGGGACGTAGCACAGGGGAAAAAAATCATAGATAAGTATGGCAGACTTAGATATTTTATCCTCTAGGTTAGAAGAGGATTGTGCATGCTTGTCAAGTTCAGGATCTGCGGGAATTTGGTATATTGATAGCGGGGTTTCAACACATATGACTGAAGTAAGAGAATATTTCTCAAGCTATAAGGAGGACCAGATGAACTTCCAAATCACTATGGGGAATAGCATGAAATTCACTCTAGTTGGGAGAGGAACCTTAGTGTTTCAGAAGGAAGTCGAAACTAGCGTCAAGGTCACAGATGTACTACATGTGCCAGGGCTTGGGATGAATTTAATCTTAGTGTCCCAGTTGCAGGACAAAGGGTATGATGTATACTTTATTTGGAATAAGGCATATGTCAAGCACCCAAGCTGGAAGCAAACAAAGTAGATCGGAGTTAGGAGCAACAAACTATACAGTTTACAACTTGAATCTCCGATGGCACTAATCGGTAATAATCTTGAAGACAAGAAAGGGTTGAATGAACGTTGGCATAGAATAATGGGGCACTTGCACCATGGTGCATTGAAGATGCTCAGAGAGACAGTTGTTGGGGTACCTGTTCTCACCGTTGAGCCTGATGATGTATGCCGAGGATGTGTACTTGGGAAGTACGCTAAGGCAGCCTTTCCCAGAAGTGAAAATTGGGCACCCAGCATATAAGGACTAATACACTCAGATATTTGTGGATGTTGAGAAAACAGCTCCAAAAATAGAAGAAAAGAGATATCAATGCCTTAGAAATAAGCCACTTCAAGGGGGAAACCTCCAATACATTACATGAATGAACAATTCTTGGATGATACAAATTACAAAACCTCCTTTCTATATATAGGAGTCCATGGGGCCATAATGTAATCTTAGTGGGGCCACAATGTAATCCTAGCTGACCTAACAATAATAATTTAAGGGCACAATAATAACAATATGGGGGTTACAGGGGTACAATAATAACAATAAGGGGGTTACACTAACAACAATAAGGGACTATACTAGTAACATAGGGACCTAACATGCCCCTCTCCTTCAAAAAAGTGTTGTCCTCAACGCTTGAGTAGCTCTGGGTGCTTCTGTATAAAATTCTCATCCTCCCATGTAGAATCTTCAGTGGGTAAGTTCTTCCACTTGATGAGATACTCCGAAATTGATCGATTCCGTAGTTGTCGAGTTCTTTTTTCCATGACTGCTTCAGGTTCCAATATGATTTTCCCTTCCCCATCAAGTTCTGGCAATACTGTTTGAACTGGAAGATTTTCACCTAGAACCTTCTTTAAGCATGAAACATGGAAAACTGGATGTACTCGCGAAGAAGCAGGAAGCTCCAATTTGTATGCCATAGTACCAATCTTTTGCAACACCTTGTAAGGACCATAGTACTTTGGGGATAATTTATTATCCTTCTTTGCTTGCTTGAGGGACATTTGCTTGTATGGTTGTAGCCGTAAAAATACCCAATCTCCTACATCAAAACTTCTCTTGCTACGATGTTGATCTGCCTGTTGTTTCATTCGATTTTGTGCCAAATTCAGGTTATCCTTTAAGAGTTGGAGAACTTCTTGCTGATGCTCGATGTGATCTTCCACCGCTTGAACCTTCGAATTTTCCCTTAAAGATGATGTGATGGATGGTGGATGATATCCATAAAGTGCCATAAATGGGGTCATTTTTGCTGCAGTATGGAAGGAAGTGTTATTCCACCATTCAGCAAGAGGTAACCACTTGACCCATTGTGTTTGTTTATCAGATACAAAACAACGAAGATATCCTTCCAAACATTTATTTACTATCTCAGTTTGACCATCAGATTGAGGATGATAAGATGAGCTATGAGCTAATCGAGTACCCAAACAAGAAAATAACTCCGTCCAAAAATTTCCAGTAAAAATGGGATCTCTGTCGCTCACAATAACCCTTGGGTTTCCATGTAGCTTTTGAATTGTGCCCATAAATGTAGTAGCAACTGTACTTGCTTTAAATGGATGAGATAATGCACAAAAGTGTGCATACTTGGTAAGTCTATCAACTACCACCATGATGACACTCTTTCCTTCGGACTTAGGTAAACCTGTGATAAAATCCATTGAAATCTCCTCCCAACGTTGACCTGGAATGGATAAAGATTGTAGAAGACCCAGGATCGTAATTGTCTCAACTTTATGGACTGGTTCAGTAAGGGACTATACTAGCAATATAGGGACCTATACTAGTAATATAGGGACCTAACAGTGGACCAACGTCCACTAACGCTCTCAAGGGTGGAAAATATTTTGTCACATTCATTGATGATCACACCAAAAAGACATGGATTTACTTCCTGAAGACAAAAGATGAAGTCTTTGAAAAGTTCAAAGAATTCAAGTCTCTTGTTGAAAATATGATTGGGAACAAAATCAGGACATTTCATTCAGATAATGGTGGAGAGTACACAGATGGAGACTTCATAGATTTTTGCGCAAAGGAGGGCATCAGGAGGGAGTGGACTGCACCATAAAATCTCGAACAGAATGGTGTGGAAAAACGGAAAAATAAGACAATTGTAGGCATAGTCAAGGCCATGTTATTCGGCCTTGGATTGCCCAGATATTTATGGGAAGAAGCCTGCAACACGGAATTGTACATTCAGAACAGGACTCCTCATAGAGCATTGAGGAAGAAGACTCATGAAGAAGTTTTCACAGGGAAGAAACTAGAGGTATGGGACCTTCGGATATTTGGTAGCATGGCATACTGTCATATGCCAAGCGAGAAGATAAGTAAGCTTGATCAAACTGCAAAAAGGGGGTATCTTATAGGATACAGCGAAACCTCCAAGGCATGTAGGATATAGATTCCTAGCAGCAGGAAGGTTGTGATAAGACGCGATGTTAAGTTCATGGAGGATAGATCTTTTCAGAAATCGCGTGATATGCCGGCATAAGATCAAATTGCATAAGTTCCCTTGGTCCAAGAGCAGCAGGGGCACCAAGAAGGACAAACAAGAAGACAGAATTTAGTACCCAATACAAGTACTAAAATTTCCATAGAATAATATCCAAAGAATACTCAGTCTGAGGAACAGCCAAATCAGGAGGAAGAGTTGAGAGAGAAGCCTTCCACCAATTTTCAGATCAGTAGGGAAGATCAGCAGATATTGAGGGACACAGAAAACTTCATTGGGACTCCTAGGAGTGGGAAGAGGTAGCATAGACAATCTGACAAGTATCAGGATTTGGTTGCTCAGGTAAAGGACCCTCCAGCTTCCAGGAAGTTGTTCGGCACTCGGTATGGGTAGATGCCATGATAGAGGAGTATGCTTCTATCATGACAAATGTCGTCTGGGAAGTTGTGCCCAGACCTTAGAGTAAATCGGTTGTTGGATTACGATGGATCTACAAGATCAAATACGTTACAGATGGTAGCGTAGAGAAATATAAGGCTAGGTTCGTAGAAAAAGGGTATGCTCAAAAGGAAGGAATTGACTATGAAGAGACCTTCACACTAGTTGCCTGATATACCTCCATCCGGACTATCGTATCCTTAGTAGCGCAGATGGGATGGGAGATTCATCAAATGGATGTCAAGACAACATTCTTGAATGGATAGATTGAGGAAGAGGTATATATCGAACATCTAGAGGGTTTTGAGACTCATGAGAGGAATTCTCATGTATGTAGATTGAAGAGCCATGTACGGGCTCAAGCAAGCTCCGAGAGCATGATATGGTCGAATAGATAGCTATTTCCAAAAAATGGGGTTTGTCAAGAGTGATGCAGATCCCAATATTTACTATTTACTAGTAAAGGATGAGCCATTAGTATAGTACTATATGTATATGATTTTTTTCTCACTTGATCATCTAGGCTCATCAAGGATTGCAAACGGAATCTAGAAGTAGAATTCGATATGAAGGATTTGGGGTTGATGCATTACTTCCTAGGTTTGGAGGTATGTCGGAAGAATGGAGATACCTTCATGGGACAGGAGAGGTATGCCATGAAAAAATTGAAGAGGTTCGGAATGCAGGATTACAGGCCCATGGCCACACCCATGATCACCAATTGGAAAAAGATAGATGCATCAGAAGATGCAGAAGTATACCCCACCTTATACAAACAACTCATCGGGTCATTAATGTATCTGGTTAACACCAGACCAAACATTTTCTTTGTTGTCAACACTCTTCGTCAGTTTATGGTGGAACCCAAAAGAGTGCACTGGGCAGCAGCAAGGCACATCCTGAGGTATGTGCGAGGAACAGTCGGATTTGGTATAAGGTATGGTCGAGGAGAGAATGTCAGACTCAGTGGATTCATAGATGCAGATTGGGCAGGAAGCTCAGTGGACAGAAAAAGTACCTTTGGTTACTGTTTCAGCATTGGATCAGGAATGGTCTCCTGGTACAGCAAGAAAGAGAAGTTAGTAGCATTGAGCACAGCTGAAGTAGAGTACATGGTTGTTATTACAACTACATATGAATCTGTTTGGCTTCGGAAACTTCTTGTGAGTCTATTCAGGAGGAGGATGGAGCCGACTAGCGTTTACTATGACAATCAGAGTTGTATCAAACTCTCTGAAAATCTAGTATTTCATGATCAGTGCAAACATATTGAAATTAGGTGTCATTTTATCAGAGATTGTGTTCAGCATGGGGCATTATAGATACATTACATTCCCACGAGAGAACAGATAGCAGATATACTCACTAAATCTCTAAGGAGGATTAAGTTCACTTAGTTCAGAGAACAGTTGGGTATGACTGAAAATCCATTTCAGTAATCAATGGGTCTTCAGCATAGTTGAAAGAGGGAGTTGTAGTACAGTGGAAGTTAGCAGTAGCATGCAAGGTCAGCAGCAGTTCAGATGTAGCACTTGAGCAGTGTTGATGTACAGCAGTGTCATACATTTGAAGCTCAGCAGTAGATGTTACAATATCTAGAGCAGTACATTGTGTTGTATGCTAGAACACTTTCCTCACTAAGAGGGAATGTTGATTTATGGTAGCATTGGGTGTGTTCTAGCCTTGAGATTTTACATATAGGCTATGACTCTTGTATTCCACAATACCCAGAAAGTGTTTTGGGAGATTCCTCTTAGAAATGATTTAATTAAATTAATTAATCTTTTTAATAGTTTCCTAAGTCTAAACATAGGAAAATTGATTAATTAAAGTGTATTAGTTGAATTAAGTGAGAATATTCTAGATAAAGGCACAGATCAACTCTCAGTTAATCTTTGCCCTTGATTATGATTTAATCTTGGCCATTGATGAGTTAGTGAAATATTATAAAGGAGAGCTCGATGGGCATTTGGAAGATACATCAGACGGAGAGAGAATCTAGAGATCGATTTCTTCAAGTCTAAGGAAGAATCGAACTGGTTCTAGATTGCAGAGAGGGGAAGGAGAATTCTTCAGGTGGAAGAGTTTTGAAGGCAAGAGAGTACAGGAATAGAAGGAAAGAGGGAGCCACTACCAGCAGCATAGTGATATCCAAGCAGCAGTTATGATGGGCCAGCACAGAGCAACAGAGGGAGTTCGATTTCAGTTGGAGAGAAGCATCTGAGGGTTCATTCAATTTCTAGAGGACGTTTTCTCGAGGAAGAGAACACTCTAGTCTCACCCAGCTGTGAGCACTAAGCTAGACATAGCAGCAGTAACGCAGTGACAGCGTAGGGGACGCAATCACTACGCAGAGTTCACGCAGAGCTACTTAGAGCAAGTGCAGGTCAGTGTCGGAACTTAGTGGTAGAGTGAGAAGTGTCTCACTAGTTTTTTCCTATCAGTCTTATTCATGTGATTGATAGAGAATCACAATCTTACGCAAAATTTTGCATAATAAAGAAACCCTCAAATTTGTTGCACCAGTTTTGCCACATTGGGTTTTTCCGGGGACAATTTTCCAAAAGTAATGGTGTCTATGTGTGAATACTTGTGCTATTTATTTCATATTCATTATGTATTGTGAAGTCTGCAACGTATTTTATTTTGATATTTAACACAGTGAAATGTTAAATAATTGTGAATGAATGCAATAGAAGAAATATAATCAGTAGTTGCAGTAGGATTCTATATTACATAATTTTCACAGCACTTGTGTATTTTTTCCCTTATGTAATCAGATGTAATTGGGTCTAGAATTAGTCTTTTGGGGTCTTACTATGTGATGGGTTTGTGACATTTTTTTATCTTTGGTTAGTTATGAAAATGTTGATGTAACCCACTTGTATTTCTTGCAACTGGGCACATACTTAATAATAAAATACTCATTTTTGTGTAAAAAAAATGTTAAACACTAAACCTATTCCTATTTTTTCTAGGGTTTTCCACTTTTTCTAGGATTTTAACATATATGAATTAATTTAAGATACAACTTTTTTTTGGGTCAAAAACATGCTTTATATTATCATATCAAAAATTTCAACAGAGTACATCACCATTGCAACCAAATAGAGAAACATACACGATAGGCCTAGCTCTATGTAGAAAGAAGCCTAAAGAGGAGCCAAGGCAGTTGGTGTCTTTGGTTATTGTTGGCACAAAAATAGAAAAATTACATAACTCATAATTACACATTAAGGAGGGCGATTATGCAAGAACGTTGGAGGGGTAGCGGAGAGAGCAACTCATTCATGCATCTCGTTCAATGAGTGTGTTGTTACTGATGCCAGAATCATTCCACAAAGTCCAAGACCTCATTTTTCCTGTGTTGGGGGTCCTTGATGTAGGCAACTAGTTCATTTCTATCCTCATACCTTTATTCCCTCACTCTATCCATGTTAAGATGAATGTGGTCCGACTGAGTCATGATGGACTCTAGTGTGACCAGAACTTCGACATGTCCCTGGGAAAGAGCTAGGGACGGATCCATCTCTGCATCGGATTGTCGGCTCTCCGTCGATTCTGAATTCGAGCTAGGCTCCTCAAGTTGTCGGCGGTTATCCAAACGCGGGCCTACACGCCCACCCCCCCCCCCCCCCCTCCCCCCTTTGGGCACACCCTCATTGACGAGGCATGGTAGCAACCCCACCACCTCTAGGCATAGTACCACAGAGGATTACCTGCCTAACAAATAGAATACACCACAAACAACTAAATTGACAATTACAAATTACAATATAACTTAAAATTTTCGATTTTGCGACAGCACTATCCATCGAGGGGGGAGCCCAAAGACCGGAGCTTTTGCAATGCAATCATGAGCAGAAAGGAAAGAGGGTAACATGCCCCAAGGCCTAGAGTCTGAGGATCTGATACAGAGCCGTAGAAGGATCCAGATGTCATGGCACCCAACTTCCTACCGCGCCCAACTTGCGAAATCGAGCCAAAGGTTGAAACGGGCAGCGACAACTGTTAATTCTGCCTCCAGCCAACTAGGACCAGGCTAGAGGCCTGATAAATCAATGTGTCTAGTAGATAAACCTTCCCCCAAATCCCATGGCCATGCCTAGTATCGAATCCCAGTTCCTTCTCTGTCGCATCTGACAATTCCATCCTGTTATGCTGCCCCAAGCCATTACTTGAGCCAAGACCTCTACAAACAGCACCTCGTTCTCTACCGGCAGTCTCTCCTCATCGCCCAATGTTTGCGAATTTTTCCTGGAGTGTCCCTTAGAAGTATTAATCTACGCTCGAATGAAGCCTGGGTCAGGTTCCTAACATCATTCATTATGCTTGTGTGGCGCGTGGAGGCCCGGCTGATCCACAAACTATTCCACCGCCAACTGTCACCTTAATTTCCCACCCCCATCGGTGAATTTAAGATATAACTTTAATATAAGAATAAATTCAATATAATTTTACTTGTGTTAAAACATTTTATTACTTTCAAAATGAAACATAACCTAATTATCATAAAGAGAAGTACATATAGTGTAATATTTTCCTAGAAATTTTTCTTCCAAGAATATTTGAAGAAAATGGCGATGTAGAGAGGTAATAAAGTGAGGTAAGGTAAAGAAATAAACTTGTTTTATGTTGAAATCATTTTGTAAATTTTATGAAACTAATCCTCATTTTTTATATATGATCTAGGGAGGTTGATTGAAGATTAATTGAATTATCTAAGTGAATAATGGAGGAGCATAATAGAGAGGAAATTAACGATCGACCATAAACTAAAGAAGGAATAAAAACAAAGGCATTGTAATATTAAAAGATTAGTTGTATAATGGGAAATTTAGAAAACTAACTTTTCCAGAAATAAAAGGAGTCAAAGTTATGAAATTATGGTTATCTTTAGATCTTTAGATCATTAAATCATGGTATGGTGGGTTGTGGAGGTGAAACCTTATTTTTTTGAAGACATGATGTACATGTTGCATTGGCATGCTTCATTATTATAGTGAGATTTTAATATATGCTATTATCATTCATTGTGCTTTTATTTTATGTTTCTATTTATTTTAAATTTGTATTTACTTGTAAACATGAAAGATTACTAATTTGGCATGATCATACAATAAATATTTCATACATATTTGATTTAATACTTCTTAAATATATACTATTTAGAGGATTTAAACTAGAATTTGAGTGACATATTGTAGGTAGGAATTATACCGGTACATTATATCTTATAATTTCCTTTCTTGTTTCATTTGAATTGCTAATACATGTCAGTTATTGTTTTATTTTATGTTTTACATTTTTGTTCGTTTATTTTATCTTATTTTACTAGCATACATGAATGATTAAGGATGATATTGTAGGTAGGAATTATACCGGTACATTATATCTTATAATTTCCTTTCTTGTTTCATTTGAATTGCTAATACATGTCAGTTATTGTTTTATTTTATGTTTTACATTTTTGTTCGTTTATTTTATCTTATTTTATCTTTCTTAAATATATATTGTCTAGAAAGATTTAAATAAACATTCTAATTTATTTGTTGCAGATTGAAATGATATAGGTACATGATATCATATGATTTTACTGCATATTTAAATTGGATATATATACCCAACATGTTCTAACTTTTCTTTTATTTTTTCATTCTTATTCTAACTTTAATTTCATTTCTAACCATAATGTTATGTATAGATCATGATGCATATTTGGAATTTACGTTTTAGTCATAATGATTTATTTATTTAATACGTTTCACATATTATAAGCCTTACCACCTATATTTTCTTAAAAAATTCTTTTATGTATAATCTGACCTATCAATAATTTAATGATATTATTATTGCAATAGTTGTGTTAATTTATACATAACATCCAACACACGGAATATCCCCTATTGTTGGATAGGGCCAGTCTCCAACCTAATTCGAGAGGATCATCAAATCCTCATTGGATTTATTTTGGGTTGTTTCTTGTCACCAGGGACAATCCAGGAGACAACAAATGCTTCTTTTATTTTGCAAGTTGTAACTTGATGGAAGCACCCACTCCCACTTCTTATAGGCTCCAAGTTGTTTTTTATCAGGGTACTTCCTCACAGGATACATCAATCCTCTGATGGCTTAAACATTTACTTTGAAGTTTTACCCTATTTTTAAATTATGGGTTCCTCCTTATCTCTATTTTGTACTTTGTCTCTGCTCCTTTACAACCACTTACCTCCTTTGATCCTCTATCTCAATTAAAATTCTCCTTCTCTCTATATTTCTCTCTCTTGCTAGGTAAAAAAGTTGAATAAGGTCTCTCAACAATTCAGTCAACTGGTAGTTTTGCATTCCAAAAATCCATGTTTATATAACTTGTTGTCTCTTTATATTCCAACGCGGGGATTATAAATTAACTCGATGTATCTTTGTATTCCAACATTGTCTCTTTATATTCCAAAAGCATGGATTTGAAATTAACTCAATGTCTCTTTGTATTCCAACGTTGCCTCTTTGTGGTCAACCCATTCATTTCACATTCTTCCAAATTTTAAAGTTGAAAACAAAACAAATGGACCTAAAAATATTTTTTTTAAATAGCATAAGCCAACTCCAATGAGTGTATAAACCATGCCATGTGATTATTCACAAAAAAAATTGAGCTCAAAACCTTCTCGAAGATCCCTACAACATGGAAAACAGTGATCGTAAGAAAAACTTGGGGATCTTTTGCGGTAGTCCACAATAGAAGTATTACAATTTTCACAATACATACTTTCTTCTATATTGATTTTAGCCCCAGGATATTTCAGCATATTTTTTGCTCCTCCTTGAATCTCTATCTCTACATCATTTCCAAGCACTGCTCATAATGGAATGTCTTCTAATCTAAAATATTTTCTTTGTTACCACTTCGGATACAATGTTATTCACATACCTTCTGCTACAAATTTGGTTTAAGAAATGAAGTATTGTTGCAGGCGCAACTAGGATTTGATCCAGGTGGATATTGGTGGCCACATGCCTATTCCACCTAGACCCCCATTCAGTTTCATCTTTTTCCTTGATGTAATATTCCCAATTAGCCATGAGCTAGTTGGAATATTAATTTTTGTTTTTGCTTTCTTGTTTGATGAATAAGAGGATATGGAGATCCATAAATCTCCTTAATATGAATAAAATCAATGCCAATTGTAAATGAGGACATCTTGGTAGCTTAATTGAGCACCCTTAGGTGTGAAAAGGGGCTGGAACACATAGACTGGGTCAACTTTGACCAAATCAACAACGATGTCATGGAGGAGTGGACATTTATAAAGAGACAACGCAGTTTTATATGGAGATTCTCTGTATGGAAGTAGTGTCATAAATGAATGGGGCTTAGGGTTAGAAATCTCATCACTTATATAAGGAAGAGGATGGCAGCCATATTATGTTATGTTGGTATATTTTATATTTTTGAATATATGGTATGTTTAGACATATAACTTTCTTCAGCTGTTTAGCTAAGATTGCAGTGTTGTTTAGCACAGGGTGTTCCTGATCGGGAATCCCACCTCTTTCCTTGACAAGCCTCTAGGAAGAGCTTGCACTACATTCCACATTTAGGCATTTTTCCAAGGCTTCAGTCTTAATGTACAGCACAGTTCATGTTGAGGATTTGTGTTGTCTTGTAGGGTAGGAGTTGTGGAGAATTGATTTGCGATATTTTTGAGCTAGATCTAATTGGAGGGAGGTTCCTTTCTCTTGGGAGGCTATTAAAGAAGGCCCCGGAGCATCATAGACACATTTGGCATCAGGCCACAGTATTTTTATCCCCTACGGCACAGTATCAGCCTGGATCTGCATTATTTTAGGGAGGAGTTGCAAGGGTGTTTGCAGTAGGTAATTTGGGAGGTGATTTCTTCAGTGAAATGGCCAGCCTTTCATCTAGAGGATCCATTGGAGGAGAGCACATTCATTTTCAGATCTATTTCATCCATTTCTCTTCAGTTAGTTGCTGCAGCATACTTTGAGCCTTAGGGCTACAGCTCATATTGTATTATTGGGTGCTTTTCCCGGAGAGCCTTTTGGCTTCTTTTTTGGAGGTTTTATAGAGCCTAGATCTTCATGTTTGTATCTATTGTGGCATATATCAGCACTATATATTTTGTGTACTCATTTTCTATAGCAGTGATTTTAAAATTGTGTTGTAGAAGTGTCTCCGACATTTTGATATAATAGCAGCACCTCAATATTGAGGGTTTTCTTCATTGGAGGCTTATTGTGTCTTGTTACATGCCTTGTGGCCCATTATATTATACATGTTTGTTGATGTTATAATGAATTATAAGACTCCATATTGGTCTCCATTATTTATGTCATGATTTGCACTACTATTTCCATGGTTTTGCACTATATTCCTACTTTTCCCATTTGGGAATATTACACTTTATTATAGCAGCATTTACAATTTTTAGTATTTTTCGAGTCTTCAACTTTTGGAGCTATTTTCACCCACTAAACGACGTTTGTTTAGGTCTGTGGCAGGCTCGTAGTCGTAGGAAAGGGTTGTGGAAAATCCTATAGTAATCAGATAGATATTTCCAATGAGGTATCAAACGTCCCAAACGAATATCATATAACCAAGTTACAACCCCCGGAAGTTGGTTGCTCAACTAACCCCAACGGGGCCCACAAACTCTTGGCATTTCGTCTCCTTGGATTAGGGTTTTGGTTTTTTAGGGTTTTCCCTTGTTGTTCAATAATAAAAACACCCTCAAGCCTCATTATAACACATTTCATAGGCATGTAGCCACCACATCTCTCCTCAGAGATAAGCTACCATCGCCTGAGCTAGTTTACTTCTATTATGTTTGTAAGCATCTTTCAGTTCTTTGATATTAATGAAATGGATATTTATTTCTGATGCATCTATTTTTTTATGTTTATATTTGTATTCTATTGTGTTCTTGCATAAGTTTGGATTAGTGGTATCAAATCGTTCTACTTTTTCTCTATTTTTCTTTGCATGTCCCCAACGAGGTTCGGGTATAAGGAGTTAGGGCTCAAACTGGTTGAACATTTGGGAGACCAACCTCGCAAACCCCGATGGTGTCCCATGGTGAAAGAAAAGAAAGATGAGGGAGCAGGAGATCCTTTCAAAATATTGCTCAAGGAAGCTCTCGAGCGAAAGAGGAACTCAATGATAGATAACTTTGCCCATATTTTTCAGTGGCCACCCACAGGCGACACTTCTTAATCCAACAACCACCTTGGAGGCACCACTCCCTATAAGGTACAAGTCAAATTTGACATTCCCATATTTTAAGGGAAGATAGATGCAGACATCATAGATATATGGTTAAATATGTTAGAATGATATTTTTTGGTTCATGAATTTTCCAATCAGGAAAAGATTACTTTTTCACTCCTCAAAGTCGCCCCCCATCTCAAGGATTGGTGGGAAACCTACTATGAACAGAGGGATGAGAGAGAACCCTCACTATTTTTTTCCACACCCACTTGGAATTATTTCCAATACACCATCAAGGAATAGTATTACCCCATCAAGATGTGCATGAGCTGACAAATCTTTTCCATACCCTGGGCACAAAGTTGGGTATCAAATATTCGAAAAAAAAGAAAGATAAAATAATAATAATAATATTGGTGATCAAGTACTGTAGATCCTTTCATAAATACATTTAGGAAGAAATCAAGCTCCTGTACATCTCCTCACTTAGTGCATCATACCGTTATGCTGCCAATATTGAGTAGAAATTTTAAGCAGAAGAATCAAGACTTTCGCTTTGCGAATCAGAAGAAATGGAAAGGAGCCCCCAAACCACATAATAAAGGACAAATCCAAGACAGGGTGGCCTAAGACAACCCATCGAAGCCACAAGCAAGGAACAACACCACGAACACAAAGACGGACACAGGGGAATGGTGTGAGTTCCATAAGAGCCCCACTCACAACACAAGTGAGTGTCGAGCCAAGCAGTCATTCATTGTCGAGATGAAGGATTATGAATCATGTGCATGTTTTGACTCTGAGTGTAAACCAAACAAGGGGAATGACAAAGGAAAACATATTATTGATGTGGAGCCCAGTGCCACCGTTTCCACCACCAAAATCCAGAATATTGAGCCCAAAGATCCAGAGGAGGGGGAGCGGCTCTTCCACTCACAAATGTGTGTGAAGGTTTGCCTGTTGAATTTCATTGTTGATAGTGGAAGCCTAAAGAACCTCATATCACCATATATTATGAAGTGGTTGGGCCTACCGACCACACCACACCCGCATTCGTACATCATCGGGTGGCTTCACCAAGGACGATATCTCTGCATTAACCAGCATTTTCGCCTTCCATATAGCATCAATCCCTTCACAGATGAGGTACTATGTGATGGTTCTCCTCTTGTGTATTATTCTAGGCCTCATATTGTTATTATTTCTTTGGGTATTAATTTAAAGAGAATACCAGAGGTAGAAACACCTACCGCCATCTCTATTATCTTTGGGAAGCAACGTAGTAAGATAATTTCCCAGACCAGGAAATTTGTCTTCCTTATGATTCACCCTCAAGGAAAGAATAATATTGTGGCCACATCCACAGCCTCGAGACATGGCTCCTCCATGCGGCAGAAATAGATGGACAAGGTCATGGAGGAATAAAGGCACATCTTCACCTCACCCACACGGGTACCCCTGCACTTTCAGGTCAAGCACTCCATCAATATGACCTAAGGCACGTCGCTGCCCAACAGACCAATATATCGACGCTTTGTTCTAGAGAATGATGAAATTAAGAGCCGGATTCAGGATTTCTTGCAGAAAGGGCACATCAGGCCAATTTCATCACCCTATGGGAGCCCGATCGTGTTGGTACAAAAGAAAGACGACACTTGGAGAATTTGTATTTACTATCGAGCATTGAATAAGATCATTGTTTGGAATAGGTATCCAATCCCATGAATAGATTACCTTCTAGACCAACTCAAGGGGTCGAATATTTCAACAATATTGATTTGAATAATGGTTATCACAAGGTGCCAATCGAACCCTCTGATGTGTGGAATAATGCCTTCAAATCCAAGGAGGGCCTCTTCGAATGGTTGGTCATGCCTTTCGGGTTAACGAATGCCCCTGAAACATCCATGGGGTTGATGGGTGACATATTACGGCTCTTCACCAACTCATTCATGGTAGTGTATCCTGATATTCAACCAGAGTTTGGGAGAGCATCTACACCATATTCGGTAGGTCCTCCAAACCCTGTGACAACACAAGCTATGTGACAATTTAGAGAAATGCGCTTTTTGTATGACATAGATTCAATATATGGATTACATCATTAATAATCTAGGGGTGCATGTGGACCCACCCAAGATACAAGTCATTCGATATTATCCAACCCCAACCACTCTTACAGAGCTACATAACTTTCTGGGACTTGCCAATTTCTACCGCAGGTTCATGTTGGGTTTCTCTCATATCACTTGGCCTTTGAGTCAAGTCACCAAGGGCGGAGTGAAAACAAATTTATTCTAGTTTGAATCTCAACAGAATGAATTTTCTTAGTTGAAGCATCGCCTCTTCTCTGCACCACTGCTCACATTACTAGTTTTGAAGAAACCATTTGAGATTGAGACTGATGCCTTCATCTATGCTATTGGGGAAGTTCTTAATCGATAGGGGCATCGAGTGGCATATCACAATGAGACACTTTTAGACAAAGTCCGAAAGAGATGTATTCAACTGTGCAGGCCTACCAACAATGAAAGAATTACCTTTTGGGGAAGTAAATGGTCATCCACATAGACCACCGAACCCTACAATTCATACAAATACAAGGAAAGTTGTAGAACAATTGCCATAAAAAATGGTCCATATATCTGCGACATTTCCATTTGAACATCAAGTACAAGAAGCGAATCACCAATAATGTTGTAGACTGTCTCAGCTGACCAATGTGCTCAAATATTATGGACACGAGACTTTGGGGTGGTCGCATATTTATAAGAGCGATCCAGAACTCAGCAACACATACTATGATGCTCCTGGAAGGCAAGAAAGTTCCATATTTCACTGTTATACCACCTAGTACACCTCTGTGTTCCTTCAAGCAAGTGTTCCATGATGATTTGGGAGGTGCACTACAGTCGAGTCGTTGGATATTTTGGAGTAGAGAAAAAATGGCAGTACTGCAGAAGTATTTTTTTTCGTTGAACCTTCAACAAGATGTTCGAAAGTACATCAAATCCTACACTTTCTGCGCCATTTCCAAAGCAACAATCAAGAAGCAAGGCCTATATACTCTTGTACTTACTCCTAGTAGGCCTTAGGAATCCATCTCCATGGATTATATCTCGGTCCTTCCTTCTACTAAGCATGGAAATGACTATGTTTTCGTGGTCATCGACAAATTCTCTAAGATGGCCATTTTGGCAGCTGGAAAGAAGAATATCACAGTAGAGGCCACTGCTAAGCTCTTCTTTGAACGAGTGTGATGACCTGAATGAGAATATTACTGTTTTTTTTGTTAAGATCCAATTCAGAATATGAACAAAGTGCTTGAGGATTATGAGGTTAATTGCAAGTTTAACATGAGTTTTTATGTGTTTATATGTGAATTTCATGAGAAAATTAACATAAACAAAACAGCTATGAAACTTGTTCCATCAACTCCAGAATGCCAAAAAATGCCAGTGTAGCCTCTTTCTGCCTTGAATTTGGTCAAAAACTGACTTAGTTATGACTTCCCCAAGTTTTTTCACTATTCACTCCACATTTTCCCCAAAATCTGGCACCATCCTACAAATCCTCCCAGAATTCAATTAACTGAGCACCAATTTCACCAAAAAACGGGTGAAATTTTCGGAGCACTTAAATTCCCAATAACTCTTATAAACCAAATTTCAAACCATATCAATTATGGTTTGATGAAAAACAAATTATATAAAAAAATTGGTGGTTTAAGGACCACAGACTTCGCGTTAACTATGGACACATGTGGCAGAGGTTGGCATATAATGTTGCAGTGAGTGGAGGCGGCTAGCAAGCCGGCAGCTTTCGACGGTCTCAACATTGGACACATGGCATAGGCGGGTTATCTATTAATGGTTATGGAACATTGGGGGGCGCATGGGGCTAGCCTCCCGCCCATGGTCCCGCCTCTAGCAGTGACCAGGGCCGGGGCTAGACCCCGGCCCCCTCCCCTCAATGTGCATTTCATATGTAAACAAAACAATATGAAAACCATAACATAGTAAGAACTACATGTGATGGAGCGATGGTAAAACTTGGTGCTTGGTACTTCGAGGTGGCAGGTTCAACCCCCGTTGCTACTTCTCGGACTTGACCTAAAAATTTGTGGCCTCCCGTGTTGCCATGTGGCAGCCTTCGGTTAGGCCACGTGGCAGCATGTGGTTGGCCACATGCCCATCCAATCACAATGTGCCAAATTAAACCAATGTCATCATGCTACTTGGCATCACACGATTCGACGAGGAAAACCATTGACTAAGTCAACCTGCACAGTCACCCTGCCACGTAGGCATGCCCAGTCAGTTGTACGAAATGCGAACTGGGTTGTCCTGCATTTTAATTTTTTAATTTGGATGTTTGACAAAGTGGACAAAACATGTTTCTGGGAGCATACAGTGTCAGTTTTCAATGAAACGAGTTGCGTTAGTTCAAAACGACGATATCTATGCGTTCGTTCAGGTTCCACGCCATTCTGACAACTTTCATTTTTTAGCATGATTTTGAGTACCTAATCACTCCTCCCCACTGGAATCTTTTGGACCCTAAAATATCACTTTCATTTGTTTAACAGATGAGGGTACAATTCACTCACCTTTATAATTTCGATCCATTTGGCCTTAGAATAATTTGTGCCTTTAAGCCCCACATGAAGGTAGTCTACACTTACTTGTTTTGATGTCCTATCACTTTCAATTGTTCAGCATATGATGGTACATTTCACTCACCTTTCCAATCTCGATCCATTTTGCCTTAGAATAATTTGTGCCTTTAAGCCCCACACGAAGGTAGTCTACACTCTCTCGTTTTGATGTCCTTGTTCTTCTGTCAAGAATTGTGTCTTGTTGAAGCTCATCAAGGTATTTAGGAGAAAAGTATTCAATAGAAGGAATCTGAACCTGTTCTCCTTTATCTTCAATCAATGGAGGCTCATACAACCTCAAATTCTCAACATTAACAACAGAGTAAATTTGAATGTATGAAGGAAAACCTAACTTAAAGGCATTTTCACCAATCTTTTCCAACATTCCGAAAGGACCATAACGGATTGGTTTCAGTTTTTATCTTCCCCTTGAAGCCTCTCTTTGTTAATGTGAAGCCAAACTTCATCACCAACTTGGAGCTTGTGATCTACACAATGCTTTTTGTGCATTGATTTATACTTGCCTTGGCTCTTTTCAAGCTGATCTTGAATTTTTTTATGTATCAATTGGATTTATTCTATGAAATTCTTGGCTTTATCTATGTCGCTATGGCCATCAATAACAACATCCTTCCCAAAAATGAAATCCCATGGCGATCTAGGCAAGTATCCAAGACATGCCTCAAATGGTTATGTTTGTGTAGAGGAATGTTTTGCACGATTGTAAGCATGTTGAATGTAGTGCAAGTTTTCATCCCACAACTTAGGATGCTTGTTGCAGTATCCTCGAAGATGTATGATTGCTTGATTGAACACCTCTGTTTGACTATCTTATTTTGGATGAAAGGTTGTACTCTTCTTCAACTTGGTGCCCATCATGTAGAAATTATATGCACTAAGCATGCATATGTCCAAGATCCACCTGATCTCACACTATTTAACTTTATGCAAGATACTAAATCTATTCCACTTGTTAATCTTTTGCGGAAAAATTAATTGCACACACATGTGAAGCATAAACAAAAATAATAAATCACACATAACACAGTTTTTAACCGGGAAAGCCTGAAGCTGAAAACCCCAACTATATATTATGTAACATGGATATCATATGACAATCTCATACAAGCATACAAAGCTTATCACAAGCTCTCAGTACAGTACAATCGTCATACACTAATCAGGCCTAATCTTGCAAATCCATGCACCGATCTTTGCCACTTGCTAGCATGCCTCCACTGCACAATCTCTGCTGAAGAATAGCTCCGAATGAATTTGAATTACACCATCCTTGACTGCGCAATCCTCATTGGCATCTCCACTAAGTGTGTGATGCAATTAATGCATCACTATAGTCACAACAGATAGTCTATCTTTCCCTTTCACCTATCTCTCCACTGGTCTCCAGTGAAACTGCCATGCACTGTAGTTAACTGATGTATTCTTCAGTTGATTAATGAGTTATTATTTATGAATTAATTCACTCCACTCTCACTAGTGTATCATCAGTTAGACCGGATACAACTAGCTCAACCGAGTCTAACTGAAGTTAAACCGATTACAACTCCACCAACACTTCTTTCCAACTATGTCATAACTCCGCCACTTGAGTTATAACCGAGTCCTCCATGCATTAGCTCCAAGAAACCCTCAGGAATCGTGTAATCTCTTCCGCAGCCGATGTGCCACACCTGTTCGCTGAAATAAAGTGCTCCAAGAGAATAAGCTGATATTTATTGTGGGATTATTATTAAGGGCTAATAATAATCGACATGCACCTATTTTTAGATTAACGATCTATAAATAGACTTCGCCCAGTATTCTAAAGATATAATTTCATCTATTTTTCACATTTGACCAACCATCTACAAATAGCATCTTGCAACTTATAGAATATGCTCACCATGTCTTAAAATAGACTCACACCTAAAAATAGCCTGCAAGCCCCATTTAGTGAAGGTGCTTACATTTCACTAAGCTCATCATCTTGTTGAATCTCAACACTGCCTCTCAACAAGATAGGGATTATCCTTCACCCGGATCGTGCCTCTATGATATTCGAATTTTCTCCTGTTGAGTGCCTTCGTCAGAATATCTACATCCTGATCTTCCGTAGGAATGTACTGAAGCAACATGATCTTCCACTACACACAATCTTTGATATGGTGATACCGGATATCAATATGTTTAGATCTATCATGAAACACAAAGATTTAACTATTTAATGCAACTCCGATTATCACAATGAATCACGATGGGATCTAAATGTGAACCGAAAAACCAACTTAATCTTCCTCATCCAGATAGCCTCACATGCGCCTAAACTTGCTGCCATGTATTCTGCTTCCGCTGAACTGAGTGCCACGAATCTTTGTTTCCTGCTGTACCAGAAAACTGTTGTAGATTTGATACCGAAAACCCCTCTTGATGTGCTCTTTCTCTCCGTTGGGCTGCCTGCCCAATCTGCATCCGTGAATCCATGCAACTTCACCTCATCCGTCTGTCTGTACCATAAGCCATACTCAAATGTGCCCCTGAGATACCTCAGGACATTCTGGTCTGCCTTCCAAAAGATATTGGTAGGCTTAACCATCGCTTGTGAAAGCTGGTTCACCGCATAGCATATGTCTGGTCTTGTATTAACTAAATACATGAGCGAACCCACCAACTGTCGATAAAAAGTGGCATCCACTACCTCTGCCGATGTAGCATCCTCTTTCCTCTAGTTTCCCGGAAGAGGAGTATCCATGGGCTTGCAGTCCTCCATGTGAAACTTACCAAGTATCTCCCAACCATACTTTCCTTGAGACACAAACAGTTCACCTTCTCGCTGCCATATTTCCAATCCAAGGAAATAATGAAGGAGGCCCAAATCCTTCATCTCAAACTCATTTGAAAGATCTGCCTTGCATGAGTGTATCAACTGCTCATCACTCGTTAGTATTAAATCATCAACATAAAGAAAAATGATTAAAAGATTACCTTCCACCATAATTTGGTATAGGTTTCCATCCGCCTCACTCTTGGTGAAGCCAATTCCAGTGAAATAATTGTCGATCCATGTGTACCAAGCACGGGGTGCTTGCTTCAGCCCATACAATGCTCTTTTGAGTTTTCACACATGCAAATCACTGCTGAATATATCAAATCCTTCGGTGTCGCTCAATGTACACCTCTTCTCAATGATCCCATTAAGGAACACAATCTTCACATCCATCTCTGATGAACGTGCCAACCCATCTGCGCTAAGAGATCAAGGATGGTCCTTATGGAAGAATATCGTAGGACAAAACGTGCAAAGGTTTCTTCATAGTCAATCCTCAATTCTATGAGAAGCCTCGGCAACAAATATTGCCTTATACTTCTCGACACTCCTATAAGGCATCTTGCTTACCTTGTAGATCCATCTTGATCCTACAACTGATTTTCCCACCGGCCTTGGAACAATCTCCCAAGCACTGTTTTTGAAAATGGATTCATACTCCTCCACCATGGAATCTACCCATGTGGGCTCCTGCGCTGCTTCTTCAAAACAAGATGGCTCTTTCACAATACACTTGCTCATAAGAGCCATGTATCCAGTATATCGGTCAGGTGACTGTCTCTGTTTGCACTGTGATGTAGGAACTCCTAAATTCTGTGCCGCATCCACCTTCAGTCTCTCAGCTTCTATGGTACGCTTTCTACCTTATATTATTTTTGGTTCTGCATGATTGGACTCCTCCACTCCATGAATCTCCTCCTGTGGTTGATCCACATCAAGAGGCTCATCTTTGGGAACAAGAAGTTCCTCCTCCGCATGCAAGTGTAGCTCCCTCTCAGTGTAGTCGACTTATATGAATCTCTGGAATTGATGCAAAGTCAGGCCACAACGTTCTGCGCCGGGAGGCTACGGTTCGTTATGAAATTCGATGCATGATATGGCTTTAACAGTTTTGAAATATGTTGATACGTGGTTTCAACCCATCGTTAGTATTTAAAATCCTTTGTCAACATTGGTATGCGTATGGTTGTGTAAATAAACCATCGTATATGTTTGTTCAGCGATCATAATTTTTGGGTGGAATTCTATGATTTTCGAATTCTTTAATGAATTCAGATTTGCTGTGATGGTCAACGACTTCGGTTTTCCTTCTTATATATTTAAACAAATCTGCTTTACAATAGCATGGAAGAGTTGATGAAATGATTTGAGCATTCGATCGGCCTAATCTGTGGCACGCGGAGTTGTAAAAGTTATATTAAAATGCTTCCGACACGACTTGTGGGCCATAACCCACAGGTCCAGGCTCGAGATTCATACATGAAAGAAGATTTTGGGCTTACCCCAAGACTCTTTTCATCAATAACAGTCATCCGATTATTTGGAAAATACACACGATAGTTATGGGGTGCTTCTGTGTACCCCACAAATATCCCAACTTCTGCAGTCGGCTCCAGCTTCTTCCTGGCGTCCTTCGTCACATGAATGTAAACAGGTGAGCCAAAAATATTAAAATGAGAAATATCAGGCTTCTTACCAATAAAAGCTTCTTCAGGTGTACTCATTCCAAGTACTCTATCAGGAAAATGGTTTTGCACATAAACCGCAGTGTTGCATGCTTCCGCCCACAAGTGCATCGGTAAGACCTGGTCATGCAGCATCGCTCATGTAGCACCCACGATCGTTCTTTTCTTTCTCTCTGCGACCCCATTTTGCTGTGGGTTATGAGGTGCTATGAGTTCTCTTCGAATTCCTTCTTTGCTACAGAAGTCTTTGAATTCGCCCGAGATGTATTCAGCACCATTATCGCTCCGTAGAGCTTTCACTTGCTTCCCCGAATCCTTCTCCACCAATGCCTTGAACTCACAGAACTTTGAGAACATTTCACTCTTCTTCTGCATGAAGAAGATCCAGCATCTACGAGAATAATTATCAAAAAATATCACATAATACCTGTGTTTTGTTGTTGAAGCAACCAAGAATGGTCCGCACACGTCTATGTGAATTCTCTCCAGGATCACCGAAGCACGGTTCTCCTTCTCATGAAAAGTGGTCTTCACAAACTTACCCATTGTACATCCTTTGCACTGATTTGACTGCGCAATAGTACCCTTGGGAAGTCCAGTAGAAATTTGCTACAAAATCTTCAAAGCACCATGGTGAAGATGGCCCAATCTCCTGTACCATAATTCACCCTCATCCCGGCTCACCACTTCTTCTACTTTGCCCACCATTGCAACGCAGCCATCTACCTCCAGCTTGTAGAGATTCTTAATTTTAACCCCTATCTTCTTGGTTTGACCCGTTGCTTTATGTAGAAGGAAGGCTTTTCCCTCACTGAAAACAACATCATAACCTCTATCTTCTAGCATTGCGACCAAGACCAAGTTCTTCTTTAGACCTGGAACATGCATAAAATTCTTCAACAAGAATGGATTACAGGACTCCCTCTCAAAGGTAATGGTCCCAATTCCAGTCGCACTGTACCGACCATCATCGCCCATCTCTATATGCATCTAGAGGTCCTTCTCCTCCAAGTCACTAAACAATTCTTTGTCTCCCGTCATATGGAAAGACGCACCACTGTCAAGATACCACACCGATCCCATGCAGCTTGAAACCAAGCATGCGATCAAGGAAAAATATAGCTCAAATTGCGAGGCTAAGGCCTCTCCAGCTGCAAATCTAGTAGTCTGCTTATTCTTCTTCTTCTGTGGATAGTTAGTGGCGAAATTTCCATGCTCGTGACAGTGAAAACACTTCACTTTGGACAAATCCTTCTTCTTGCCTTTAGCACCAGGTTTTGAAGAAGATTTCTTCCCCTTCCCTTTCCTTTCTTTGGCAGCCAAAGAGAAATTCTCTTCATCTTCATTTTTTAATGAAAGATTAGCCTACAATACCGCCTTATCTCTATCTACGCTGAATCAGGCCAAAGTCCTCCCCATCTGGCAGTTTCTCCGAATCCATGGTTGAGTCTTTGTAGCCCTGCAACTCTTAGGAAGCTTCTATGAGAGATGGCAAACCTGATCTTCATCATCAACAGTAACCCCCACACTTCCCAATTCATCCTTGTAGTGGACAAACTTCGTGAGGTATTTTGGAATACTGTCGCCTTTCTCCATTTTTATTTTTCTGAGCTTGTCTTTAAGCGCCAACATCCTCTGGTCACTTCTGATTTGGAACAAGTCTGTGTCGCCCATTAATAATGGAGTGACTTTCCATGAAGAAATTTGAACACAATATGGTCCTTCACACCTTCCAACAGAATCCTCCTCGTCTTTGCAGTCTTCTTTTGCCATGCATCAAGTAATGCAGCATCGCTAGATCTCGGCTTAGGAACATCGCTATCGATGAACTCCTTCAGCCCATTGTCCTCCAGCACTACCTCCATCTTGTCCTTCCAGGCTATGTAATTTGAGCTCCCATCAAGGGCATACTCTAATCTCAACCCGTTGAAATACATTTCAATGTATACTCAATTTCTACACCAATAATCTTCTATAGCAAATTCGAATTGTCCACCAGCACAAACTCACTTCACAATTGAAATCTTCAATCAAAAATGCTCTGATACCATGTAGAAATTATATGCACTAAGCATGCATATGTCCAAGATCCACCTAATCTCACACTATTTAAATTTATTAAAGATATTGAATCTATTTCACTTGTTAATCTTTTGCGGAAAAATTAATTGCACGCACATGTGAAGCATAAACAAAAACAATCAATCGCACATAACACAATTTTTAACCGAAAAAGTCTGAAGCTGAAAACCCCAACTATATATTATGTAACATGGAGATCATATGACAATCTCATACAAGCATACAAAGCTTATCACAAGCTCTTAGTACAGTACAATCGTCATACACTAATCAGGACCAATCTTGCAAATCCATGCACCGATCTTTGCCACCTGCTAGCCTGCCTCCACTGCGCAATATCTGCTGAAGAATAGTTATGAATGAATTCAAATTACTCCATCCTTGACTGCAAAATCCTCATTGGCATGTCCACTATGTGTGTGATGCAATCAATGCATCACTATAATCACAACAAATAGTCTATCTTGCCCTTTCACCTATCTCTCCACTGGGTCTCCACTAAAACTGCCATGCACTGTAGTTCACTGCTTTATTGTTCAGTTGATTAATGAGTTATTATTTGTGAATTAATTAACTAATTAATTCACTCCACTCTCACTAGTGTATCAATCAGTTAGACTAGATACAACTAACTCAACTAAGTCTAACTGAGTTAAACTAATTACAACTCCATAACTACTTCTTCCAACTGTGTCATAACTCTACCACTTGAGTTCTAACTAAGTCCTCCATGTTAAAACATTGATGACAACTAAAATTGTATGGTGCATGTCGGTGATGTGCCACATATGTGCACTGAACTGAAGTCCTCCAAGAGAATAAGTTGTTGTTTAGAGTTTGATTATTATTAAGAGCTAATAATAATCGACATGCATCTATTTTTAGATTGATGATCTGTAAACAGACTTTGCCTAATATTCTAAAAATAGAATTTCATCTATTTTTCCAACTTGATCAACCATCCACAAATAGCATCCTGCAACTTCTAAAATATGATCATCATGTCTAAAAATAGACATAGTCTAAAAATAGACTTGCGCCAAAAATAGCCTGCGGGCCCACTTAGTGAAGGCGACTCTTTTCGCTAAGCTCATCATCTTGTTGAATCTCAACACATCAAGTCCCACAAAATTGACCAAAAATTCCCAAAAAATCGAGAATCTCGGTCCCTAACAATGGATCTGGGTAATCCAAAATGAACCCAAACATGTTGAAAGAATAAGTGAGTTGTTTATTCAGTTGTGATTTTCTTTTTTCATGGAATTAATATATACATCTTTCTGAACCTATCCACAACTACATACAAATAATCATAACCTCTTTTTGACAATGGAAGACCTCCTACAAAATCCATAGAAACACTCTCCCATGGATGTGAAGGTACAAGAAGTGGTGTGTCACCAATCCTAACTTCCTATTGCTACGCTTATTTACTACACATAATGAACAACCTTTAATGAAACGTGACACACTTTCAAGCATACAAAGCCAATAACAATACCTCTGAAGATGTGCAATTTCTTTGCTTACACCGAAATGTCCAACAATAAGAGAAGTGTGTGCTTCCCTTATTACATTCACTCTCTCCCCCTGTGGAACACAAACCTTTCCCAAATGATACAACAAGTTATTATGTACATGGTAATCCAATTCCTCTACTTGGTTGCCTTGACTCAATTTTTCATAAACATCTTGAAATTCATTATCAAATGCATATTGCTCAGCATAACTTTCATGCAAAATATAATTTTGCTTGATTAAAGTAGTTGCACTAATAATAGGCCTAGAAAGCATATCAGAAACCTTGTTGTAAATACCTTTCTTATACCTGATAACCAAGTGGAATTTCTATAAGAAACCCATCCATCAAAAGTTTCTTGATTGTTGCAACTTATTTTGTATTGCAAGTATTGCAATGGTTGGTAGTCGATGTGTATGATGGTTTCCTTTCCCATCAAGTAGTGTTTCCACTTTTTCACACTTATAACCAACACATGAATCTCCTTTTCATAAGTAATATATTTAATCACTGCATCATTGAAATTTTATTAATGAAATGAAATGGGCTTACCATGTTGCATAAGGGTTGCGCCCATGGCATAGTAACTTGCATCATTTTGAATCTCAAAAGGCTATCTTAAGTCTGGTAGTGCAAGTACTGGGGATGAACTAATCTTCTCTTTCAAAGAATATAATGCTTTTTTTTGCTTTCCTCCCCACTCGAAGACCTTTTTCACACTAGTCAATGCATGCAATGGAGCTGCAATAGAAGAGAAGTTAGTAATAAGCTTCCTCCAATATTGGGTTGCTCCCAAAAAAATTCTTACCTCAGTGACTGTCTTGGGCATTAGCCAATTCACAATGACCTCAACCTTAGAGGGGTCTATACTCAACTCTCCTCCTCCAACATTATGCCCCAATTAAACAAAATAATTTTTACCAAACTCACATTTTGACATCTTCAAAAACAAATGTTGTTTCCTTAAGACATCAAGTACTTTTCTTACATGCATGACAGTTCATCAAGTGATTTACTGAAAATTAAGATATCATCTAAGTAGACGGTGAAAAACTCATCAAGAAATGGCCTCAAAACATCATTCATCACACACATGAAGGTAGCAGGATCATTACATAAACCAAAAGGCATAACAAGCCATTCAAACAAACCTCGCTTTGTCTTGAATGTTATCTTCCAAATGTCACCTTCAGCTAGTCTAATTTGATCATCACCACTCCTTAAGTCCAACTTAGCAAAATAATTTTCATCTTTCAATTGATTAATTAAATCATCTATTCTAGGAAGTGGATAATGGTTCTTTACCGTAATTTTTTTCAATGTATGGAAATTTACGCACATGTGCCATGTTCCATCCTTATTTGGCAGCAACACAATAGGTGACCCGCATGGTGAAGTGCCTGGCCGGATGATCCCTTTGTCCAACAACTCTTGAATTTGTTTTTTGATTTCACCACTCTCCATCACCGACATCCCATACATGCCAATGTTAGGAAGAGGACAATATTGTTGCAACTGTATTTCATGTTGGATTCCCTTATTGGGAGGTAACCCCTTTGGTTCCTAAAACATCTCTTTATTTTTTATTAACCACTTAAATAAAATCATAATTAAACTTTTGATCACAACCTTGAAATGCTTCATAATCAACATTATTCTTTGGTTTAATCATAATAAGCACAAAATTCTTTCTTGAATTCACTAGTCTTTCATTTTCCCTACATTAACTAATGAAAGATTACTTTCTTTCTATGAGCTCTCACAACACCATTTTTGAACAAGTGGTACTTGTTTTCATGGTGATAGAATATGTCTTTTCTATCATAGAGGTAAGGACTTCCCAAAACAATTCTTGAAATATCAAGCGGAACAACATCTAATTCAACTTCGTCAATGAAGTTTGTTGTGATTGCAAACCAAAGAATACACTTTCTTGTAACCTGCAAATTTGTGTTCTTTCATATCCAACCCAATGGATATGGTTTGTGATGAGGAATGGTTTCAAGGTTAATTTTCTTGACTAAATCTTCAGATAACAAATTGGCTTGAGACCCACTATCAAATGGTGTGTCGATTTTTGTATGTTTTGAAATAACCCTCACATGGAATAATTCAATCCTTATTTCTTCATTTTGAGTACTAGTGCGACAATTTGATGAACCAGTGCTATCAATGGATTCTTTTCCTTTCATACCCATGGTTGTAATTTTAGTTTCATCACCCGAGTCGGATCCAAAATCATGTTGAGTGGTTTCAGTTGTTTTTTGTTTTCCCTTGTTGTTGAATTTCCTAGGCCTCATCTCTAAATGAAGCTTCCAACAGTGGTATTCATCATGACCCTCTTTGGAACAATGTTTGCATGTCATTTTCTCTCCTTCCTTTTTAATGGATGCATTTTTCTTTCCCTTTCCTTTGAAACCATTTCCTTTCTCTCCACCCTTAAATGGATTCTTTTTACCCTCTTCTGGAATATTTTTCCCTCTTGCCTCAAGATGAGTGGCTTGTACATAAACCTCATCTAAACTAGTGGGATTGAATATAAGGATAGTATGCCTTAGGTAGCTATGTAAACCCTCTATATGTTTTAGCAACATTTCTTGTGAATGCAAATCAACACCTAACATAAGAGCTCTTTTTCTAAATTCTTGGGTGTAATATTTCACACTTTGACCTTTAAGTTGTATAAATTTATGCCAATTCATTATGGCTTTTTTCATATATGCTAGAGGGTAAAATTTTCTTTTAATTGTAGAAATTAAATTAGATCTAGAGAGTGATATCTTACCATGTTTTTTAATCTCATATTGTGTATTGGCTTCCCACCATACTAGTGTTGCACCCTCCAGTCTCAAGGAATCTAGTTGAATATTTGTATCATCATCTTGAAGGTTTTGAATCCTGCAATAGACCTCCAACTAACAAACCCAATTTTCAAGCTTCTCTACATTCATTTCACCGTTATACATAGGTAGCTGAAATTTAATATCAAGTTTTAACAAGGGTTGTTTACCAATTCCTTTTAAGGTAGGTTGATGAGTATGAGTAATGGTTGTACAAGTGGAAGAGGATGAAGATGAAAGTGAAGATGGTGGTGTTGATTTTGATCAGCTCCCTATCAAATTTTCGCGAGCAACCCCATTTAAATCCTGAAAATCCCCTCTCGTGGCCTAAGGAATCCGTTCTCGGCCTACCGTTACCTTTCCTACCCCAAATTACATTTAAAAAGGCCGCAAAACCCATATTCGAAAATCTGAAAAGCCTAGCACTTTTCGGCCAGACCCCCACACCCTTTTCCTCCATGTGATCCAGTGTTAAGGACCGAGGGCAAAAGCACTAGGCACTTATCAAAGTATATCGGGCGCATTCTGAGCCGTCCGATCAAACCATAGATCGACGTACCGCAGCTCTCCCGCCATGGTGGTCCCTGTGCCCAAAAACATTATTCAAAACTTCCCGGTATTCATCGCACCGCCTTTCGCAGGCAGGCAGTATTCCTCAAATCCGAGCGATTCCATACAGCACTCACCACGTGTCTCCGCGTACGGCCCAAAAATCGCTAGCTCATCACGCGTTATTGTTCGGAACAGGACGCCCAGCGATATCGCGGTCAGCTGTCCGATCTGAAGCTCTTCATCCAACGGCTATCGCGCTCTGAAGCTGCACGGGATTTAGCGTAAGGAAATCGTACCCCTGGCCCACTGTCAATCGCTCCCAATGCCTTTTCAACCGTCGATCTCCCCTGAGATCGAACGGTCCAGATTTAGTCACACGCCCACCATTGACCTCGTACCACCTTGTCATCCTTTCCACATGGTCTTTCGTACGTCCACCACGTCATTATCCCATGTGTGCGTCGCATTTCTCCTCTGCCCATTACATATGTCAATCATAAGTCAAATTTCATTGTTTTTTGTTTAAAACTTTCGCTAATTTTCCTACCATTATTTCCACTGCATTTTCTTCGTCACCACCCTGCATGCTTCCTCCATTTAATCATGTTGCTTCGCTACACAATCACCTCCATTGCATTGCCACCCCCCATGCATTTGTTTTCTTCACAACTTTGTGTGTTTTGCAGGTTCACAGCGATAAAGAATTATCATAATTTGTAGCGTCCATTTCAAAATCCGAGAACGCATCAAAGGACCAGTTTTTCAGAGGCGAAATTTATGAAGAAAGTCCTAGGTAGTTTCTATGACACGACATCCATTAAAGAAACAGGGTTATACTTTGGCAAGCTTCTCAGGGACATTCAAGGCGCCGATTTCACAGATGAAAACATTAATGGAGCAGCAGAGGAAGATCAGTGAATGATTGAGGAATTCAGCATTCGACATTGATGATCTTAAAGCTAAATTCAGGATTGGGAAGGCAGAGGGTACAACACACAGAAAACAATGCCCTCAAGGTTTTATGTTAGCAGAATTTTATCTCCAGGAAAGACAGACCGCCCATAAGGTTTCTATTTCTTTACCGTGTTCCTGAAGAGATATTAATCCAGTGCATTTATTTCAGAACGTCGGCCTCAGAATACATCCAGCACTTCAGAACCATTCAGCAGTATGGGCGTGCACGTCTCTGCCAGTTCGTTTTAATGATACAATTAAATGTTCATCACCCACTTTCTTTATGAGTCTTCTTTGTTTCCTATAAAAACCCCAACGAACAAATTATGAAGGGTTCCAGATTTTATCAGAAAATTATGCAGTGAAAGGCTTTTTGTATATACTTTGTAAAAATTTTGTATGAAGGCTCAGAGCCCATAGGGTCTCAGTGAGGAGGAGTTCCATCTGTTAAAGAGGATTCTAGTCTTTGGTACATCACAGTCTGTAACTTTCTCTTATGTGTTATTTTAATAGATCATTTCATTTCATCCATGTTTCCTGTGTCATGTTTTGGAATGCGAGTGGCTCACTGATTTTTGGTATGGATTCATCCTAGCTGATTCCCATGCTCGGATCAGTCAAGCGCTTTAAATATGGCTCATGCATGATATTTTGTTCCATTATTCATCTTAACCGTATTTCTGTTATATTAGTTTCGTTGGGAGGGTGCTTTTAAAACACTACTGTTATGTATGGATTCTTAGATTGGTAAGCCCATGCATGGTGGTATTTTGTATCTGGGTATCAGCTCAACGTTAACTAATATCTCCTCTACATTTCATTCACTACATACACCTTCTGATAACTTATTTTTGTGAAGTATTTCTGAATCGGCCTGCTTTGCAGTAAGCTGTCTCTGAATTTGGAGTTTTGCATATTGCCTCTGCAGTAGTCCTTCCTCTGTGTCAGTTTCTGAAGGTCCTGGTCCCATTAAGATTAATTTTCCCTGTTTACAGGAGATAGTATGTGAGCTGAAGTTGAAAACTTCATACATTATATTATACGCTCCTTGCTATGCTAAGATGTCCTAGCCACTGGTCTATCACAACTCTAGGTTGTCTCTAGGAGCGACAACAGGTGGTGAGGATGATGGTGGATTAGATGGTGGCTTATCACCATTTCCATTACCTCCTCCTTCTGGAGAACCCTCTCCTCTTGGAGGCCTGGAGCTTTCACCATGTAACCTTGTATTCCTCTCTTCATAGAGGACCTTCACCATCTCTGTCATGTCAAAGAAATTTTTCCTAAAATCATTCTCATCCTATGACATGTTATCATTTCCTCCTTCATGAGACATGCTTACTGAAGCTTCTACTACAATTAGAGGTGAATCTTGTGGTGCAGATTGTGGAAATTGTGCCCTCCTTCTCCTTGCTCCAACTAGAGAACCTGCACCGAAAATCTTTTCTTCTCCTCTCTTGAGCTTCAACCCTCTAATAATTTAAACACTTTCAAAATAATTAAATCCTCCTTACACCAGTAAACCTAGTGCTCTGATACCAACTTGATCTGAATGAGAATATTAGTGTTTGTTGTGCTAAGATCCAATTTAGAATATGAACAAAGTGCTTGAGGATTATGAGGTTAATTGCAATTTTAACATGAGTTTTTATGTGTTTTTATGTGAATTTCATGAGAAAATTAACATAAAAAAAACACTAAATAGTAGATTGAAATTATTTCTCTTTCTTGTTCATGTGATTGTGCGATTGTAATTGGTTTCCGCAATTTATAGAATAGATTCAAGTATTTTGTTTTATCATATTACAAGATAAGTTGAATCTATGTGGATTTTATGCATGGTATCAAAGTAGGAATCACTATAGAAGAGAAGAACCAGAGTTTTTTTTTAAATAAGTGAATCTAATTTGTATATTTATTCTTTAGAACCAGCAACAGATCAGGATGTATTTCTGTGGATTGAGACTTGAATAAGCCCTTGAGGGTAGTTCAAATTACATAGCATGTAAGGACAAGATGGAGGTATTTTTGGAGGAAAATGGACTGAAGGAATTCATAGACAGTGATATTCCCAGGCTCGCTGCAGCAGATGCTCAAAATCTTGATGCATGGTACAAGAATGTAGCAAAGGCAAGAAGGATTTTGTTAGGAGGAGTTCGAGATTATATTGTCTCAAACCTCTACGGAAAGGAAACTCCATATGCTATGTGGAAGGCCTTAATATATCTATTTAAGAATAGCAGCAACCATAGGAAATTGGCATTGAAGGACAAGCTCAGAAATATCAAGATGGAGGAGGGTGAGACAATACCAAAATACTTGACAAAGTTCACTCAATGCCGAGATGATCTTGGAAGTGTTGGTGTGACAATTTCCCATGATGATTTGGTGAGCCTAGCACTTCTAGGACTTCCCAAGAGCTGGCACAGCTACTAGGATTTGGTGAATGGGAGGGAGAAGATACCAGAGTGGTATCGATTATTGTTTGACTTGGTACAAGAAGAGATAAGGCAGAACACCAGGGACGGGACCTCTTCCAAAGATAAAGAAGAATATTTTGCATTAATATGAAAAGGAAAGAAATCCAAGGGAAAGAAGTGCCAAGGCACAGAGGGCCAGAATAAAAACTTCTCCAACTGTAGAAATTATACAAACAATATGTATACCAATGGATTAAATCTGATCATGCAATATTATAGAGCAAGATACTGAATCCTTCTACAATTAATATGCAGAAATTAAACACGATCGCACAATCACACCAAGAAAGAGAAAGAAGCAAATCAATCACACAACACAGATATTTTTCCTAGGGAAAGCTTACTTCTCAAAACCCCCTTTTATTTATTGTATAATCAATCAAGGAATCATGAAACAATACAATGCACTCTTCTCACAAGAGTCTATTGCACTCTACCAACTGTCTCACACTGATCC
Organism: Pinus albicaulis; assembly: GCA_034641835.2. Lineage (NCBI taxonomy): Eukaryota > Viridiplantae > Streptophyta > Pinopsida > Pinales > Pinaceae > Pinus > Pinus albicaulis. The sequence continues at coordinate 188,660,192 of CM076578.1, read as the reverse complement.
AGACAAAATCGAATAATACTTAGCCAATTTCCTGCCTCTGCTCAGCCTGCCTTGCTTGTGCAATTCTAAGAACAATTGATCCCTATTAATTAGGAAATTCAACCTTCCAAAATTGTGCAATACATCATGGGAAATCCTATGGTTGTCTAATTGCGCACCGAAAATTTACTAATAATACAACTGATAGATAACATCCCTTTAACCTCTGTCTTAATTGGGTCTTCATCAGAACTGAGATGCATGTAGCTATTAATAGTAAATCATCAGTCACTTGAAATATCACTACATGTGAATTAAATCTGATTTAATTCACTTTACCTCTCACTAATGCAACAATCAGTTACAACTAGTTAAACTGACTTTAACTCACTTAATTGAGTTAAATGATTTCTCATGCATTAAACTAATACACTAACTGCAACTTGGACTCTAAAATAAATAGAATCACTCTACATGCCTCATCAACCACCCTCAACTCGAATTTCATGAGCTAACTGAGTCTATCACACTTAGTTAACTATTACAAGTGATTATGAGATAAGATTACAATTTATTGTCCAATTTATTTAAGGGATAAATAATTTGACACATATCTATTTAAATTTAATTAAGGAATAATTAAATCAAAAGCTCGCATGGTAACCATTTATGGGTGCCATTTTCTGGATGTTGTTTCTGGATGCCAAATTCACTATTTCTTGTTGAAAATTTCAACACTCCCTCTCAACAAGAAAGGAATCAATATGTCCTGATCTGTTTCCTTTGGAATGTTCTTGAATGCAACACTTCTCTAGTGTTTTTCACACATGCAACTATCCTGAAACTGAATAGCCTCCAAAAAATTGAATCAGTATAATGCATCTATCATCAGAGTCTTCTAACTGCTGCTAGCTACTGCACAGGTCTACTAGACTTTCTGTGTTGCTGACATCTACATCCATGCACTCTGCACTGCTACGAACTCTGATCTGCGCTCCAATATCTGACACCTGTCACTCTGATTTCTGTCTTCCTGACATATGATTGCAACAATATAACTAATCCTTCCTGCTACTGCTGTATTGTGGGTCCCTTGTAGCCAGGTTCGATCCATGAGACACGCCATCTCAATGAACACTGCCCAAATTTCTTCTTGGAATTAATTTTGCACATTGCCCCACCTCACATGTGGAGGTATAGCTACATGTACTCCCTCTACCTTTCTGGATCGAAATTTCCCCCTCCTGGAGGTCTCTGCTTGAGTGGACTCTTCCACTCGATCTCCTCTCTGCTTATCCAATTGTGGCTACTCCACAACCTTCTGAGACTACTCCTGAGGTTGCATGTTGAGAGGTAATTTCTCCCTCTCAACCACCAATTCATTAACAATTGCTTTGCTCCTCAAATACTTGCATGCATCCTCAACCTCAAGAGCATACAAGTTCTTGACTCTTGAACCAATCTGCTTCACCTGTCTCGTGGCTATGTATTTAAGGAAAAATTTTCCTTTTCTAGACATCACTTCATAACCACGGTCTTCCAATACCGCTTCTGAGACAAAATAATTATTTAGGCCTGGAACATACAAAACATTTTCTAGTCTGAGATGAGAGCCATTCTCCCTCTGAAAGGTAATTGTACCTATGTCGGTCATGCTATACCTCCCGTAATCTCCAAACTCTATGTTCTACTGGAGGTCCTTCTCCTCCAAGTCACTGAAGAGATCTCTATCCCCTGTCATATGACACGAGGCATCGCTATCTAAATACCACATGCATCCCATTACAATGCTAGACATGCATGCAATGAGAGTAAAATCAAGCTCTAACTGTGAAGCCAATGCTTCACCCACTGCAACTGAAAGATCCTTCTTGCTTGCCTTCTTCTGTGGACAATTCGAAGCATAGTGCCCATGCTCATGACAGTGAAAACATCTGATCTTGGACAAGTATTTCTTGCCCATTTCGCCTTGGGATTTATTTCCCTTGGCCTTCTTTGCCTTACCGTCCAAGACGCAATCTTCCTCATCATTAGTCTTGGATGAGGATCCATCCCTGGTATTCCGCCTAAATTCTTCTTGTACCAAATCCGACCAAAGTCACTCCAAATCTGGAAACTTCTCCCTCTCATTCACCGAGTCCTAGTAATTATGCCATCTCTTGGGAGAGCCTAGAAGTGTTATGATCACCAATTCATCATCTAATACGGTCACACCAACACTTCCAAGCTCATATCGACATTGAGTGAACTTCGCCAAGTATGGTAGTATTGTCTCGCCCTCCTCCTTCTTGATTTTCCTGAGCTTGTCCTTCAGCGCCAACTTCCTTTGGTCATTTTTGTTCTGAAACAAATATGTCAAGGCCTTCCACATAGCATATGGAGTCACCTTGCCATGGAGACTTGAGACAATGTGATCTCGAACTCCCTCTAATAATATCATCCTCGCCCTTGCTACTTTCTTTTTCCAAGCATCATGAAGAGTGGCGTCTACTGCTGCAGGATTGGGAATATCATTATCAATGAATTATTTCAACATGTTGTCCTCTAGAGCTGCCTCCATTATGTATTTCCATGTGATATAATTAGAATTGACCTCAAGTGCATATTCCAATCTTAATCCATTGAAAGCCATCTTGATCTGCTTGTCGCTCCAAAGAAAGTATCTGAAAGTTTGAATATTGTTCAACACAAACTCAATTTCTTCTCCAATATTATTATTCTTGGCGCTCTGATACAAATGGATTCTATCCGGTCATGTAATATTCTAGAGCAAGATATTGAATGCTTCTACAATTAATTTGCGGAAATTAAACATGATCACACAATCACAACAAGTAAGACAAAGAGGAAAATCAATCGCACAACACAGATATTTTTTTTGGGGAAAGCTTGATGCTCAAAACCCCTCTATATTTATTGTATAATCAACCAAGGAATCATGAAAAAATATAATGCACTCTTCTCACAAGAGTCTGCTGCACTCTACCAACTTTCTCACACTGATCCAGACATAATCAACCAACACTTAGCCAATTTCCTGCCTTTGCTCAGCCTGCCTTGCTTGCACAATTCTAAGAAAAATTGATCCCTATTAATTAGGAAATTCAACCTTCCAAAATGGTGCAATACATCATGGGAAATCCTATGGTTGTATAATTGTGCACCGACAATTTACTAATAATACAACTGATAGATAACATCTCTTTAACCTTTGTCTCAACTGGGTCTTCATCAGAACTAACATGCATGCAGCTATTAATAGTAAATCATCAGTCACTTGATAAATCACTGCATGTGAATTAAATCTGATTTAATTTACTTGACTTATCACTAGTGCAACAATCAGTTAAAACTAGTTAGACTGACTTTAACTCACTTAATTGAGTTAATTGATTTCTCATGCATTAAACTAATACACTAACTAAAACTTGGAATCTAAAAAAAATAGAATCACTCTACATGCCTCACCAACCACCCTCAACTCGAATTTCATGAGCTAACTGAGTCTGTCATGCTCAGTTAACTATTACAAGTGATTATGAGATAAGATTACAATTTATTGTCCAATTTATTTAAGGGATAAATAAATTTGACACATATGTCTTTCAATTTAATTAAGGAATAATTAAATCAAAAGCCTCGCATGGTAGCCATTTATGGGTGCCATTTTCTAGATTTTTTTTCTGGATGCCAATTCCACTGTTTCTTGTTGCAAATTTCAACACCAACATCAAGTGTTTTCACTGTCACGAGTATGAGCAGTATGCCATGAAATGTCCACATAAGGCAAGCAAGAAGGAGCCTGCAGTAGCAGCAGTAGGTGAAGCTCTAGCTTCATAGCTCAAGCTTGATTTTACTCTCATTGCATGCATGGCCAGCACTGTAATGGGATGCATGTGGTATCTAGACAGCAGTGCCTCTATCCATATGACGGGTAATATAAATCTCTTCAGTGACTTGGAGGAAAAAGACCTCAAGCAGAACATAGAGTTTGGAGATGATGGGAGTTATAGCACTACTAGCATAGGTAGAGTTACCTTTTAGAGGGAGTTTGGCTTCTCTCTCAAACTTACTGATGTTTTGTTTGTTCCGGGACTAAAGAAGAATCTTGTTTCCATAGTGGTATTGGAATATTTTGGCTATGATGTGATATTTAGAAAAGGAAAGGTTTTCCTTAGAAACATCGCCACGCGATAGGTGAAACAGATCGATGTGCGAGTCAAGAACCTATATTCTCTCGAGTTCGAAGATGCATGCAAAGTTTTGAGAAGCAAGGCAAAGGTTAGAGACTTGGTGGTTGAGAGGGAGCATGAATTACCTCTCAACATGCAGCCTCAAAAGAAGCCTAAGAAAGTTTTGGAGTAGCCACAATTGGAGAAGTAGAGAGGAGACTGAGTGGAGGCATCTACTCAAGCAGAGACCTCCAGTAGGGGGGAATTTAGATCTAAGTTGGCGAGTGAGCACATGTAGCCATACCTCTAGGTGAGAGGTGGGGCGATGTGAATTCATTGTCCCAAGGGTGCATAAATTTGGGCAGGGTCCATTGAGATGTTTTGTCTCATGGATCATTACCTTGCTACGGGAGCCCACAGTACATAGTAGCAGGATGGATCAGTGGCGGTTAATGCAGTTATATTTCAGAGTGACAGATGCTGAGACTAGCAACAATTAGATACTGGAGCGCATAGTAGATTTGGTAGGTGTGTATATGGCAGAGATGCAGAGTCGGCAGCAACACAGAGTTTTCAGTTGACAGTGAAGTAGCTAGTAGCAGTCAAAGACTCTGGTGACAGATGCATCATACTGATTCAGTTTCATAAGTTGCAGTAGCAATAAAATTAGAGAGAATTGTTGCATGCAGAACATTCCAAAGGTACCGAATTGAGATAGAGTTGAATTCCTTTATTGTTGATAGGGAGTGTTGAAAATGGCAACAAGAAATATTGAAAATGGCATCAAAATGGATTCTAGTTTAATTTTCTCTTAATTAAATTAGAAGTAAATTGTAATTCCACATCACATGATAGCTTGTACGATTTAACTGAGTCGAGAAGACTTAGCTAGCTCAGTTAATTTGATTTGAGGGTCAAACTAGAGGCATGTACGGTGTCTCATACTTTTTAGGAGCCCTGGTTGATTTTATTTTGAGTTGTAATTAGTTAACTCAGTTTATTTGAGTTAAAATCAATTTAACTCATTCTAACTAATGGATGAGCTAGTGAGAGGTCCAGGGAATTAAATCTGATTTAATTCACATGCAGTGAATCAGATAACTAATAATTTGCTATAAATAGTTGTTGCATGTCAATTCTAAGGAAGTCCCAGTTGAGATTGGAGTTAAAGGGAAAAAGACTGTCATTTGTACTAATAGAAAATTGTACAGGTCATACATGAGGTCATCTGGATGCCTTGGATGTATTGCGCAATTAATTAGTGGGAATTTCCTATTTAATAGGGGCTCAATTCCCTCGGGAATGCATCAGCCAAGCTGGTCAGTCAAGTGCAATTTTTTGGTTAAGTATTAGACCAAACTTTCCAGGATCAAAGTGAGACAATCAGAGATAGTGCAGAGGTTTATTAGGAAGGGAAATAGCATTGTATTGTTTCATATTCTTGACTTAATGAAATATACAGATAGCGGGGTTTTTAGTTGAAGCTTTCCCCAGTTACATCTTTGTTTTGTGAGATTGAAATTCTTTCTCTTTCCTGTTCATGTGATTATGCGAGTGTAATTGGTTTTTGCAATTTGTAGAATAGATTCAAGTGTTTTGTTTTAGCATATTACAAGATCAGTTGAATCTATGTGGATTTTATACATTGTAATCTCCACAATGTGTACAAATGCGAGCACATTTACACCGTTCAATTATTTTCTTCAAAAATGCATGCTTCTACAATACCTTGGCTCTTGGATGTTGCATATGTCTTAGGAAGAGTTTGCGCTTGTCTTTTGGACAAAGTATTCATGAAAATGAATTAAAAATACATTGCAGAAGTTTAATGATGTTTTTGAAAAATCCAATATGAAATATAAGAAGTGAAATCTTTATATAACCAAAATGGCTTAGGAAATCTGCAAATTTCCCATGGAAAATTGTGCACTCTCCAGTCTTGTATGAAGGTTCCAAGCATGTATCTAGAATACCATGATCAAATGGTCACCGATATCAAGGTACAAAACAGATTACTCTCATAGACATGTAGCTCAACATCCTTGGAAATACCTGGCTCAAACATGGTGGTGAAATGAATACTTTTAATTTTTAAAGGTCAAACATCCTCAATGAAAGGTAATTTATTGAAGTTAATTGATGTGAATGGAGCAACATTGCACATAAATCTATTTTCTAATTTCTATTTGGAGGAGAATATCAAGCTTTATCAATCTCTCTACCTATTAAATACAAGCTATAAGAAGACATCTTGAAGACAAAAAGCACAAAGGTACTATATTGCGACAATTGAAAGAACCATGGATTTTGATGATCAAAGTGACTCACGAAGACTCCATAATCTCTCAAGACCCTTTGGAGGGTGCAAGGAAATCATAGTGCAAGATATGTTACGAGTATTGAGGACATAGTGGTAGTGTCTTCACTTCTCAAGGAAATTTATGTACAAGTCACCATGGGTCCTATTATCACTCTGTAATTAGCAAGATTGGCAAAGTCCAACTGCAGAGGTAACATCAAACCGCTTTGGGATTCAAGGATCTAGCCCTCCTGAATCCAGAGAGGGATCTCTCTATAAATGAGTTCAAAGATGTGATCTTTAAAGACTGGCATTATGATATTAGGTTAGTTATGAAGAACATGGGTTTGTTTTGTTTGTTTTTGGTTGGGCGAAGACACGGTGAAGGTGAAAGCAGTTCAAAATAAAGGGTGAAGAGCATGCAAATGAAGGAATGTTTCAGTTGATAGCAAAGGACAAAGACAGCTTTAACCCATTGGGCTATGGAGTCATAGGAGGATTTAATTGGATAGAAAATTCAAGAAGGATCCATGGAGCAAGTCATTTACATCAAAGGATATCTTTAGGTGATTAATGGAGTGAAACAAATAGGCAGTAAAAGACTTAAACAAATGAAAAAACAAAGCACAGTCTAAGATCAAGTAAGTACTTTTAAACTAGCTTGCTTTCAACATGTACTTAAGGAGAAACATAAAAGTATTTCTGTTGATCAGGTAAGTGCTTTTAAACTAGCCTGCATTGAAGTACTTCCATCAGAAACATTTAAAAAATAGTTCAAATAGCTTAAGATCAGGTAAGTGCTTTTAAACTAGCCTGCTTCAGCATATTCGATAAGGGAACACAGATGATAATCACAAAGAGCTATCTAGATCAGGGAAGTACTTTTAAACTCTGTTGCATTGATAAACTCAAGGATAGCCTGAAAACATTCATCACAAAGAGCTATCTAGATCAGGGAAGTACTTTTAAACTAACCTGAATTAATAAACTCTTCAAAGAGGACATTCAAATGAAGAAAACATAGAAGATAAAGCTTTCAGTAAGAGTAGGGTACCGTGGAGAGTATATCCTAACTCTATGTTTGCTGCTCTTTATCACAGAAAGTGAACAGAGTGAAAACATTAAGTAAAACAACAATTGACAGTAAGGAACACATCAACATTGACATAGTTTTAGAATTCCATGAATCAACAGCTTGTATTGATATTCAAACCAGTTACAATCAGCAAGCCCGGTGGGTTTCTATAGCTTTGAACTTCTCATATCAGCTTATGTATCTTTCAATTACAGAACAGGGCATCAGTGGCTTCAGAATGACTATTACATGCGTTCAAATGTCCCGAGACCAACCTTTTGCTCATCTTCTACAGAGGTATTTATAGAAGAATGAGGCGGTGGTCCGCTATGAAAAGATCTGTTTAGATCAATCAATTAATACAGAAGATGACTCTTCGGTGCTTTGAGGGCCTCGATCAAGAAATCTACAAGTGTTAACCTGCATTAATTGAGTTACACTTCAGATTAAAATCAGTGGGAAGTGTGCTATCCTTTGAAGTTCAGTGTCATGCTGGAGTGACTTTATTTCTACTTCCCGAGATGAAATGATCTAAATATCTGCTTTTGAACTGTTCTTTAATCTTCTCGAATGGTTCTGCCGACAATTAGAGATAAGATAGCTCAATTAGTATTAATTGTTCGGCGGTCTTTGATCTCAACGAGACTGCAGGTGTCTTTGGAGCTGTAGAGGGTTCAATTAGCCTCTTCTTATAGCGGTGGGGAATTTCTCAGCTCAACAGATGTCTTCGCTCCTTCCCCAAACACTTTACTTTGCTTGAGATCTGTGTTTGGGTCTTCAATCTCCGGTTCTGATATGTTTGTCTTCAGCGCTGATACTCTTTAACTGTTTTTGAATTAAAACAGTGTCTTGTTGATGTGCAGGGGCCGTGCAGGCCTTTATGTGCTATCAATGCTTATGAAACATTGATAAAACTTCGAATCGAAACCTGCAAAATACAAACAATTTGTTATAAAATCCTGCGTATTTGGTTTTACTGCTTCAGAGGCGTAGGAAGAGAGCAGGACCGTCGGATGGCATCATCCAACGGTGGAGATTAACTGAGAGGAATTTTAAATGACGCGGGAGGAAGAATAAAACAGAACCGTCGATCGCGCGATGAGCAACGGTGGGGGTGACCTAGGACCGTCCGACCTGGACACGTGGACGGCCTAGATTTAATCGTAGGATCGCAATCGGCAGGTCGCAGCAAAGGGGATGCGATTGGAACGCAACGATGTGATTGAGCGCAGGCCGTCCGATCATCAGGGAGATGGACGGCCCAGATCTAATCGGAGGATCGCAATCGGGGAGGTCACACAACAACATGCGATTGAAAAACTGTGATTGAAACTTTGCGATTGAGCGCTAGCCATTGATCTACAGATTAGATCGACGGCAGAAAGTGAATCGGAGGGTTTTCGAAATGGGGGCAAGACTTGTGATCGGAGGGAATAAGGACCGTTGGATCAGCGGGAAATGAACGGACGGGATGTAATCGGAGGGGCAGGGGAGAAGAATGATGGGAGAGGTGCGGGACAAATCCGAACCGTTGGATCTGGCGGGACGGATGGCTGCGATGGAATCGAGGGTGAGACGGGAAGGTCTGTGATTGCGATCGGAGAGAACTTGCGATTGAGCGCAGGCCGTCGATCTGAGAACAAGATCAACGGTCGGGATTTAATCGGGGATCGGCAATCGGGAGGGCAGCAACAAAGCATGCGATTGAAATATTGCGATGCGATTGAGCGCTATCCGGATCAACAGGGAGATGGATGGCCCAGATTTAATCGGAGCAAATTTCAATCGGGGTGCGCAGAAGAGGGGATGCGATTTGAAACTTGCGATTGTGCGCGGGTCGTTAGATCGGGTCTAGATCAACGGTCCAGATCCTTTAATTTTTTGCACCGGCGGGACCCTTATACTTTGTGAGAAACCCATAAATTTCAATAAAAACCAAGGTTTTGAGTGGGATCGGGCGGAATATATATGATAGGCTGGCGCCCGATTGCGGGGCCACTAGGTGTATGGAGTACCATGGGCCCGGGGCTTTATATAACTAGGGCCAATCGCAATCGAAACATTCGGGCCCGGTCTTTCAATCAACCCATTTGTAACTTCTCCGACGCGATTGCGCGATCGGTCTTTTTGATCAACCCATTTTATTTAAACACGTGATTTTGGCATTTTAAAACAAACTTTGGAAAAAATGGGTTTTCAAGTTTTACAAAGAAAAACGTCCATCAGATACGATTTTCAAAGAAGCTTAGCGCCCGATTGCGGGCTTATGGGGCAGATGAAATGATAATACGATCTTCGGTTTATGACAAAGGGGCTGATCGCAATCGGCATTTTGAAATGGCTCACAAACATGCACCCTTGAATCTTTCCGATGCGATTAGCGCTTCATGGGTTTGGCGCTTGGTTTTTATGATGAGGGCGTATTGGGGAAGTGGTTTGGAAACTCAGGCCAAGGGGCTTAAACCTTTAATAAAGAAATGGGTTTTTTACACAGATTTTCAGTGATTTTCAAAGGTTTCTGAGGGTTTCGACAGAGTTCAAAAGAAGTTTGGAACTCTGCAAAGGCAATTTTTTATGAAAGGAAGGTTAGGAAAATGGAAAACAAAGGAAAATGATGAAAAATATGAAGGTTAGTCTCTGAGAGGAAAAAGGGGAAAAGAAGGAGGATATTGCAGCAGTCTTCTCATGGAATTTTTAGCAGAATTTTGAGTTTCTGATAAATAACAGTGAAAACCTTGAGACATGAGCATGAGATCATCTACAGGCTTCAAGAGATAACATTTTGGCCAGGAAAGTGTTTCTTGAAGGCTGAAAACATGTTTTGGCCACCTTTTGATAGACCAAAATTTATAGGTGGCCAACAGTGGCTCCACTTGGGGCTGGTGCCTTGTTGAAGGCATCAAGAACTTCAGAACTGCATTCTCTGGGAGGCTGACCAATGCCTCGTTCTTTGGGATGTTGTCTTTGCTGAAATGATCTTATTCTGGCTGAAAAAAAGGTTAGCAGCATTGAAAAACAATAAATCTTCATCAACACAGGCTTTCTACCTACCCAATCCTACTGATCTAACATTTTTTCTTCATTTAGAGTGCACTTCGACTGGCAAACTCTTTTTCAACATTTTATTCTTTTGAAAACAGGAAATCTAATCTAATTCTACCCCTTATTTCTCCCTGAACTCATATTAAACAGTTAAGCTCAGATGTTTCTCTACCTAATCTACTATCTGTTGGGATTAAACTATCCAACAGATTTCATTCTCTAGATTCTAAGACAAAAATTCAAAAACAGTCAAGTCAAGATTGAACTGTTTGACTTGCTCTGATCTATGGCATAAAAACAAGCTGCACATAGACTATTAAAAATCAAAAATTGAAGGTTTGAAATATGAAATTTTTTTGAAGCATCCTTCTTCTTATTTTTGGCTCAAGTTTTGAGCTTGTTAGAGCTACATGCTTTCCTTGATTTCAGCTCTGGTTCGAATTTTTTTGAGCTGTTATTTCTTTCTTTCTGGTTCAGATTTTGAGTTGATTACAACCAAATTTACAACTTTATGACTCAGAAAAATAAAACAGATTTGAGTCATCTCTTCCTTGGAAACTTTAGGTTCAGGTTTTGGGCTTGTTTTGGAAAATCCAATTCACTATCCTATCAGCAGAAAAATTTAAAGCTAATTAGTCAAGATTAAACAGTTTGACTAACTAGAAGCGTGTTTTTTGAGGAGTGGCATTTGAGCTTGCACACTTTCAGATTTATTTCTCTTTTTTGGCATGGGGCTTTGCCTTTCTTTTTTTATTTCTGCCCTCTTTTCTATCTTTTATTGTTTTGTATTTTTTCCTTTTGTTTTTATGAACCTAACGAAGCAATGATATTTACAATGGAAATGAAACTTGAAAATTGAACTCAGCAGTAGTAGTGCTTAAGGACCCTGCCATTGACAGGACCCCCAAACAGATTTGTGCCATCTAACTCTTGCAGAAAAAAGGCATTTGGACCAATGGTGGACTGAATGATATAAGGGCCTTGCCACAAACGGTCAAATTTTCCATGTTTACCTTTTTCCTCTCTTCTAGAATCCCATTTGAGTACCTTATCTCCAATGTTGAAGTCACAAGCCTTATCTCTCTTGTCAAACAACTTCTTGATGTTTTCTTGCACTTTTTGAGCTCTGTTGTAAACTTCTTCCCTCGTCTGCTAGAGATGTATTGTCTCATTAATCCTTCCTAGCATACTGTTTTCTTCCGACTGAATTTCTTGGACTAATTTTATTACTGGTACACCCAGGCTGGTAGGAAACACTGCATCTGCTCCATAAACGAGTTGGTAGGGGGAGGTTCCAATGGATTTCTTTTTGGTCAACCTATCTACCCACAATGCATGCACTAGCTTGTTATGCCATGATTTTTTATTTTCTTCAAGTAGCTTCCTGATGATGGTCAGCAAGCTTTTATTTGATGATTCAGCTAGCCCATTACCTTGAGGGTAATAAGCAGTAGAATGACCCAATGTAATCTGATATTTGTGACAAAAATCAATCATCTTTTTGGAATCAAAAGCAGCATCATTATCAGTAATGATTTTCCTAGGGCATCCAAATCTAGAAAGGATATGGTCTTCAAGAAATTTTATAATGACAGAATCTGTGGCATTTCTGGTAGGGATGCCCTCTATCCACTTTGTGAAGTAGTCAGTGGCTGTAAGAATCCATTTATGTTGGGCAGATGAACCAGGATGGATTTATCCTATGAAATCTAGGCCCCATTGTTGAAAAGGAGCTTCAACAATGATAGGTTTTAATGGTAAGGGAAGGAGTTTTCTTTTGCCCTCAAAAATTTGGCACTTGTGACAGGAAATTATCATTTTATGGACATATTGGAAGAGGGTGGGCCAATAATAGCTAGCTCTAAGGATTTTTTTGGTTGTGGTTTTGCAGTAGAGATGACCTCCACACTCTCCTTCATGGAATTCATGCTTGATCTTCTCTGCATCAACTTCAGGCAAACATTTTAGCAATAAAACATTAGCATTTTTCCAGTATAAAAATTCATTCAAAATGCAATAATTCTTAGCTTTCAACTTTAAAAACCTTGCCTTAGTTTTTGATAAATCAGGAGGAGCATTAAGATTTCTAAGTACATACAAGATGTTGGCATACCAAGGTGAGTTTTGGAACTGCTCTTCCATAGTGGGAGGGGTAATTATTCCTGCTCATCCAAGGCATCTATCATGTTAATGTCTAGGGCTTGTAGATTAGATTCAGCCATTAATTGAGCCAAGCCCTGACCTTTGATGAGTTTGGTGGGTTTGATCTCCAAATCATATTCTAATATTACAGCTATCCATGTGCCTCTCTTTCCATCAGGGTCTTGTGACAAGATGTCTTTTACCACAATGCTGGGTACATAGGCAATGGTGTGGGAATGAAGAATATACACCCTGAAATCCTTTAAGGCCTTTACTAAAGCATAGGCTTGTTTTTCCATTATGTTATATTTCAAGGGTGCATCCCTTAAAGCCTTACTGAAAAAAGCAATAGGATGTTCCTGTCCTTCTGAGTTTTTCTGCAACAGAACTGCAACTATTGTATGTTCTGAGGCAAAGGAAAATATAAGAAAATCTTTTGAAAAGTCTGGGCTGATCAAGACTGGTGCTTGGGTGAGTGCATGTTTTACTAATTCAAAAGATTTTTTGGCCTCTACAGTCCATTTCACTCCTACTTCCTTTTTGAGCATATTATTCATGTTTCTAAGGAGCTCTGCTAAGTTGGGAATAAACCTCCTTAAGAAGTTAATCTTCCCAATAAAGGACTGCAGTTCTTTTATGTTCCTAGGGTGGCTAATCTGTAGTATTCCCTCAACTATTTTTGGATCTATTTTAATCCCCTTTTCTGATATAATGTGGCCAAGGAGTTTACCCTCTTGCAAGCCAAATACTGTCTTTTTGGGATTTAAAGATAGCCCAAATCTCCTGCATTTCTCAAAGACCTTTCTTAGATGTTTAAGGTGCTCTTCATCGGTTTTGGAATAAAATGTTATATCATCAAGGTAAATTACAATGAAGTGTCCTATTTCCTCTGAAAATGCAATGTCCATGGCCCTTTGAAAAGTGGCCCCAGCATTCATTAGTCCAAAAGGCATTTTCACATACATGAAGGTGCCCCAAGGAGTGGTAAAGGATGTCTTGAGTTGATCTTTTGGGAGTACTAAAAGTTGTTTATATCCTGAGAAACCATCTAACAGAGAAATCCTCTTTGAACCAACTACCTTTTGTAGTATGTGCTCCATTTTGGGAAAAGGGTAATTGTCTTTTAGGGAAGCTCTGTTAAGGTTTATGAAATCAATGCACAGTCTGATTTCTCCTGTCTTTTTCCTCACAGCTACAAGGTTAGAAACCCAATCTGAAAACCTTACAGGCACAATGATTCATGCCTCGTACATTTTCTTAATTTCCTTTTCGACTAGAGGCAGTTTTATTGGGTTGATTCGACGCAGTTTCTGCTTAAAAGGTTTTTGTTTTTCTCTCAAAGGGATCTTGTGCTGGATGATTTCTGTATCATAAGCTTTTAAATATTCATAGCTCCAGGCAAACACATCGGCAAACTCTTTAAACAAGTCAATGTATTTCTTTTTCATGTCTGGTGGCAAGGACCTAGCTAATTTAATCATTTTAGGTTGATCCTTTGTGCCTATGTTGCATTCTTCAACGTCAGACTCTGTATATTCTACTGCAGGTTTCTTAGCCACGTCATTAAAATCAAACAAGTCTTCTAACGGTGCTATCCCCCTGGGTATGTTCTTGTCTCTCGGTGTTAATACCTCAATGTCTTCGTTTTCTGAGTCTTCATACTCTTCAGTATGAGTTTCGAGTTTTTGAGTTAACATGTTGATATCTGTAGGACTAGATGGTTGTTCTTGTTCAGGGGGTTCTTCAATTAGACAGTTTTCATCGGATGTAGAATCTGAATTGGATGATTCAAACTCATTCTTACCGAGCAGGAAATCCTCTATCTGTTTATCATTCTCAAAGACCTGCCAATATTTTTGATTATCGGGTATGGCTGGCCTAAATTTTACCTGAACGGTGCTGTCCTCGTTTTCATATGGTGCTAAACACGTTCTAGCTGTAAAAACTAAATTGTGAGCGGCAATATTCTATTTTCTTGGGACAAAAATCAATTTTGGATCCTCGAAAATGTTTAACAGATCCAGGACGTCATTTCGGTAGGCTCTAAGTCTGGGATGATTAGCAGTGTATTCCCCATTAACTTGCCTAATGATTAATTCCGAATCGCCATATACGTGGATTCTTTTGGCTCCTAGCTTTTCTAACAGATGCAAGCCCAAAATGAGAGCTTCATACTCGGCAATGTTATTAGAGCATCAAAAATTCAATTTGCACGAAACACTTTCTGTATGGCCGTTTTCGGTGTTTGTTAACCAAACACCGGCGCCAACACTATTCTTAGTACATGACCCATCGAAGAACATGGTCCATAGAGGATTATTTTTGGTTTCGCCTTGGTTGGTAATCTCGCTAACTAACATGCTATCTGATTGTGGTGGTATGTCAGCACTTAGTCGAATTTGTGTCTCATTTTCAAGTTCCTCACCATATTGAAGGTTGTTTTCCTGAGTTTCAAGTTTCGAGAGTCGTGGGCACATGACTTGTGGGTCGAGACTTTCATTTGTTTCGTTAATATCTTCAAATGCATCAAACTATTTTGATACTTGTGAGTTAGGTGTTTCTTGAGCTTCATCTGCGATTAATCTTGTTGTAGTGACTTGCTCGCCAACTGTTTCAGCGTCATGTTATGTTTTAAGGTCAACAAGTTGTTGTACTGGGCCTCGTTCCTCAGGACTTTCATGGAGATGAACTCGATGGGGCGTTTTTTGTTGGCCATCTTGGCCATATTCATTTTGGTTTGTCATTTCAATGCATTGTTCGAAAGTTTCCCTTTCGTTTACATCCATGTCTAGAACTGCATTCATTTCTAGATTTGGGGCCTCTAACAGGTTATCTGCGTTACTGTCTTTTGGTTCTGACTTATTCGAAGGTTCATCATGGTAAAG
Source organism: Pinus albicaulis (assembly GCA_034641835.2). NCBI lineage: Eukaryota > Viridiplantae > Streptophyta > Pinopsida > Pinales > Pinaceae > Pinus > Pinus albicaulis. The sequence continues at coordinate 188,644,598 of CM076578.1, read as the reverse complement.
GATAAAAGATTTCAGGTCAGTATGGACAGAGTAGATGGGACAGTTTTCAGGTTTTTCTGGGCTACTGACCATGAATTTCATGTGTGCCTCTCTGTATAGTCTTCTAGGCTGGTTAAAAATAGGAATAGTGGCATATGTCCCGTCCATCTGCATTGTACCTTGCAGCTTGGCACCCCACGATCTAGACAACAACATGCCATACTTAGGAGGGACATCGGCCACCACTACATCCATAACTAGGCACTTGGCTGGGATTTGAGTCAAATTCACACAGAGGTCCTTAATTAGGGCAAGACATTTGACCCTGCTTGAATCAAAGGAATATAAATCCTTGTAAGGTCTGGTTATTTCAAGCCCTAGCCTTTCCATTATCACCTTTGGCATAAGATTATGTGAGGCTCCGGAATCATGCATAGCATTGTGTAGAATTTTGTCATGAACATTCAGACTGACGTAGAATGGAGGTACTATCCCTTCTTGAAATTTCCCTTCAACTTTAGGACAAAAAATGAGCTCTGGCTGGTCATCATTATAATTTATTGTGTCATTCTGGTCCTCTATGTTTAAAGCCTTCAGAATTTGGGTCATGTACACATTATGGGAAGCTAACTCAGTAAGGGGAACAGAGATTTTAATCTTTGAAAGTTCTTGTTCTAGGCTGAAAGGAATTTGGTTTTTTGAAGAACTTGCCTCAGCCTTACTAGCTGCTAGTCTTTCAGCAACATCACCTTGCTGATTTTTTCTATTTACATTTGATAACATGGTTTTGACAGGAGTACTAGCTAAGGTGTTAGTACTGCTAAGATCTACATCCTGTTTTTCAAAATTTGGATTGCCTTTCTCTTTGCCTTTACCAGAATCAACAGCCACTGTTTTATCCTTTTGATTGACATTTTTACATTTGGTTGTGGTGCTATTTTGTGAAGATTTATCAGAGGTTTTAGTGTTGGGAGTTTTTGGACTGGCTTTGCTTCTAAGGTCATATTCTCTGTGAGGCTCTATGATGACATTTTCCATATCTTGATAACAATGTCGATCATCATCCCTGTTGTCATCATAAGGTGTGTATAGACCTCGTTTCTTTTCATAATGAATCTCAAAGCCATCGTTAGCTACCCCTAGCATGTTGATATCATTTTCCTCTGCTATCTCACCTATTTCCTCTGTCTCACTTATATAGTTTTGATGAAAGGGAGGAATGATCTGCTGATCATCTTCTCTAGGTCTATTTGGAAGTTGGTTTCTTCTTAAATTTTGATTCTAGTTCTGGTTTCTATTCTGAGAAGCAGTTTGGTTTAGGCTTGCTTGTGTTCTCTTAATTATGCTCATCTCTTTCATCATCTCTTCCATCATTCTTTCCATCTTTGAGTTTGAAGTGGAAGGTGTGGATTCCTCTCTAAAATATACTCTCTTTTCAGCTTTCATTCTTGCTCTCTTCTCTATTAGATTGACTTCGACAGAAAGAGCACCCCTTTGCATATCTTCAAGAGTTGCAAAGTCTCTCTCTCTTAGCGAATAGGTCATGTCAGAGTCAAAACCTTCAGGAAATTTGTTCAAAGCTGAGCCTTGCGGAGGTTTTAGTTCTGGGGGAAGTGCATTATAGATATTGTTAAATCTAGTACAATAAGCCTGTACACTTTCCCCTGGGTTCCTGTGGAGATTGTTGTAGTCAGCCAAGATTTGGAGAGGATTCTTCCTCACTTCCCATTTGTTTAAGAAAGATTGATGGAAACCTTGAAGGTCATTAATACTATGAGGGGCTAAGCCTTTGAACCATTTTCTTACTTCTCCTCCCAAACTTTGAGCAAATAATCTCATTTTGACAGAATCATCTGCAATCTCATTTCTGTCAAAGCAGTCATTCATCTTATCCACATGTTGTGATGCAGTAGTAGCACCACTATCATCATACAATGGAATTTTGGACAGATAGTCCTGTGGCAGATTGACTAAAGGTACAGGAAGAACTAAGGGGGCATACCATGCAGCCATGGCAGGAGGTGGAGGTGGATTAACAAGAGTGAAAGTGGGTTGGAGGGGAGTGGTTGGAACGGTGGATACAGGGTGAGCAGAAATGGATGGACCAGGGATAGATTGATGAGCGGATCTTGGATGAGAGACACCTAGATTGTGGAGGAAGTGTAAATTAGGTGGTGTAGTCTCTCTACTACCAAGATGTGTACTTGTCTCAGGAGAAGAAGGCAAAGACTCAGAATCTGACTGATCTAAATCACCAAGAGACCTAGTTCTAAAAGGATTTACTAAGTCTTCTTGTGATCGTTGTAGAGCTGAAAGATTTTCTGGGACAGAATTAGCTCTCAAGGGTGATCTGAAAACAGTTGATAATTTAATCCTAGGAGACTTCCAAAGGATGCTTTTACGGGTCATCTTCTTCGGGTGGATCGGAGTCGGGATGGGCTGGTGTGAATCTTTCTAGGAGCCACTGTCTTTCAATTTTTAGTGGAAATGCTAAAAAAGTTCAACCGAGGTATGACTTGTAATCTTTGAGAGGTTAACTAATACGTTTATACACAATTTCAATCCTATAGCCCTCTGGCTGGTGATTTGAAGGATAGTATAGTAATGAGGGAGTTCTTATTGTTATTCTTAAGGTGCATTTAGGATAAGGTCGCCAGAGTGAGTTTTTTGAAAAATACTAGGTAGAGGTGTTATGGTCTCATGTTATTATTCTAGTAAAATATTTTTGGGTTTTTCTGAGTTAATTTTCAGTTAGCAAGGGATATCTGGTACCTTATGTTTGTCTTATAATCGAAGAAATACTCAGGAGTCCCCAGTGGAGTCGCCATTATGTTATCACTCTATAATTAGCAAGATTGGCAAAGTCCAACTGCAGAGGTAACATCAAACCGCTTTGGGATTCAAGGATCTAGCCTTCCTGAATCCAGAGAGGGATCTCTCTATAAATGAGTTCAAAGATGTGATCTTTAAAGACTGGAATTATGATATTAGGCTAGTTATGAAGAGCATGGGTTTTTTTTGTTTGTTTTTGGTTGGGCGAAGACATGGTGAAGGTGAAAGCAGTTCAAAATAAAGGGTGAAGAGCCTGCAAATGAAGGAATGTTTCAGTTGATATCAAAGGACAAAGAGAGCTTTAACCCATTGGGCTATGGAGCCATAGGAGGATTTAATTGGATAGCAAATTCAAGAAGGATCCATGGAGCAGTCATTTACATCAAAGGATCTCTTAAGGTGATTAATGGGGTGAAACAAATAGGCAGTGAAAGACTTAAACAAATGAAGAAACAAAGCACAGTCTAAGATCAAGTAAGTACTTTTAAACTAGCTTGCTTTCAACATGTACTTAAGGGGAAACATAAAAGTATTTATGTTGATCAGGTAAGTGCTTTTAAACTAGCCTACATTGAAGTACTTTCCATCAGAAACATTAAAAAAAACAGTTCAAACAGCTTAAGATCAGGTAAGTGCTTTTAAACCAGCCTGCTTCAGCATATTCGATAAGGGAACACAGATGATAATCACAAAGAGCAATCTAGATCAGCTAAGTACTTTTAAACTACGCTGCATTGATAAACTCCAAGGATAACATAGAAAACATTCATCTCAAAGAGCTATCTAGATCAGGGAAGTACTTTTAAACTAACCTGCGTTAATAAACTCTTCAAAGAGGACATTCAAATGAAGAAAACATAGAAGATAAAGCTTTCAGTAAGAGTAGGGTACCGTGGAGAGTATATCCTAACTCTATGTTTGCTGCTCTTTATCAGAGAAAGTGAACAGAGTGAAAACATTAAGTAAAACGACAATTGAAAGTAAGGAACACATCACCATTGACATAGTTTCAGAATTCCATGAATCAACAGCTTGTATTGATGTTCAAACCAGTTACAATCAGCAAGCCCGGTGGGTCTCTACAGCTTTGAACTTCTCATATCAGCTTATGTATCTTTCAATTACAGAACAGGGCATCAGTGGCTTCAGAATGACTATTACATGCGTTCAGATGTCCCGAGACCAACCTTTTGTTGATCTTCTACAGAGGTATTTATAGAAGAATGAGGCGGTGGTCAACTATGAAAAGATCTATTTGGATCAATTAATACAGAAGATGACTCTTCGATGCTTTGAGAGCCTCTATCAAGAAATCTACAGGTGTTAACCTGCATTAATTGAGTTACACTTAAGATTAAAATCAGTGGGAAGTATGCTATCCTTTGAAGCTCAGTGTCATGCTGGAGTGACTTTATTTCTACTTCCCGAGATGAAATGATCTAAATATCTGCTTATGAACTGTTCTTTAATCTTCTCGAATGGTTCTGCCGACAATTAGAGATAAGATAGCTCAATTAGTATTAATTGTTCGGCGGTCTTTGATCTCAACGAGACTGCAGATGTCTTTTGGAGCTGTAGAGGGTTCAATTAGCCTCTTCTTATGGTGGTGGAAGATTTCTCAGCTCGATAGATGTCTTCGCTCCTTCCCCAAACACTTTACTTTGCTTGAGATCTGTGTTTGGGTCTTCAATCTCCGGTTCTGATATGTTTTGTCTTCGGCGCTGATACTCTTTAACTGTTTTTGAATTAAAATAGTGTCTTGTTGATGTGCAGGGGCCGCGCAGGCCTTTATGTGCTATCAATTCTTATGAAACATTGATAAAACTTCGAATCAAAACCTGCAAAATACAAACAATTTTTTATAAAATCCTGCATATTTGGTTTTACTGCTTCAGAGGCGTAGGAAGAGAGCAGGACCGTTGGATGGCATCATCCAACGGTGGAGATTAACTAAGAGGAATTTTAAATGACGCGGGAGGAAGAATAAAACAGAACCGTCGATCGCGCGATGAGCAACGGTGGGGGTGATCTGGGACCGTCCGATCTGGACACGTGGACGGCCTAGATTTAATTGGAGGGTCGCAATCGGCAGGTCGCAGCAAAGGGGATGTGATTGGAACGCAGCGATGCGATTGAGCGCAGGCCGTCCGATCATCAGGGAGATGGATGGCCCAGATCTAATCAGAGGATCGCAATCGGGGAGGTCACACAACAACATGCGATTGAAACACTGCGATTGAGCGCAGGCCGTCCGATCATCAGGGAGACGGACGGCCCAGATTTAATCGGAGGGTTTTCGAAATGGGGGCAAGACTTGTGATCGGAGGGAATAAGGACCGTTGGATCAGCGGGAAATGAACGGACGGGATGTAATTGGAGGGGCAGGGGAGAAGAATGATGGGAGAGGTGCGGGACAAATCTGAACCGTTGGATCTGGCGGGACGGATGGCTGCGATGGAATTGGGGGTGAGACGGGAAGGTCTGTGATTGCGATCGGAGGGAACTTGCGATTGAGCGCAGGCCGTCGATCTGAGAACAAGATCAACGGTCGGGATTTAATCGGGGATCGGCAATCGGGAGGGCAGCAACAAAGCATGCGATTGAAATATTGCGATGCGATTGAGCGATGTCCGTCCGATCAACAGGGAGATGGATGGCCTAGATTTAATCGGAGCAAATTTCAATCGGGGTGCGCAGAAGAGGGGATGCGATTTGAAACTTGCGATTGTGCGCGGGTCGTTAGATCGGGTCTAGATCAACGGTCCAGATCCTTTAATTTTTTGCACCGGCGGGACCCTTATACTTTGTGAGAAACCCATAAATTTCAATAAAAACCAAGGTTTTGAGTGGATCGGGCGGAATATATATATGATAGGCTGGCGCCCGATTGCGGGGCCACTGGGTGTATGGAGTACCATGGGCCCGGGGCCTTATATAACTAGGGCCAAAGGCAATCGGAACATTCGGGCCCGGTCTTTTAATCAACCCATTTGTAACTTCTCCGATGCGATTGCGCATCGGTCTTTTTGATCTACCCATTGTGAATTCTCCGATCGGGATTGCGCGAGCGGTCTTTTTGATCAACCCATTTTATTTAAACACGTGATTTTGGCATTTAAAACAAACTTTGGAAAAATGGGTTTTCAAGTTTTACAAAGAAAAAACGTCCATCGGATACGATTTTCAAAGAAGCTTAGCACCCGATTGCGGGCTTATGGGGTAGATGAAATGATAATACGATCTTCGGTTTATGACAAAGGGGTTGATTGCAATCGGCATTTAAAATGGCTCACAAACATGCACACTTTGAATCTTTCCGATGCGATTAGCGCTTCATGGGTTTGGCGCTTGGTTTTTATGATGAGGGCGTATTGGGGAAGTGGTTTGGAAACTCAAGCCAAGGGGCTTAAACCCTTAATAGAGAAATGGGGTTTTTTACACAGATTTTCAATGATTTTCAAAGGTTTCTGAGGGTTTCAATAGAGTTCGAAAGAAGTTTGGAACTTTGCAAAGGCAAATTTATATGAAAAGAGGGTGAGAAAAATGGAGAACAAAGGAAAATGATGAAAATATGAAGGTTAGTCTCTGAGAGGAAAAAGGGGAAAAGGAGGAGGATATTGCAGCAGTCTTCTCATGGAACTTTTAGTAGAATTTTGAGTTTCTGAGAAATAACAGTGAAAACCTTGAGACATGAGCATGAGGTCGTCTACAGGCTTCAAGAGATAACATTTTGGCCAGGAAAGTGTTTCTTGAAGGTTGAAAACATGTTTTGGCCACCTTTTGATAGACCAAAATTTACAGGTGGCCAACAGTGGCTCCACTTGGGGATGGTGCCTTCTTGAAGGCATCAAGAACTTCAGAACTGCATTCTCTGGGAGGTTGATCAATGCCTCGTTCTTTGGGCTGTTGTCTTTGCTAAAATGATCTTATTCTGGCTGAAAAAAGGTTAGCAGCATTGAAAAACAATGAATCTTCATCAACACAGGCTTTCTACCTACCCAATCCTACTGATCTAACATTTTTTCTTCATTTAGAGTGCACTTGGACTAGCAAACTCTTTTTCAACATTTTATTCTTTTGAAAACAGGAAATCTAATCTAATTCTACTCCTTATTTCTCCCTGAACTCAGATTAAACAGTTGAGCTCAGATGTTTCTCTACCTAATCTACTATCTGTTGGGATTAAACTATCCAACAGATTTCATTCTCTAGATTCTAAGACAGAAATTCAAAAACAGTCAAGTCAAGATTGAACTGTTTGACTTGCTGTGATCTATGGCATAAAAACAAGCTGCACATAGACTATTAAAAATCAAAAATTGAAGGTTTGAAATATGAAAATTTTTTGAAGCATCCTTCTTCTTATTTGTGGTTCAAGTTTTGAGCTTGTTAGAGCCACTTGCTTTCCTTGATTTCAACTCTGGTTCGAATTTATTTGAGTTGTTATTTCTTTCTTTCTGGTTCAGATTTTGAGTTGATTAGAACCAGATTTACAACTTTATGACTCAGAAAAATAAAACAGATTTGAGTCATCTCTTGCTTGGAAACTTTAGGTTCAGGTTTTGGGCTTGTTTGAACCTTTCTTTTCTAGCCTAATCTATCTACTGATAAGCCAAGTTTAAACAGTTTGGCAAATCCAATTCACTATCCTATCAGCAGAAAAATTTAAAGCTAATTAGTCAAGATTAAACTGTTTGACTAACTAGAAGCGTGTTTTTTGAGGAGTGGCATTTGAGCTTGCACACTTTCAGATTTATTTCTCTTTTTTGGCATGGGGCTTTGCCTTTATTTTTTTTATTTCTGCCCTCTTTTCTATCTTTTATTGTTTTTTGTATTTTTTCTTTTTGTTTTTATGAACCTAACGAAGCAATGATATTTACAATGGAAATGAAACTTGAAAATTGAACTCAGCAGTAGTAATGCTTAAGGACCCTGCCATTGACAGGACCCCCAAACAGATCTGTGCCATCTAACTCTTGCAGAAAAAAGGCATTTGGACCAATGGTGGACTGAATGATATAAGGGCCTTGCCACAAACTATCAAATTTGCCATGTTTACCTTTTTCCTCTCTTCTAGAATCCCATTTGAGTACCTTATCTCCAATGTTGAAGTCACAAGCCTTAGCTCTCTTGTCAAACAACTTCTTGATGTTTTATTGCACTTTTTGAGCTCTGTTGTAAACTTCTTCCCTCGTCTGCTGGAGATGTATTGTCTCATTAATCCTTCTTAGCATACTGTCTTCTTCTGACTGAATTTCTTGGACTAATTTTATTACTGGTACACCCAGGCTGGTAGGAAACACTTCATCTGCTCCATAAACAAGTTGGTAGGGGGAGGTTCCAATGGATTTCTTTGTGGTCAACCTATCTGCCCACAATGCATGCACCAGCCTGTTATGCCATGACTTTTTATTCTCTTCAAGTAGCTTCTTGATGATGGTCACCAAGCTTTTATTTGATGATTCAGCTAGCCCATTACCTTGAGGGTAATAAGCAGTAGAATGACCCAATGTAATCTGATACTTGTGACAAAAATCAATCATCTTTTTGGAACCAAAAGTAGCAGCATTATCAGTAATGATTTTCCTAGGGCATCCAAATCTAGAAAGGATATGGTCTTCAAGAAATTTTATAATGACAGAATCTGTGGCATTCCTGGTAGGGATGGCCTTTATCCACTTTGTGAAGTAGTCAGTGGCTGTAAGAATTCATTTATGTTGGGCAGATGAAGCAGGATGGATTTCTCCTATGAAATCTAGGCCCCATTGTTGAAAAGGAGCTTCAACAATGATAGGTTTTAATGGTAAGGGAAGGAGTTTTCTTTTGCCCTAAAAAATTTGGCACTTGTGACAAGCAACTATCATTTTATGGACATCTTGGAAGAGGGTGGGCCAATAATAGCCAGCTCTAAGGATTTTGTTGGCTGTGGTTTTCCAGTAGAGATGACCTCCACACTCTCCTTCATGGAATTCATGCTTGATCTTCTCTGCATCAACTTCAGGCAAACATTTTAGCAATAAACGATTAGCATTTTTCCAGTATAAACATTCATTAAAAATGCAATAATTCTTAGCTTTCAACTTTAAAAACCTTGCCTTAGTTTTTGATAAATCAAGAGGAGCATTAAGATTTGTAAGTTCATACAAGATGTTGGCGTACCAAGGTGAGTTTTGGAACTGCTCTTCCATAGTGGGAGGGGGTAATTCTTCCTGCTCATCCAAGGCATCTATCATGTTAATGTCTAGGGCTTGTAGATTAGATTCAGCCATTAATTGAGCCAAGCCCTGACCTTTGATGAGTTTGGTGGGTTTGATCCCCAAATCATATTCTAATATTACAGCTATCCATTTGCCTCTCTTTCCATCAGGGTCTTGTGACAAGATGTCTTTTACCACAATGCTGGGTACATAGGCAATGGTGCGGGAATGAAGAATATACACCCTGAAATCCTTTAAGGCCTTTACTAAAGCATAGGCTTGTTTTTCCATTATGTTATATTTCAAGGGTGCATACCTTAAAGCCTTACTGAAAAAAGCAATAGGCTGTTCCTGTCCTTCTGAGTTTTTTTGCAACAGAACTGCAGCTATTGTATGCTCTGAGGCAAAGGAAAAAATAAGAAAATCTTTTGAAAAGTCCGGGCTGATCAAGACTGGTGCTTGGGTGAGTGCATGTTTTACTAATTCAAAGGATTTTCTAGCCTCTACAGTCCATTTCACTCCTACTTCCTTTTTGAGCATATTATTCATGTTTCTAGGGAGCTCTGCTAAGTTGGGAATAAACCTCCTTAAGAAATTAATCTTTCCAATAAAGGACTGCAGTTTTTTTATGTTCCTAGGGTGGCTAATCTATAGTATTCCCTCAACTCTTTTTGGATCTATTTTAATCCCCTTTTCTGATATGATGTGGCCAAGGAGCTTATCCTCTTGCAAGCCAAACACTGTCTTTTTGGGATTTAAAGATAGCCCAAATCTCCTGCATTTCTCAAAGACCTTTCTTAGATGTTTGAGGTGCTCTTCATCGGTTTTGGAATAAACTGTTATATCATCAAGGTAAATTACAATGAAGTGTCCTATTTCCTTTGAAAATACAATGTCCATGGCCCTTTGAAAAGTGGCCCCAGCATTCATTAGTCCAAAAGGCATTTTCACATACATGAAGGTGCCCCAAGGAGTGGTAAAGGCTGTCTTGAGTTGATCCTCTGGGAGTACTAAAAGTTGGTTATATCCTGAGAAACCATCTAACAAAGAAATCCTCTTTGAACCAACTACCTTTTGTAGGATGTGCTCCATTTTGGGTAAAGGGTAATTGTCTTTTAGGGAAGCTCTGTTAAGGTTTCTGAAATAAATGCACAGTCTGATTTCTCCTGTCTTTTTCCTCACAGCTACAAGGTTAGAAACCCAATCTGAAAACCTTACAGGCACAATGATTCCTGCCTCGTACATTTTCTTAATTTCCTTTTCGACTAGAGGCAGTTGTATTGGGTTGATTCGATGCAGTTTCTGCTTAAAAGGTTTTTGTTTTTCTCTCAAAGGGATCTTGTGCTGGATGATTTCTGTATCGTAAGCTTTTAAATCTTCATAGCTCCAGGCAAACACATCGGCAAACTCTTTAAACAAGTCAATGTATTTCTTTTTCATGTCCGGTGGCAAGGACCTATCTAATTTAATCATTTTAGGTTGATCCTTTGTGCCTATGTTGCATTCTTCAACGTCAGACTCTGTATATTCTACTGCAGGTTTCTTAGCCACGTCATTAAAATCAAACAGGTCTTCTAACAGTGCTAGCCCCCTGGGTATGTTCTTGTATCTCGGTGTTAATACCTCAATGTCTTCGTTTTCCTTTGTGCCTATGTTGCATTCTTCAACGTCAGACTCTGTATATTCTACTGCAGGTTTCTTAGCCACGTCATTAAAATCAAACAAGTCTTCTAACGGTGCTAGCCCCCTGGGTATGTTCTTGTCTCTCGGTGTTAATACCTCAATGTCTTCGTTTTCTGAGTCTTCATACTCTTCAGCATGAGTTTCAAGTTTTTGAGTTAACATGTTGATATCTGTAGGACTAGATGGTTGTTCTTGTTCAGGGGGTTCTTCGTTTAGACAGTTTTCATCGGATGTAGAATCTGAATTGGATGATTCAAACTCATTCTTACCGAGCAGGAAATCCTCTATCTATTTATCATTCTCAAAGACCTGCCAATATTTTTGATTATCGGGTATGGCTGGCCTAAATTTTACCTGAACGGTGCTGTCCTCGTTTTCATATGGTGCTAAACACGTTCTAGCTGTAAAAGCTAAATTGTGAGCGGAAATATTCTGTTTTCTTGGGACAAAAATCAATTTTGGATCCTCGAAAATGTTTAACAGATCCAGGACATCATTTCGGTAGGCTCTAAGTCTGGGATGATTAGTAGTGTATTCCCCATTAACTTGCCTAATGATTAATTCCGAATCGCCATATACGTGGATTATTTTGGCTCCTAGCTTTTTTAATAGATGCAAGCCCAAAATGAGAGCTTCATACTCAGCAATGTTATTAGAGCATCGAATATTCAATTTGCACGAAACACTTTCTGTATGGCCGTTTTCGGTGTTTGTTAACCAAACACCAGTGCCAGCACTATTCTTAGTACATGACCCATCGAAGAACATGGTCCATAGAGGATTATTTTTGGTTTCGCCTTGGTTGGTAATCTCGCTAACTAACATGCTATCTGATTGTGGTGGTATGTCAGCACTTAGTCAAATTTGTGTCTCATTTTCAAGTTCCTCGCCATATTGAAGGTTGTTTTCCTGAGTTTCAAGTTTCGAGAGCCGTGGGCACGTGACTTGTGGGTCGAGATTTTCATTTGTTTCGTTAATATCTTCAAATGCATCAAAATATTTTGATACTTGTGAGTTAGGTGTTTCTTGAGCTTCATCGGCGATTAATCTTGTTGTAGTGACTTGCTCGCCAACTGTTTCAGCGTCATGTTCTGTTTTAAGGTCAACAAGTTGTTGTACTGGGCCTCGTTCCTCAGGACTTTCATGGAGATGAACTTGATGGGGCGTTTGTTGTTGGCCATCTTGGCCATATTCATTTTGGTTTGTCATTTCAATGCATTGTTCGAAAGTTTCCCTTTCGTTTTTATCCATGTCTAGAACTGCATTCATTTCTAGATTTGGGGCCTCTAACAGGTTATCTGCGTTACTGTCTTCTGGTTCTGACTTATTCGAAGGTTCATCATGGTAAAGGATAAAAGAGTTCAGGTCAGTATGGACAGAGTAGATGGGACAGTTTTCAGGTTTTTCTGGGTTACTGACCATGAATTTCATGTGTGCCTCTCTGTATATTCTTCTAGGCTGGTTAAAAACAGGAATAGTGGCATATGTCCCGTCCATCTACATTATACCTTGCAGCTTGGCACCCCACGATCTAGACAACAACATGCCATACTTAGGAGGGACATCGGCCACCACTACATCCATAACTAGGCACTTGGCTGGGATTTGAGTCAAATTCACATAGAGGTCCTTAATTAGGCCAAGACATTTGACCCTGCTTGAATCAAAGGAATATAAATCCTTGTAAGGTCTGGTTATTTCTAGTCCTAGCCTTTCCATTATCACCTTTGGCATAAGATTATGTGAGGCTCCGGAATCATGCATAGCATTGTGTAGAATTTTGTCATGAACATTCAGACTGGCGTAGAATGGAGGTACTATTCCTTCTTGAAATTTCCCTTTAGCTTTAGGACCAAAAATGAGCTCTGGCTGGTCATCATTATAATTTATTGTGTCATTCTGGTCCTCTATGTTTAAAGCCTTCAAAATTTGGGTCCTGTACACATTATGGGAAGCTAACTCAGTAAGGGGAACAGAGATTTTAATCTTTGAAAGTTCTTGTTCTAGGCTGAAAGGAATTTGGTTTTTTGAAGAACTTGCCTCAGCTTTACTAGCTGCTAGTCTTTCAGCAACATCACCTTGCTGATTTGTTCTATTTACATTTGATAAAATGGTTTTGACAGGAGTACTAGCTGAAGTGTTAGTATTGCTAAGATCTGCATCCTGCTTTTCAAAATTTGGATTGTCTTTCTCTTTACCTTTACCAGAATCAACAGCCAGTGTTTTATCCTTTTGATTGACATTTTTACATTTGGTTGTGGTGCTATTTTGTGAAGATTTGTCAGAGGTTTTAGTGTTGGGATTTTTTTGACTGGCTTTGCTTCTAAGTTCATATTCTCTGTTAGGCTCTATGATGACATTTTCCATATCTTGATAACAATGTCGATCATCATCCCTGTTGTCAGCATAAGGTGTGTATGGACCTCGTTTCTTTTCATAATGAATCTCAAAGCCATCGTTATCTACCCCTAGCATGTTGATATCATTTTCCTCTGCTATCTCACCTGTTTCCTCTGTCTCACTTATATAGTTTTGATGAAAGGGAGGAATGATCTGCTGATCATCTTCCCTAGGTCTGTTTGGAAGTTGGTTTCTTCTTAAATTTTGATTCTGGTTCTGGTTTCTATTCTGAGAGGCAGTTTGGTTTAGGCTTGCTTGTGTTCTCTTAATTATGCTCATCTCTTTCATCATCTCTTCCATCATTCTTTCCATCTTTGAGTTTGAAGTGGAAGGCGTGGATTCCTCTCTAAAAGATACTCTCTTTTCAGCTTTCATTCTTGCTCTCTTCTCTATTAGATTGACTTCGACAGAAAGAGCACCCCTTTGCATATCTTCAAGAGTTGCAAAGTCTCTCTCTCTTAGCGAATAGGTCATGTCAGAGTCAAAACCTTCAGGAAATTTGTTCAAATCTGAGCCTTGCGGAGGTTTTAGTTCTGGGGGAAGTGCATTATAGATACTGTTAAATCTATTACAATAATCCTGTACACTTTCCCCTGGGTTCTTGTGGAGATTGTTGTAGTCCGCCAATATTTGGAGAGGATTCTTCCTCACTTCCCATTTGTTTAAGAAAGATTGATGGAAACCTTGAAGGTCATTAATACTATGAGGGGCTAAGCCTTTGAACCATTTTCTTACTTCTCCTCCCAAACTTTGAGCAAATAATCTCATTTTGACAGAATCATCAGCAATCTCATTTCTGTCAAGAAGTCATTCATCTTATCCACATGTTGTGATGCAGTAGTGGCACCACTATCATCATACAATGGAATTTTGGACAGATAGTCTTGTGGCAGATTGACTAAAGGTACAAGAAGAACTAAGGGGGCATACCATGCAGCCATGGTAGGATGTGGAGGTGGATTAACAAGAGTAAAAGTGAGTTGGAGGGGAGTGGTTGGAACAGTGGATACAGGGTGAGCAGAAATGGATGGACCATGGATAGATTGCTGAGCGGATCTTGGATGAGAGACACCTAGATTGTGGAGGAAGTGTAAATTAGGTGGTGTAGTCTCTCTACTACCAAGATGTGTACTTGTCTCAGGAGAAGAAGGCAAAGACTCAGAATCTGACTGATCTAAATCACCAAGAGACCTAATTCTAAAAGGATTTACTAAGTCTTCTTGTGATTATTGTAGAGCGGAAAGATTATCTGGGACAAAATTAGCTCTCAAGGGTGATCTGAAAATAGTTGATAATTTAATCCTAGGAGACTTCCAAAGGATGATTTCTGGGTCATCAACTATTTCAGGTGGATTCGGGTCAGGATGGGCTCTAGTGTGAATCTTTCTAGGAGCCACTACGCTATAATTTTTTAGACCCAAATAACAAGAAAAGTTCAACCAGGTATGACAATCTTTGAGAGGTTAACTAATCTGTTTTACACAAATTTCAATCCTACAGTCCTCTGACTGAGTTTGAAGGATAGTATAGTAATGAGGGTTCTTCCCAGTGGAGTCTTAAGGTCTGTTCAGGATTGTGGAGTTGCCAAGTGGAAGTTTTTAGCTCCTTTTCAGAGGTAAGAGGTGTTATGGTCCACTACCATGTTTATTAAATACCAATCTGAAATATTTTTGGGTTTTTCTAAGTTAATTTTCATTTAGCAAGGGATATCTGGTATCTTATGATTGTCTTCTAATCGAAGGAATACTCAGGAGTCCCCAGTGGAGTCGCCATTATGTTATCACTCTGTAATTAGCAAGATTGGCAAAGTCCAACTGCAGAGGTAACATCAAACCGCTTTGGGATTCAAGGATCTAGCCCTCCTGAATCCAGAGAGGGATCTCTCTATAAATGAGTTCAGAGATGTGATCTTTAAAGACTGGAATTATGATATTAGGCTAGTTATGAAGAGCATGGGTTTGTTTTGTTTGTTTTTGGTTGGGCGAAGACATGGTGAAGGTGAAAGCAATTCAAAATAAAGGGTGAAGAGCCTGCAAATGAAGGAATGTTTCAGCTGATAGCAAAGGACAAAGACAGCTTTAACCCATTGGTCTATGGAGTCATAGGAGGATTTAATTGGATAGAAAATTCAAGAAGGATCCATGGAGAAAGTCATGTACATCAAAGGATCTCTTAAGGTGATTAATGGAGTGAAACAAATAGGCAGTGAAAGACTTAAACAAGTGAAAAAAAACAAAGCATAGTCTAAGATCAAGTAAGTACTTTTAAACTAGCTTTCTTTCAACATGTACTAAAGGAGAAACATAAAAGTATTTCTGTTGATCAGGTAAGTGATTTTAAACTAGCCTGCATTGAAGTACTTTCCATCAGAAACATTTAAAAATAGTGCAAACAGCTTAAGATCAGGTAAGTGCTTTTAAACCAGCCTGCTTCAGCATATTCGATAAGGGAACACAGATGATAATCACAAAGGGAAATCTAGATCAGCTAAGTACTTTTAAACTACGCTGCATTGACAAAATCCAAGGATAACATAGAAAAAATTAATCTCAAAGAGCTATCTAGATCAGGGAAGTACTTTTAAACTAACCTGCATTAATAAACTCTTCAAAGAGGACATTCAAATAAAGAAAACATAGAAGACAAAGCTTTCAGTAAGAGTAGGGTACCGTGGAGAGTATATCCTAATTCTATGTTTGCTGCTCTTTATCAGAGAAAGTGAACAGAGTGAAAACATTAAGTAAAACGACAATTGACAGTAAGGAACACATCACCATTGACATAGTTTCAGAATTCCATGAATCATCAGCTTGTATTGATGTTCAAACCAGTTACAATCAGCAAGCCCGGTGGGTCTCTACAGCTTTGAACTTCTCATATCAGCTTATGTATCTTTCAATTACAGAACAGGGCATCAGTGGCTTCAGAATGACTATTACATGCGTTCAGATGTCCCGAGACCAACCTTTTGCTCATCTTCTACAAAGGTATTTATAGAAGAATGGGGCGGTGGTAAACTATGAAAAGATCTGTTTGGATCAATTAATACAGAAGATGACTCTTCGGTACTTTTGAGGGCCTCGATCAAGAAATCTACAGGTGTTCATCAGCATTAATTGAGGTACACTTACAATTAAGCTCAGTGGGAACTTTTTTTCGTCCTTTGAAGCTCGGAGTTATGCTGGAGTGACTTTATTTCTGCTTCCCGAGATGAAATGATCTAAATATCTGCTTCTGAACTGTTCTTTAATCTTCTCGAATGGTTCTGCCGACAATTAGAGACAAGATAGCTCAATTAGTATTAATTGTTCGGCGGTCTTTGATCTCAACGAGACTGCAGGTGTCTTTGGAGTTGTAGAGGGTTCAATTAGCCTCTTCTTATGGCGGTGGAAGATTTCTCAGCTCGACAGATGTCTTCGTCGTTTCCTAAAACACTTTAAGTTACTTGAGATCTGTGTTTTTGGGTCTTCAATCTCCGGTTCTGATAAATTTTTTCTTTGGCACTGATACTCTTTAATAAATGATGATTTCTTCTTGTCTTCTAGTGCGCAGGGCAGTAGCGGGGTCGAATGGCATCAATGGGTCTTGAAATCACTGATAAAACGTAAATCTAACACCCCTCGAATGATTCTTTATGAAGTCAGAAGACAGAGGATCGTCACCCTCGGCCTTTGTGGTTTCTTCAAAAATGGCGGAAGAATTCATTCGAGAACCTACAAAATACAAACAATTTGTTATAAAATCCTGCGTATTTTGTTTTACTGCTTCAGAGGCGTAGGAAGAGAGTAGGGCCGTCGGATGGCATCATCCAACGGTGGAGATTAACTGAGAGGAATTTTAAATGACGCGGGAGGAAGAATAAAACAGAACCGTCGATCGCGCGATGAGCAACGGTGGGGGTGATCTGGGACCGTCCGATCTGGACACGTGGACGGCCTGGATTTAATCAGAGGATCGCAATCGGGGAGGGCAACAAAGGGGATGCGATTGGAACACAGCGATGCAATTGAGCGCTATCGGTCTGATCATCAGGGAGATGGACGACCGAGATTTAATGAGAGGATCGCAATCGGGGAGGGCAGCAAAGGGGATGTGATTGGAACGCAGCGATGTGATTGAGCGCTATCCGTTCGATCATGAGGGAGATGGATGGCTGAGATTTAATCAGAGGATCGCAATCGGTAGGTCACAACAAAGCATGCGATTGAAACATTACGATGCGATTGAGCGCTGTCCGTCTGATCAACAGGGGGATGGACGGCCGAGATTTAATCGGAGGATCACAATCGGCAGGTCACAACAAAGCATGTGATTGAAACATTGCGATTGGGCGATAACCGTTCGATCTGCAGATCAGATCGACGGCGGGGAGTAAATAGGAGGGGTGGGCCGATCGGGGGAACGGATATAAAGTATGCGATTTGAAACTTGCGATTCTGCGCGGGTCGTTATATCAGGTCTAGATCAACGGTCTAGATCCTTTGTTTTCTTGCACCGGCGGGACCCTTATACTTCGTAAGAAACCTACAAATTTCAATAAAAACCAAGGTTGTGAGTGGATCGGGCGGAATATATATATGATAGGCTGGCGCCCGATTGCGGGGCCACTAGGTGTATGGAGTACCATGGGCCCGGGGCTTTATATAACTAGGGCCAAGCGCAATCGGAACATTTGGGCCCGGTCTTTCAATCGACCCATTTGTAACTTCTCCGACGCCATTGCGCATCGGTCTTTTTGATCTACCCATTGTGAATTCTCCGATCGCGATTGCGCGATCGGTCTTTTTGATCAACCCATTTTATTTAAACACGTGATTTTGGCATTTTAAAACAAACTTTGGAAAAAATGAGTTTTCAAGTTTTACAAAGAAAAACGTCCATCAGATACGATTTTCAAAGAAGCTTAGTGCCCGATTGCGGGCTTATGGGGTATATGAAATGATAATACGATCTTCGGTTTATGACAAAGGGGCTGATCAGAATCGGCATTTTGAAATGGCTCACAAACATGCACCCTTGAATCTTTCCGATGCGATTAGCGCTTCATGGGTTTGGCGCTTGGTTTTTATGATGAGGGAATATTGGGGAAGTGGTTTGGAAACTCAGGCCAAGGGGCTTAAACCCTTAAGAGAGAAAAGGGTTTTTTTACACAGATTTTCAATGATTTTCAAAGGTTTCTGAGGGTTTCGACAGAGTTCGAAAGAAGTTTGGAACTCTGCAAGGCAATTTTCATGAAGGAAAGATGAGGAAAGTGGACAACAAAGGAAAATGATGAAAAATATGAAGGTTAGTCTCTGAGCGGAAAAAGGGGAAAAGAAGGAGGATATTGCCACAGTCTTCTCATGGAATTTTTACCAGGATTTTGAGTTTCTGAGAAATAACAGTGAAAACCTTGAGACATGAGCATGAGATCATCTACAGGCTTCAAGAGATAACATTTTGGCCGGGAAAGTGTTTCTTGAAGGCTGAAAACATTATTTGGCCACCTTTTGATAGACCAAAATTTATAGGTGGCCAACAGGTCCAATTCATCAATGTCTATGACTTGTCATGTGTCGTCACATGATGATGTGGAAAATTATGATGTAATTTTGGAAAATATTGTAAATGTAATATGTGGAAATCCAAGAGTCACATATGGACAAAAGAGTCACATGGAGAAGCCAAAAAGTCATATAGAATTATAAAGGTCACATTAGACTTCCAAGATTCATGAGGGGAGTTCAAGAGTCATGAGGATATGAAAGGTCATTGCTCTTGTTATAAACAAGGCCTCATTACACAAAGAAGGTACTTTCACCTTGGCTTCTCCAACTAGGAATTTTAGAGGAAGATAGTTCTATTGGAGAGCGAGTAGTGGCTCTATGCTCCACTATTAGAGCTAGTGGTGTTTCATTGTATCAATGTATCTTAGAACCTTCGCATAATATTTGAAGCTCATTGAGACAACACATTTTCATGCATATATCGTGAATGTTTTAAGACTAATATTTGGATGTTTGTGATATATGTTCGCGTTCATATGTACTAAATTAATTGAACTATTTCATTGGATTTCATGCTCATCTTATTGAATATGTGTTGTACCCTCTTTAATGATCATTATGTATATGTGAACTATTTCGCTTGATGGTTAACAATTATTGCATATGCATGTGTGTGTGTGTGTCTTTATTAGAATATTACTATTACTTTTCTCATAAAGACTTATTTTGTCTCCTTCCAGTGAAATAACCATGATACATTTGCAATTGAACACTTCACAAGGCATACTTACTTTCTCATTCAAAATTACATGTACATTGCTCTCTTATGCTAACTACTATAGACAAGGAAAATATTTAAGTATGTGGCAGTCAGGCCACATTTTTTAATGGAGCTACTATACCAAATGGTGTGAGGTCTAATTGGGACTTCATATAGAGGAGACCCCCTGTACATTGGCAGGATCTAGCACCATCAACATTCTAGTGCTAGAATGATGGAAACCTTTATATGTCTGTCAATTCACCACATCCTAACATCCAACCATCCATGAAAGGTAGTAACGGTATGAGTTCAACTCCAACTCATATTCCTCATATCGGGGAGTCCTCTCATAAAATTTTGGAATAGCCTTTTGAAGTCACTTATGATCAACTCTATTCAATCCAGCTTATTACTCGTCAGTTCCCAAGAGCTCTTGGTTTACTTCTTGTCACTGTTATTCTACCTCATAAGATGATAAAGAAAGAAAAAACTCGCAACAGTGTATTGGTTTCTTCGATGGAATATTTGGCTATTGCAACCCTTAAAGAGTTAGTTGATTCTTCTAAAAGAACTAATCAACAAGGGAACCTTCCACCTATTGAGGAAGATTTGGCTGCTGACAGGGAAGACTTTTAATTTTCTGACCAAGAATAGTTGAGACAAGAAGAAGATCCTAATTATAACAAGGATTTGAATGGTGAAGGGGAAGACTCTTCAGATCCAGAGGGGGAAGAGGAGGGAGAAGAAGACATGGTTGATGAATAGTTGGATTGGATGGCCCAAGGGTCGCTTTCTCTTCCAGGAAATTTACATTGTATGCCTAAACATCCAGAAAATTTCAAAGTTTGATCCTGATAAGAAGACTAAAGTTGAGAACCATATTGATGACTTCTACATCTATTTGTGAATGATTGAGGTATGTTTTGATGATGTGTCTTGTAAAACATTTCCTCATGCTCTAGAAGGTATAGCATTGATCTGGTATCACATTCTTCCGCCCAATTCAATCCATATCTAGAGGGAGTTCAAGAAGTTTTCTTTAGATAAATTTGTTGATGATAAAACTCTCGCCATGTTGCTCAAAGAACTCGGGAATCTTAAGATGGGGGACAAGGAAAAGGTGAATGATTTCAATCAAATTTTTACCCATTTATTGAATAAGTTCCCCGTTGATGTTAAACCACGTGATTCTATTACCAAATATTATTATACAACTATTTGGCCTACAAATATTTTCTTGTTTGTTGAAATAAATGCAAAGGATACATTGGCTTTGAAATTTGCACAAGAAATTGTTGTTGAGAAAGACTTGCGTTCTATTGGGTCCACTGATGACCATGAATATTTTAAACACTCCAAATACACTAGGAAGAAAACTCAAGCCTCTTCTACTAAATCCAAAGATAAATATACTTACTATATGGAAAGCTTGGCCAAATCTTTGAAGTTGCTTACTATCGAAGTATTTGAACTTAAGAGAAGGTCGAGACAACCACCAACACCAAGTCTTTCAATATTTATTTATTTAAGAATAAGAATAATAATCAACCAACTAAACCTACTCGAAGTTATAATGTTGTGATTAATGTTGAAAATTGGGGCATGGATAAATTTTTCACTTTACATCAAGAGAAACATTCAGAGAATACATGTCCACAATGGAATCACAACATGAATTTTATGATGACTAATTTCGTAGATAACTTTTTATCAAATGAACAATCTAAGCATACTAAAGAAACAAATGAATCTATCGTCATCAAGGAAGGTTCAAGTGGTTTACATTAATTTAATGCATTTAGTGTCATATATAATGTTGATGAACAACCAGTAAGTGAAGCTCCTCCTCAGCAAACAACTGATCGGTATAATTTGAGGATCAAAGTACTTATTTCTAAGCAAGAGTTTAAAAATAAATTATTGAGAAGGATTTTACCACCTCCTAATTCTGCTCAGAGTTTGCAGAATAAGTCTGGAAGTGCTCCTCCTTCTAAGAACACTTCCACAAAAAATAAGAATAATTCCATCACCATGCATAAGGTTAATATTGGCCCACATTATTTAAAGATTCTCATGCTTATGCCTGAAATTTCCTAATATGTCAAAAGTGTGTTGGTCGTGATCACAAGTCAACCGCGTAGTTGAGGATCCTTTCAACAATGGGGATTTGATGTTATCAGTGAAATATTTCCTCATTCATCGAAGCAACATTGATACATTCTAACTGCAATATATTATATTACTCGATGGACCGAAGCAGTTCCATTAAGAAAATTTAATGATCAATAAGTCATCCAATTTCTCAAACAGAACATCATAACCAAGTTCGGCATTCCTACATCGCATGTCTTTGATAATGAAACTCATTTTTCTCTGTTAAAGCTTTATGAGTTTTCATTAGAAAATGGTATTGTTTTAAAGCATGTATCAAACTACTACCTGTAGGGAAACGGTTTTGTTGAGTCCACAAATAAGAATTTGATCCCTATTATCAAGAAAATCATCTTATTTGAATAAAATAATTGGCATAACGCTTTGGTGAATGCACTATGGGCTGACCATGTCACTCCCACAACCTCTCTGAAAACCTCTTCATACTTCCTTATGTACCGAAAAGAAGTTATCCTTTTGTCGAACATTTACCTTCCCACCTTGCAGTTTTCTCAGGAGTCTCAAGGGAAACCATGTCTCCTTGTTCAAATTCATATAGACTCTTCTTAAGCTTGAATAAGAAAGGCTCAAAGAAAAAGAGAAGATTTTCATATGCCATAACCGAATCAAGCGTTGGTTTGATAATAAGTCCTCTAGGAACAAAAACTTTAGTGTGGGTGACCTAGTACTGAAGTGGGAAAATTCCCATGAAGAGAAAGGCAAGCACTCTAAGTTTCAACCTCTGTGGATTGGACCATACACCATCACTGAAGAACTTGGCCACAACTCTTATAGATTTAAATCCTTAAATGGGAGGATTTATCCTCTTCCTGGCAATGGGCGAGACCTTAAACATTACTTCCAGTAATAGCCTTGGGTTGCGTTCCTCTCTTTGTACACTTTTCTTTCCTTGTTTCATGTTTTTTTGTCATGTCTCGTACCTTTCATTTGTTTTCGTCAGTGCACATAAATAAGACCTGGTGTGAGAATGCATGTATAGCTCAAAAGACTATGTGGCAGAAAGAACAAGGATTATATAACCGCAATGCTTGGTTATATATTAATTCTCCTTCTTTGTTTGGGAAATTCCTTAAGTCAAGTAAAGTCCAGACGGATAATATGATACATTCAAGAGAAAATCCTTGGGAAGAACCATGAAAATCGCATCTATTTAGAATCCTTATTCCTTAAATTGGTGTTGAATTTTCTTGGTGTTTTACATGCTATTCTAATCAAGTAGAGAAAGGAAACAGGAAAATCAAAAGCAAGCAGACCAATATCAGAGGTATATATAACTATCTCCAAAGGAATGACCTCTTATACTCTCAATAAGTTGGGATCCCTCTTTCGCCCCATGAAATAATAAATGCCTAAGAACAGTCACATAAATAAAATAAATAAAGGGTGATGAAGAGAAAGGATTCTTGCTTAGAGAGGTGAAGCAAGCAACTACGTCGAGCTACAGAACAGACTCTCTGGCAGCGAAGCGATGTTTGTGTTCTTGTAGTGACTCTATCAGGGTACTAAATAGGCCTTCTGGCAATGGAGCAACACAAAATATGAAAACTAATATTGTGATTATCTTTAACTCGCAATTACATATTACCATTCTCCTTAATCGAAATAGTTGTGAAATGGAAAATTTTGTTGTGTGTTAAATCAAGAAAGGGAATGGTCAGTACTACATCTATAATTGGGTTAAGTGGGGAAGCCAAGAAAATATCCTTGATGAATTAATACATCCTAAAGGGATAACTCTTTGATGAAAGTTATTCCTAGATAGAGAAGTTTAAATTTAACCAGTGTATCGCCAAGTTTTGTTGCTGCTACAACACCCTCCAAAAATTTTCTATACTCGAATTTTTGAGCCGGCCTCTTATCATGAACAAGTTTCTTTTGGTTTCCAAGTGTTGTTTCATGTTTCTACACATGTTACAAGTGTCCATTTCCATTCCTAAGTGTCATTGGATCATTAGGAATACAAATAAATCACATTAGATCCATAGTACACTTTCTAGCCACAAAATGACATGTTTATGTCGCAACTGCACATACTTTGTTTTTTATACTTGGAGAATGTTTGTGAATTGTTGTTTTGATGTATAATTATTATTTTTGGGTCATTTCTAAGTTTTACTAATGAGTTGAGATGAGTCGTGCTAGACTTTTCTCCTAACTCGGTGTGTTTTTCCATGTGTTTCCTCCAACTTCGACAACTTTCTGACTTTACAAAGCCTTCCCTCTAGGCTAGGAAGTGTGCATTGCACACTCCTAAGTCCTAGTGGATACCCTCCTTATCAGATGGAACTACGCCCTACACCTATAAATCCTTTTCTCTTGCGCACAACGCGTCCCTAGTCATCACAGCCCCTTTCTTGTTGCCTATCCCTCCACCCTGCACTTACCTTTGCCTTTGTCTCCCAATTGAACACACTGTGCACTCTTAATGGTTAGTGATGCTTCCCTTTGTTCCTTGTTTCTATTCTCTGCACCCTCCTTGTGGCTCTATCTCTCTCCCAATCGCACAATGCAAAATAATCATGTTGCCTTGTCCCTACGCCCTCCATCATGCCTCCTCCTCCTCCAGAGTTGTGCACTTTGCAGACTCAGTGATCAATGAATCCCCTCATGTCTCTTGCAACTGAACCCTGTGCCCAGAAGGTTTCTTTTTGGTCCCCTGGCACAATATTGATCCACAGAAAGAGAATTTGCATGAAACATGATAGAATAGGAGACTTTAGGCTAATGTTTTCTTGCATGAGTGATCCATACTTGCAAGTGATCAATATAACATGGCAAAAATGTGTGAGGAGATCTGTTAAGAAAGTTTTCCTAAGGAAGCATCTTGAAGACAAAAGGCACAAAGTTAACATGTTGCAACAATTGAAGCAACCGTGGATTTTGATGATAAAAGTGACTCATGAAGACTCCATAATCTCTCAAGACCCTTTGGAGGGTGGAAGTAAATCACAGTGTAAGATCTATTACGAGTACTGAGGACATAGTGGGAGTGTTATCACTTCTCAAGGAACTCTATGTACAAGTCACCATGGTTCCAAGTCATCAATGTATATGAATTTTCATGTTGTTGTCACATGATGATGTGGAAAATGATGATGTAACTTTGGAAAATATTGTAAATGTAAAAATGTGGAAGTTCAAGATTCACCTATGGACAAAAGAGTCACATGGAGAAGCCCAAAATTCATATAGAAGTTCAAAATTCATATAGAAGTCCAAAGGTCATATTAGAAGTCTAAGAATCATGAGGGGAGTTCAAGAGTCATGAGTATATGAAAGGTCATTCCTCTTGTTATAAAAGAGGCCTCATTACTCAAAGAAAGGAGTTTTCACCTTGGCTTCTCCAACTAGGTATTAGAGAGGAATATAGTTCTTTTGGAGAGCAAGTAGTGTCGTAGCGCTCCATAATTGGAGCTAGTAGTATTTCATTGTATTAAATGTATCTTGGAACTTTCGTGTAATATTTGAAGCTCATTGAGCCAACAAATTTTCATGCGTATATCATGAATGTTTTAAGACTAATCTTTATATGTTTGCAGTATATGTTCACATTCATATGTACTAAATAAATTGAACTATTTCATTCACTTTGGTGCTCATCTTTAATGATCGTTACGTCAATGTGAACTATTTCGCTTGATGGTTAACGATTCTTTCATATGCATGTGTGTGTGTATTTATTAGAATAGTACTATTACTTTTATCCTAAAGACTTTTGTCTCCTTCCGATGAAAGAACGTTGATACATTTTCAATTGAACACTTCACAAGGCATACTTAATTACTCATTCAAAAGTACATGTACATTTCTCTCTTGTGCTAACTACTGCAATCAAGGCAAATCTTTAAGTACATAGCAACCAGGCCATATCTCTGGATGGGGCGCCTATACCAAACGGTGTGAGGTCTAATTGGGACTTCATATCGGGGAGACCCCCTGTATGTTGGCAAGTTCTAGCACCATCAATGAATCCTCATGGCTTAGCTCCTCTGTGTAAGAACCTTTGTCCTCATTGTCTCTTTGAATAGGTGATGGATATTGATCCTCATGAGGATCTTGATCTATTGTAGGTAAAATTTCTCTAATGAAAACACCTTTGACATCAATGTCAACACCACTATTAACATCACAAACATTTATGAACTTTAACAAATTGTAGGTCCGAAGCCTTGTGAGTCTATAAATATGGCCACTAGAGAAACTGTAGTATTGATATCAATTATAGGTGCAACTAACTCCCCATGAGGTAAATTTTAGAATTCACCAAGGAAGAAGAGTACTTGATCAAATTACAAACAAAGATAAATAGAAACATAGCTCTAACAAAGGGAACCTATGGACCATATTCTTCATCCCCAATCCAAGGAAACCACGTTGTGTTTCTCTAAACTACCATCTGCACTTTCATATAAAAAAATTATCCAACATTCTTACAGTTTGTACCTCTTCAAGATACTTAAATATAACGAAAGTGAATTCTTTTGTAGCCATGTTATTTTCATATGATGTGTAATATTTATTATTGGGCATGTTTGGTGTCTATAATTCCATTGCAAATAGGCAAAGTAATTCATATTTTAAGAGGGATAATTGTTGTTGCACAACCCAATAAATTAATTTCAAATTTGTAATGGTTCTTTACTTGTTCCTGAAATCAATGCATGTAAAATATTCTATAATAGGTTTTGTTTTTCTTTCATTTCCATGTATCCATTTGGATGCTTCAATTGGCATGAACAACTACGAAATCAATTTGCATGGTAAAGTAACCAATGCTAATCCCTTATGGTCCATTTGTCTTATGTGTTTTATAATTTATGCATTTCATAATTGTTTTTTTATTTTATTTTTGTGCTTTGTCTCTCTTAACAACTTATATTTACTTTTCCATTCCTCATAAAACTCTTGTTTTACTTTCAATTTCTTTTCTTTTGAGTGTTGGGCTTTTCACCTTAAAATTCTTCCCTACTTTCTTCATTAAGTCTTCATCCAAATCAAAATTATGCAAATTACTTTCTTCATTAAGTCTTCATCCAAATCAAAATTATGCAAATTATGCTCATCTTAGATGATGAAATTTGTAATGTAGTGGACCATCCAATTTTTTTTAAGAGAATAATTTCAAGGGCAATGAATTCATTGTATATTGGTAGATAACTCTATGTATAAAACTTAATCGATTACCTTATTCATTATACGTCAATATATCTAAGTCTTCATTCAAATAAAAATTAGGCTCAGCTTTATTAAGTGATGAAATTTGTGATGCATGGACCGTCCAAAGAAAATTTTTAAATAATTTTAATAGTAATGAATTTATCACATATTTACACATAACACTATGTATATTTGAACTTTATGCACAAATAAAATTTTGACTTTTTACATTTTTCAAACATGAGAGCTTTACTTTTGAAATGTCAATAACGTGTAGTTTGAAATGCACCATACACATGTAAGAACGTGTACACATTTTGAAAAGCACTAAATAAGAGGTTTAAACAACTTCTTTGTATGCCGCAATTCGTCCTATAGTTTGAAATGCACTAAAACGATACACACATGTAGTACCATGAATAATTCCTCATCTTTTCTTTCATCTTAATGGTTCTTTAGATGTTTGTTGTACTTATACTAAATAGTTCTTTAGATGTTTGTTGTACTTATACTAGTAAACATACTAAATGAATATAACATGTCTAGTGTAATAAATGGTGGTGTAATAATCTTATATAGCACTAGGCTTTTAGGCTCTGACACTATGGAGCTTAACTTTTCAACACAAACATATTGAAACTTTAAATTTTCTTTATGTGTATGTTAATTGGGTTTATCTAGAGTGATATTGAGCACATGTGTTAATTGATTTTATCTAGAGTGATAGTGACTGGGAGGAATGATAGTGCTTTTTTTTTGTTTTAGGCACTTTGCATTACGTCAATTGAGGATTACATAAACCAAAAAATTTATGTTATTAGTCTTTCCAAACAGAAACCAAACCAATAACATGAATTTGGAATCTTGAGGTTGCTAAGACCTCGTTTAACTAGAGCATATTGTAAATAGAAGACAGGTTGGTTGTGTCAGACCTTGACATACATTGGCATGCGAAGACAAGAAATACTACTAGAGTTGCAAGCTGAAAAACAATGAGTTATAACAACTACTAGGTGGAATATCTAGGCATTTGCGCTCACTAGTCACTACCCTCATATGAGGAGAAGGATATGTCAGTTGGTCTCCTAGCCCGAATGGTTAGCATGCAGTCTATATTGTCAATTTTTTCCTCTAGCTCTGCTAATCTGATAGAATTCTCCAACTAAGTCCTCTTCTACCTCCCTATGCCATATGCAATATTCAAATGGCGTTTAACCTTGTGTTGGCTTCTTCCCATGATTGATGAAGTGATGAGAGCACATGCAATGTGCCAAGTATAGTAGGAGCCACAACCCCCTTTCGTGTGAGTTGGCATTATATCAAGGCAGGGGGGAACCCCCACTTGTGGGCAACCTCCTTGGGGGATGGGAGGAATTATTGTTATCCTTCTCGCACACTTTCAATTTTGGATATGTTGGGCTCTTCTCAAGCCTTATTGTTGAGTAACTTTCTATATATATATATATATAGAGAGAGAGAGAGAGAGAGAGTTGTTGGTCAGAATCCAACAATAGAATTTTTAACGAGATTGTGTTTTTTTGTTCTTTAAAATGAGTTTTGAATGTATAAATGGATTTAGTGCCCTGAAAAACCCTTGGAGTATGTACACTTAGTGATCAGGTGATCATGTCCTTAATGGAAAAATGCTCAAAAAATTAGTGGCTCAGAAATGGTCCAAACCAGAACGATGGGAAAGAGCTCGAAAAGACGATCATGTAGCTGCAAACGGCACTGAAAACCGATGTTGTATGAGAAATTTATTCAACTTTGAATTTTCTCAATTTCAGGTAAAAAAAGCCAGTTTGACAGATTGACTTTATAAAAAAAATTATTAAAAAAAGAATATTCTGCAAAATATTCTGTGCAGGAGCCAATAGAAGGGCGCCACGTGGCCTGCCTGGAGGCCGCCACATGGCCCCAAGAAGTCAAACTATGGATCGAATTGTTTTATGTAAAATTTGTTTGGCACATACAAGATTCGAACCAGGGTTGGGTCTGTGGCAACCGGGCGGCCCAACCGGGTGAGCCACGAGTGATTCTTGTTAAGCTATGGTCAAAACTTTATTATAAAGTTTAATTTTGATTTCGGCGGGGCCGTAAAGGGGCCAGCCCCTCAACGATAGAAACAAAGGCTCGGATCCGGAAGCTAAACAACGGGTGCGTAACTCGAGATAAGGCCTAGGCATATGGAGCGGAGCCAATTTAATACACGGTTTTATATTATGGTCGGACTTTAATACATCCACATCAAACTCAAAGTGTTTCAACGGTTTGCCGACAGGTGTGGTCCTATGGACCCCCGTGGCCCTTATCTTTAGCACCCACCACTGGCGGACTTATTGGCGGATTCTGCATTTTATGGTGGCCACCCCACATTTAGTGGGTTTAACTGGAGTCTGTCCATTTTTGGTGGAGCTGTTTAGGGCAAACTTGGATAAAAACTTGTTTTGACCATAACTGGAGCTAGGGAAGTCCAATTGGAACGAATTTTTTTTTTGTTTTAGGGGTATTGGAACATTCTGAAGCTACTAGAATAGGTTACAGAGCCATCAGAGCACTTTGTCAGAGGTTTTATCAGCGGATTTTCTTAAGGAGCCACCAGGGCTTTGGGAAGAGACAGTTGTATTGGGCTATGTTCATCTGTTTGAGGTGAATTTACAGTCAATTTTTACTGTTTCCAACACTCTGATTCTGTTTTAGTAGCTATTTCAGCCTATTGAGGCTTTCTTCATGGTGTATAACTATTTTTGAGCAATAATAGAGAAGGGAAAAGCCCATTTGGGGGCTTTTGGACCCAGCAGATGTAGCCCAAGAGAGGGGTGAACTGCTTTATCAGATGCTTGTTTATATGCTGTGAATTCTTGCTACTTATTTCCAGAGTTTAATACCTTAAACATTAAATTGAAATAAGTCCTCTTAACACAAAAAGACTTATACAGTTATCAAAACATATTTGTTCCATTCCAAAACACATTTGTTCCATTCCAAAACACATTTGTTCCATTGCAGAACACCTTAACATGCTTGCACACTCATAATATTGGTTAATGGATACTTTGCAATAAAAATAAATAAATAAAAATAAAAATAAATAAAAATTTTCATAACCAGATCATTAGTGTTTACTGATTATTTCTTTAGGCAGAGTCTGTTTGTGGGCCAGGTAGCCTCTGGTTTCATCCTTTCTTTGAAAGGTGAAATAACCAGTGAATGCCCCAACAGTCTATCTATGTATTTGAAATAATAAGTTCACACATTTTCAGATCATATTGGTATCAGAGCTCGGGTTGAGCATTTGTTGTTGTGCAAAAGTTTTTAAAACAGTATAAGAGATTTATTGTTTTATTGGTTGCAAAATGCTTGCATGTATGATTTTTCTTGAGTTGGAAGGATAGTTGTTGTTAGCTAAGTCTTGGAAAGTGTTTGAAGACAATTTCCTTACCCAATTTACCTCAATATTATCTTTGGAAAACAAACTCCAATAGTTTGTGTTTTATGGCTGCTTGAATGAGAAAGGGGTCTTTACTGACATTTGGTTAAAAGCTTGTCGTTTGTTTGAAAGCTTTGAGGACTTTTCTTTGGAAGTTCCTTTTGGTTGTTTTGACCATTTACATAATGTCAACTTCTTCTACAAGTGAAGTTTCCTCCTTCACGAAATTCTTCAATGATGACATGAAGAATGAGTTCTTTAAGGTGAAGGACATGGTGCAGATTCTCATTGAGGATCAAAGAGAAAGCGTTAAGCTTCATGCACAATATTTGGCTATGAAGGATGAGAAGGAAGAAATTCTCCAAAGGTTGCATGACATGGAGAAACAACTCCTTCAAGCTCAAGAAGCTTTGTCCAAGAAAATTCTTGAGGAGCCCAACCGGGGGAGCCACGAGTGATTCTTGTTAAACTATGGTCAAAACTTTATCATAAAGTTTAATTTTGATTTCGGCAGGGCCGTAAAGGGGCCAGCCCCTCAACGATAGAACCAAAGGCTCGGATCCAGGAGCTAAACAACGAGCGCATAACTTGGGATAAGGCCTGGGCATATGGAGCGGAGCCAATTTAATACATGATTTTATATTATGGTCGAACTTTAATACATCCGCATCAAACTCAAAGTGTTTCAACGGTTTGCCGATGGGTGCGGTCCTATGGACCCTCATGGCCCTTATCTTTAGCATCCACCATTGGCAGACTTATTGGCGGATTCCGCCTTTAATGGTGGCCGCCCCACATTTAGTGGGTTTAACTGGAGTCTGTCCATTTTTGGTGGCGCTGTTTAGGGCAAACTTGGATAAAAACTTGTTTTGACCATAACTGGAGCTAGGGAAGTCCAATTGGAACAAATTTTTTTTATTTTAGGGGTATTGGAACATTCTGAAGCTACTGAAATAGGTTACAGAGCCATCAAGGCACTTTTTCAGAGGTTTTAGCAGCGTATTTTCTTGAAGAGCCACTAGGGCTTTGGGAAGAGACAGCTGTATTGGGCTATGTTCATCTGTTTGAGGTGAATTTACAGTCAATTTTTACTGTTTTGAGCACTCTGATTCTGTTTTAGTAGCTATTTCAGCCTATTGAGGCTTTCTTCATGGTGTATAACTATTATTGAGCATTAATAGAGAAGGGAAAAGCCCATTTGGGGGCTTTTGGACCCAGCAGATGTAGCCCAAGAAAGGGGTGAACTGCTTTATCAGATGCTTGTTTATATGCTGTGAATTCTTACTACTTATTTCTAGAGTTTAATACCTTAAACAGTGAATTGAAATAAGTCCTCTTAACACAAAAAGACGTATACAGTTTTCAAAACATATTTGTTCCATTCCAAAACAAATTTGTTCCATTGCAGAGCACCTTAACATGCTTGAACACTCATAATATTGGTTAATGAATACTTTGCAATCAGAAAACAAATACTTTCATAACCAAATCATTAGTGTTTACTGATTATTTCTTTAGGTAGAGTCTGTTTGTGGGCCAGGTAGCCTCTGGTTTCATCCTTTCTTTGAAAGGTGAAATATCCAGTGAATGCCCCAACAATCTATCTTTGTATTTGAAATAATAAGTTCACACATTTTCAGATCACTTATACTTATTAGACTTACCATTCCAAGAAATCCTTGTCAGATTTCGAGCAAAATTCACCAAAAAATATCTCTAAAAAGGACAAAATCTACTAGAAAATATCCTTAAAAGTAAAAGATGTTGATCGCTAATACACCTCTATATATATATATATATATATATATATATATATATATATATATATATATATATATATATATATATATATATATATATATATATATATATATGTGATTTTTTTTTGTGGGGTAAATATTGTGTTGCCTTCTACACTAGAATATGTTGGGGTTCCTGAGTTTTGATAGATTGGCTAACCAAAAGACAAGGCAACATCAGAACCAATCTTTAGAGTTCCAGGATCTAGTCCTCCTGTTCTCAGAGAGGGATCTCTCAAATTTGTTTGCAAAGATATGTCTTGTTTGCTTTTAAGTATTGATTTTAGACTAGTTATTAAGTACAAGTGTTTGTTTTGTTTGTTTGGTTGAATTGGTACAACAGAACATGAAAGGTCTAGGTAGTATAGATAGAAAGAAGAAGTGTCTGATTCATTGGGCAATGGAGTCAAGAAGAGGTTTGTAACAAGCTCATCAATGGATATGGGATATCAAAGGGCAAATCTAACTTGGCCACAGGATCCTTTAGTTTTGTGAATGAGATGGACATTAATGATTTGGAAAGAGAAATTGAATTCTCAACAAAGGGAACTTAAAAACATAACTTGAACAATAAAGAGGTATTTGATACACAGGGCTAACCATGAATTCTACAAACCACACTTTAAGAAAATAATGATTTCAGGACAACTTTCAAAATGAAATCTAAGATTCGGGAGCACATCCTATTTCCTCAAATATTTTATTTCAAAGGACTTAGAAAACATAAAATATTCACTAATAATTGCAATCATAGAAGAGGGAACACCTAACACATCTATGATCACAACTATAAAGACCTTTAAAACAATTATTCAAGCAGGGACAAAGGGTATGATCGAAACAGACCTCCTTGGATAACTATAAACAATGGTACTTCAAAGGGAGACTTCAAAAACAGTTTTCAAGTGGCAACAGACAAGCAGGGAAAACCATAAATCATGCTGGAACCAACTATTTGAACTATTAGAGAAATAAACAAGCATGAGGACTAAAGAGAAAGATTAAAGACTCTAAAATACCTCAGCAGAAGAAAACATAAAACAGTGAAGGATAAACCGGTCTAAGGTGCTTCCAGGAGTCATTTCTTAGCCTAAACTTTTCACCCTACTGTAGTAAGAATTTATGAAACATAATGAAAACAGGAAGAATAGCAGACAATTCATAATACAGCACCAACAGCCAAGCTCAGAGATCCAATGATAGAGCCTTCTCAAGAACAAGCATGTCAAAACATAATCCAGCTTCCAAGACTTCAATTTCTTCTTCAACTTCAATAGACTATGTATTATTTCAAAGAGTTCCAGTGTTACAACTAGTGACCAACCAACCAACAACTTCTCATCTTCTTCAGAAGTATTTATAGAAGAAATGAGGAGGTGGAAGAGTTCTAGGGTTGAGTATCATTAATTCTATACTAAATGCAACTCCTAGCTTTGAAAACCATGTAAGGCTTAAGGCAGGAATGCATTGAATTACAACTCTGTTTTATTTATTCTGTTTTCTGCTTTTTAGGCTTAGTGGGCAAAAAGATTGACTTTAAGGCACTTTCTTATCTTTACAATAACTTCTACTGATATTTTGGAATATTTTATTTTGCTTGTAATAATTGTTAGCTGCCTTTGTCTTTAATGTTACTGACTGAGCTTTAATCTGGGTATTCCTTTGAGGCAAAAAGGCTACAAGGTGTCAATTTGGTAGCTGGGGAATCAATTAGCCCCTTCGATGTGGTATTCGAGGCTTTTCTGGAGTTTTGTCTTCATTCTATGGATTAGGCCTTCGATATTCAATTTGTGCCTTAATCCCTTTAAGCTTTGATTATATCTTTAATCCTCTGATTATGCTATGATCCTCTGTCTTTGATACTGATATTCTTTAATAACCTGATGTTCACTGTGTTTGTTGTTTGCAGGTGCCCAGAGGGTTTGCACAGGTGGAGGTTTTTGTTTTAATGAATCGATGATCATGACTCATCGATCCAAACTTTGAGAAATCAAACCCCTTTATATCCCATCTGACCTGTATCTAAGGCCACGGGGATCGTCATCCTCGACCTATGATATTGTAACTAGCTGCGGGAGGGTTTTACCTTTTAACTTATAAAACCTGCATAAAACAAACAATTGTTATTTAAATCGTGCGGAAATAGGTTTAAAACTGCTTATGAGGGTTCATGGAAATGTTTCGGAGCCGTGAGGATGGAGAAATTTGCTGCGGGGGACGGTTTTCTATGCCAAAACAGAGACCCAGGGTTTAAATTTAAAATATGGCGCGAATTGGAAAGAAGCGGTTTTAGGAAAACCGACAGTGGTTTTCGCATGGCATTTAGGGGGTAGGCAGTATTTCCTGAAAGCAATGTGATTCCATACATCACTTGACACTTGTCCCTTTCGATACCGCCGATTTCGCAAAATTTTTATGTGTTAAACCTCTGGCGCAAAGATTTTTCGATATGCTGCCACAACTGTTGGATCAGAGGACCCAGATCCAACGATGCAGAAATAATGTGATATGAAAGGTGCGTGAGCGGGGGTTCTGGTGGAAGACAGGTGGCAGCGCGCGAGTGGACAAGCGCTTTGTGGGGTGGGAGGTAGGTAGGGTCCACGATGACATATGCAAATGTGTCGCGGAGTGGGTTCAATGGTGAGATCGGGTTAAGTCCTAATCGTTGGATCATTTTGACGGACGGTCGAGATTCAAAGAAGGAGCAGATATATTGAAAGGGGAAGAGGGAAGGTAGGTGAGTGGGCGGAAGGATGGGGGCCCGATGGCCGTTGATCTGTAGAGATCAACGGTTTAGATTTGCTTGGAACCATAACGTCGAGGAAATAGAAAATAGAAGGAAAAAGGGGTTTTTTGCATGGGGGTTTATGTTCTAAGCACCCAATTGTGGGGCTTTAGGACGCATGGAGGAAGGGGCTAAAGGAAATAAGCCCTCAGGGGATTAAATGCCTTATAACGCTAGAAGACTGTTTTTAGGCCAAAAATAGGGATTTTAAAGCCAAAAGAGGGTTTCGATGGATGAGATAAGGATTTTTAAACCAAATGAAAGGGGGCCATAAGGTTTAAAGAGTGTTTTGGAATGGTTTAGAAGTCAAATGAAGGTATTTATGGATGAAAATGGAGAAGTGTAATGAGGGAAAATGGAGCTTCTTAAGCAGTTTTTCTCTTGGTAAATCAGTAGGTACTTTAGGGCTAATAGTGAAACAACAATGAAGATTAACTCAAAGGGTAATAATCATTATAAAATTTCAAAAGATGATAAGTTTTCAAAGGGAACTATGTCTTAAAGGTTTAAAATACAAGCTTAGCCACCATTGAGTATGACCGAATTTATAGGTGGCTAACAGTGGCTCCACTTGGGGAGGACAGCTGGTTCTTTAGGTGTCCAGAAACTCAGCTATTGATCTCTGGCTTTTCAGTAAACCAGTGCCTTCATCCATTGGGCAGCAACTTTCTTTTCCTTTAGCTGACCTTCTTTGATCTGATAAGTTTTGCAATTAATCTGAAAATAATGGAATTTTATCAAAACATCATCTCTACCTACCCACTCCTATGATTCTAAAAAATTTTCTTCTTTCAGAGTGCATTTGGACTGGCAAACTCTTTCATAAACATTTTATTCTTTTGAAAACAGGAAACTAATCTAAGTCTAAACTTATTCCTCCATGA
Organism: Pinus albicaulis; assembly: GCA_034641835.2. Lineage (NCBI taxonomy): Eukaryota > Viridiplantae > Streptophyta > Pinopsida > Pinales > Pinaceae > Pinus > Pinus albicaulis. The sequence continues at coordinate 188,609,031 of CM076578.1, read as the reverse complement.
GTTCAGATTAATAAGTTAAAATCATAAGTTTCTCTACCTAAATACTATCTGTCAGGATTAGACTGTCTGACAGACTTTTATTCTCTATTTTCTAGAACACAAATTTTTAAAAGCAGCCAAGCCAAGATTAAGCAGTCTGACTTGCTGCAGATCTATGGCATAAAAACAAGCTGCACATAGATTTTATTTGCAGAAAAGTAAAACAAAATTGTGAAGGCTTAAGATCTGAAAACTAAAACATCCTTCATTATTTCTTCAGCTCTATTTTGAATTTGTTTGAGCTATGTTTTCTCTCTCATCTGGTTCAAGTTTTGAGCATATTGGAACCAGTTTGCTTCTATCTTTGGCTCAAGATTTATTTTGTTTAGAGCCATTCTTCTTTTGAAACTCATAGGTTCAGATTTTGAATTTGTTTGAACCTTTGTTTCCTCTATCCTAATCTACCTTACTGATAAGCCAAGATTGTTTTGTTTGACTGATCTAATTCACTAACCTATCAGCAGTAAATTGAAAAGCTAATTAGTCATGATTAGGTTGTATGACTAACTAGAAGTGTATTTTTAGGAGTGGCATTTGAGCTTGCACACTTTCAGATTTTGTCTCTCTTTTTGGTATGGGGTTGTACCTTTCTTGTTTTACAATCTGCCCTCTTTTTCTCTTTTCTATTGTTTTTTGTATTTTTCTCATTTTTCTTCTTCAGAGAAATAAACAAAAAGACTAACTAGATGCTCAAGAGCTGATCTTTATTAACATTTCTACCTACCCTAATCTAACTTGGAATATTTACATGTTTAGCTGATGAACTCTCTTTTCCAGTACAACCAATCCAGTAAATGATTCCATGATTGGTTCTTCTTCACCTCTTTGGGCAGGCTGGACAAACAGGGCCACTCCCATTCCTTTTGTTTCTTAGCAGCAGTGCTAAAAAATCTTCTTGCTTTTGGTAATACACTGCTCCCAATAACCTTTATCCCTTCTTCAAATATCTTCAAGAAGTGAGCATAGGGATCTTGAAACAATGCCTGGTTATGAATATTTGGAGGATAGGTTTCAACCAGGCTTAATTTTTCCTCCACTAGATCAAGCTCAAGATTATTTTGAGAAAGAAATTCTTCCTCATCTTCACTATCATCTAAACTGGAGGACTCGTCATATATTGCAGTGTTGTCCTCTTGTAGTCTTGGCATGCTCTGATTCAGTGGACTGTACTCTGTGAATAGGTCCTCATATTCTTGAGCAAGGGTATTTTTAATTACCTCCACCTTTTTAGGGGAAGGCTCCTTATCTTCAGCTTGCTCAAGAAATTCCTCTTTCTTCTCAACCTCATCATCACAACTGATAGATTACTGACTCCCAATTATGTGAAAGCTATTTCTGATGGATTGGATTGGTTGATTGCTGCTTTCAAGCTGATGATAGTGAATTTCATGACACCAATCAACTGTTGGTTGCCCTACATGATTAGTTTCTACTTGAAGCTCATCAACATCATCAGACTGATCAAAAATTGGAAAATCATTAGTATAAACAATCTCACCAATCAAGCATATTGGGTTATCAGTTTGTTTTTCTTTAAGTTGTTCTACAAGTTTAATTTTTGCTTCAAGACAACAAGGTTCAAAAGGTATATGAGAAGAAGTGTTTTGTTCAAATGAAGTTTTGAGGGTTGGTTGCTTGTTTAATGTTTGATCAATTTCTTCTTCTGTCAAAAGAGAAAAAAAAATCTTTTTCTTTGGACGGAAACACAACAGTCCTCTTCCTCTTGTGTTGACTGATTGTGAGGCTGGATGTCTTCTTGAACCTATCTTAAGGGATCTTTACTTATGCTTGCAGGGAAAATTTGAGGATTCTTTTCTATTTCCTGATCTTTTCCACTCTCAAACAACTCTTCTTGATCTTTGTGGTGGTCAGTTTGAGGTTCATGAATTGTTTCTATTACATTGTCAGGATGCCACTTTCCTTTTAAAATATGAAATGAGTTATAACATAGAGGGAGATTTCCCATATGTGTTGGTTTTTCCTCTATTTCAGGTTCTGTGTTTTCCAAATGGCTACTTGTTTCCTCAAAGCACTGCTCACTATTTGTATTCATATTTTGGTTATGAAGTTCCCTTAACAACATAATACAAGATAAGGGTAGGCTATCAGGGTTTTCTTGACAACCTTCTTCATTGTTTTCATTGTAATCTTGCTCACCATCTTCTATAAAGTCTTGATCATCATATATATCTTGCTCATTGTCTAGGTCTTGTAGTGGTTGAGTTTGTTCTTGATCTAGAAAAAGCATGGGCTGCTCTAGATCATCAATATTTAAATTAGCCTCATACCTATCCATTCTCTTTCCAAGCATATACATCATTTTTTCCATTATGACCAATATTTTTGCTTCTGGGTCTATATCTTAATCCATGTTTGTAATAAAGATGTCATTGTATCTTTTCAACCAGTTCAGAGTCTTCTACCAGTGGAGTCATTAGGTCTTTTGGGATTGTGGAGTCACCAGGTGGAAGATTTTGAACTTTGTTGTCCACCAACAGCATGATTGGGTTTGTTCAATGCATTCCCAAGAGAGTTTACAAGGACTAGTGAAGTAATAGGCCTACTGGAAGCCAGTGGAGTCGCCAGGTGGAAAATTCTTTAGCTTTTTGTGAAGGTAAAATTGTTTTATGGTTCCACCACCATGTTTATTATGAAGCCAATCTAAAATATTTTTGTGTTTTTCTGAGTTTCTATGGTTGTTTGAAAGACTAATGAGTCTATAAGAGCTTGCTAGGCAACTATCAACTCAGTAGTCCCACCGTGATCGCCATTATGTTGGTGATGAGGTTGGATAACAACTCCCAAGGTATTCTTTGTCAAATTAAGGGCCTAAAGAGTTTTAAGAGGTATTCAAGCAACTATATACTCAATAGGTCCCACTGTGATCACCATTATGTTGGTGATGAGGTGGGATAACAAATTCCTAGGGCATTCTTTGTTAAGCTAATATCCTCAGATAGTATCAGTTTTAAAGATATGTGGGTCTTCTAAGGGATGTTTAAGTGTGTTTAGTTTTAGAAGGTCCCACCGTGATCGCCATTATGTTGGGGTTCTTGAGTTTTGATAGATTGGCTAACCAAAAGACAAGACAACATCATAACCAATCTTTGAGTTCCAAGATCTAGTCCTCTTGTTCTCAGAGAGGGATCTCTCAAATTATTTGTTTGCAAAGGTATATCTTGTTTGCTTTTAAGTATTGATTTTAGACTAGTTATTAAGTGCAAGTGTTTGTTTGGTTTGTTTGTTTGGTTGGTTGGATTGGTATAGAAGAACATGAAAGGTCTAGGTAGTATAGATAGAAAGAAGAAGTGTCAGGTTCATTGGGAAATGGAGTCAAGAAGAAGTAATAAAAAGCTCATAAATGGATATGGGATATCAAAGGGAAAATCTCACTTGGCCACAAGATCCTTTAGTTTTTGTGAATGAGATGGACATCAATGATTTGAAAAGAGAGTTTGAATTCTCAACAAAGGGAACTTAAAAACATAACATGAACAATAAATAGGTATTTGATAGACAGAGCTAACCATGAATTCTACAAACCACACTTTAAGCAAATAATGATTTCAAGACAACTTTCAAAATGAAATCTAAGATTCGGGAGCACATCCTATTTCCTCAAATATTTTATTTCAAAGGACTTAGAAAACATAAAAGATTCACTGATAATTGCAGTCATAGAAGAGGGAACACCTAACACATCTATGATCACAACTATAAAGACCTTTAAAGCCATTATTCAAACATGGACAAAGGGTATGATCGAAACAGACCTCCTTGGCTAACTATAAACAATGGTACTTCAAAGGGAGACTTCAAAAACAGTTTTCAAGTGGCAGCAGATAAGTAGGGAAAACCATAAATCATGCTGGAACCAACTATTTGAACTATTAGAGAAATAAACAAGCATGAGGACTAAAGAGAAAGATTAAAGACTCTAAAATACCTCAGCAGAAGAAAACATAAAACAGTGAAGGATAAACAGGTCTAAGGTGCTTCCAGGAGTCATTTCTTAGCCTAAAATTTTCACCCTACTTTAGTAAGAATTTATGAAACATAATGAAAACAGGAAGAACAGCAGACAGTTCATAATACATCACCAACAGCCAAGCTCAGGGATCCAATGATAGAGCCTTCTCAAGAACAAGCATGTCAAAACATAATCCAGCTTCCAAGACTTCAATCTCTTCTTCAACTTCAACAGACTATGTATTATTTCAGAGAGTTCCAGTGTTACAACTAGTGACCAACCAACCAACAACTTCTCATCTTCTTCAGAAGTATTTATAGAAGAAATGAGGGGGTGGAAGAGTTCTAGGGTTGTGTATCATTAATTCTATACTAAATGCAACTCCTAGCCTTCAAAACCATGCAAGGCTTAAGGCAGGAATGCATTGAATTACAACTCTGTTTTATTTATTCTGTTTTCTGCTTTTTAGGCTTAGTGGGCAAAAAGATTGACTTTAAGGCACTTTCTTATCTTTACAATAACTTCTACTGACAGTTTGGAATATTTGATTTTGCTTGTAATAACTTTTAGCTACCTTTGTCTTTAATGTTACTGACTGAGCTTTAATCTGGGTATTCCTTTGAGGCAGAAAGGCTGCAAGGTGTCAATTTGGTAGCTGGGGAATCAATTAGCCCCTTTGATGTGGTATTCGAGGCTTTTCTGGAGGTTTGTCTTCATTCTGTGGATTAGGCCTTCGATATTCAATTTGTGCCTTAATCCCTTTAAGCTTTGATTATATCTTTAATCCTCTGATTATGCTCTGATCCTCTATCTTTGATACTGATATTCTTTAATCACCTGATGTTCACTGTGTTTGTTGTTTGCAGGTGCCCAGAGGGTTTTCACAGGTGGAGGTTTTTGTTTTAATGAATCGATGATCATGACTCATCGATCCAAACTTTTAGAAATCAAACCCCTTTAGATCCTGTCTGACCTGTATCTAAGGCCACGGGGATCGTCATCCTCGGCCTATGATACTGTAACTGGATGCGGGAGGGTTTTACCTTTTAACTTATAAAACTTGCATAAAACAGACAATTGTTATTTAAATCCTGCGGAAATAGGTTTAAAAATGCTTAGAAGGGTTCATGGAAATGTTTCGGAGCCGTGAGGATGGAGAAATTTGCAGCGGAGGACGGGTTTCTATGCCAAAACAGAGACCCAGGGTTTGAATTTAAAATATGGCGCGAACTGAGAAGAAGCGGTTTCAGGAAAACCGACAGCAGTTTTCACATGGCATTTAGGGAGTAGGCGGTATTTCCTGAAAGAAATGCGATTCCATACATCACTTGACACCTGTACTTTTCGATACCTCCGATTTCGCAAAATTTTTATGTGTTAAACCTCTGGCGCAAAGATTTTGCGATATGCCACCACAACCGTTGGATCGGAGGACCCAGATCCAACGATGCAGAAAGAATGCGATATGAAAGGTGCGCGAGCGGGGGTTCTGGTGGAAGACAAGTGGCAGCGCGTGAGTGGACAGGCGCTTTGTGGGGTGGGAGGTAGGCAGGGTCCACGATGACATATGCAAATGTGTCGTGGAGTGGGTTCAATGGTGAGATCGGGTTAAGTCCTGATCGTTGGATCATTTTGACGGACGGTCGAGATTCAAAGAAGGAGCGGATATATTGAAAGGGGAAGAGGGAAGGTAGGTGAGTGGGCGGAAGGATGGGGGCCCGATGGTCGTTGATCTGTAGAGATCAACGGTTCAGATTTGCTTGGAACCATAACGTCGGGGAAATGGAAAATAGAAGGAAAAAGGGGTTTTTTGCATGGGGGTTTATGTTCTAAGCGCCCGATAGCGAGGCTTTAGGACACATGGAGGAAGGGGATAAAGGAAATAAGCCCTCGGGGGCTTAAATGCCTTATAGTGCTAGAAGACCATTTTTAGGCCAAAAATAGGGATTTTAAAGCCAAAAGAGGGTTTCGATGGATGAGATAAGTATTTTTAAACCAAATGAAAGGGGGACATAAGGTTTAAAGAGTGTTTTGGAATGGTTTAGAAGTCAAATGAAGGTCTTTATGGATGAAAATGGAGAAGTGTAATGAGGGAAAATGGGGCTTCTTAAGCAGTTTTTCTCTTGGTAAATCAGCAGGTACTTTAGGGCTAATAGTGAAACAGCAATGAAGATTAACTCAAAGGGTAATAATCATTATAAAACTTCAAAAGATGATAATTTTTCAAAGGGAACTATCTCTTGAAGGTTTAAAAGACAAGCTTAACCACCATTGAGTATGACTGAATTTATAGGTGGCTAACAGAATATACATGGATACACTAGATACACTAGGTTGGTCCTTCATTAAGAAGATCAGACCATAGCCAAAAATACACCCTTATTAAAGAGACATAAGAAATCATGGTTAAATAAAGACTAAATAGATGATGCATATACTAAAAAGCGGCCAAATTTACTAGAAAAATGAACTATGTAGTCATAATGCAAAATAAACTATTTTCAACGCTTCTATTCGTTGGTTAGTCAAGTGGGTTTTGGCACATAGGCTTTGCTTTTTGGGGGGTTATATTCTAGGCTACTCGATTATTTCATTCATTTTTTAAGATTGTTTCTAAGGATCATTTATCTTGTGATATGAAGAAAGATAAGTTGATACTCAATGCAATAAATTGTGAAGAACAACGCAGATGTTGTTAGAGAGTTCAATCAGCATCATTATCATGGAATATGGAGGCTGAGGGCCACAACTCTACCTTCTGGTTGAATGCGCCTTAGCTAAGGAGAACATCCTGAATATTCAAACCCGAGCACTTTCATCTACTAGCCAAGGTTGTTGAAAGCATTTCTTTTTGGCACGGCAGGATACATTGGATGTTTTTTGTACTATTAATGGGTGATAGCATGATTCAATCGCGAGTGGAACTTCTAACTTCTAAGAGGCTTGAATGGGGCATCAATCCTATCTCTTATTACTAACCAATTGAAACAAATTCCTGCAGCTTCTCTTGATCCGATCCAAAACTCATGAGATCAACATCTGATCTGTGACCTTGAAAAGCAACACAAAATTGCCTAAGTTTTAAGATCAAATATGTGGCCTGGAACTTACCTCAAAAAATCCAAGAGATCATAGAATGAATAGATATCAAGTTATATCACTGCAAAGATATATTTGGTTTCGAACAATGGAGAAGCGTTGATGGTGCTCTCACTGAAAATCCAATTTGAAAACCTTAGCACAAACTCGATGGAGAATTTAAGTGGAAAAAACAGAAGCATAAAAATATTTGTTTGCAGCAATAGCCACCAAAAGCAACAACAAAAAGTCCATCGTTCAGAGAGAAAAAAGAGAACAGAGATTCACGAAAATGAGCTCATTGGGTTCCAGCTATATGAATTGAGAAAGAGGCACAACTTCTCGCATGAAGGCTTTGGAGAAAAACCAAGAAACATTTGTGATTTTATCATTAGGAGTGGATTGTGCGAACAGTAGTCGAACTCATGTGCGATAGCTTGGTATTCCTCAACCTCTGGAATATGAAATCGAGCAGAGGCAACTTAGATGAAGCATAGCATCACGAAGTATTTGATTGTGTAGACTTTGGGGAGAAACAATATCGGAAAGAACAACCGGTTCTAAGGCATGAGAAGGATTAGTGAAGCCACTACGTGTGAAGCATCGGCATTGCTAATACATGTTGGCAAGTGAAACATCACATATGTTTTCCCTCTCTTAGTGAGGGCATACTTCATGTGGAAATAAATAATTTGAATAAAGTAATGTGGAAATAAATCATTGGTATAAAGCAAAGCAATTGGGACATTTGGAAAGGCCGAGAGCAAAAGTGTGAACACCCGAAAGGTAAAGGTTAGAGTAGTTTCTATTTTTTTAATCAACTCAAAATTTGTTGAATGGTTAATAGTTCCTAGTGACAAGTGTAATAATTTGGTGATCTTTTGTAGAACCAATGCCATTTTTTTGTCAAAATGTATAATGTTCCCAAAAACTGTGAATTTGTGGACCAATTAATTTTATATATGGATTATTAAAGTTTGTGTGTTGTTAGAACCCATATTGATCCAAATTAAATTATGGAAGAAGCATCACAATCAGGGTTCCATAGAAAACAAATGCAAAGACATGAAAAGTCATAATGTTGTGCTTTGATTAGATTCTTATTATAAGGATTATGAGTAGGTTGTTGTGAGAGTTTCCTATGCTGCTAAGGTTTTACAAATGAAGAATTGTATTTTAGAGATTAGATTTGGAACAAGCAAGAGGTTGAGCAAAATGTTAGAGCATGTTATTGTATTGAACTTTGGATATATGTCTTGATCAGAGCTACTTATGCAGGTTGGATTAATAGTGACAGAAGTTTCTAAGGTTTTTTCCTGAAGTAAAGATATTAGGACTCGACTATGTCAGAATTTAGGGTTTGGTATTATAGTGGAGCTGAAGGAAAATTGATTGTGCAATATTACAAGATCGGTGATTGAGAAACAATGATGAGCAGGTTATTATGACTATGAGTTTGACCATTAAGGTTTGATAACCTATTGAACCAGTGTTATGTATGCATCGATCACAGGTTGGGCAGAACTAAGAATTTGACGAGATGTTGTAGTTGTTACAACCCCGCTCCAAAATTTTGCCTATGTTTTGATTTTGGAGCCTACCTTTTGTTTATAAGAACTAATATTTCATTATCGTCAAATATTCCTCTTGATTGTCTAGTGCCGTAATCACTTATATTTTCATGCAATGCTAGTGTCATGTCCTAACTAAGTTGTTTTAATGATGATTGTAGAAATTATACAACATGCATGTATATCTTGGATTCACCCAATCTAACAATGTACTAAAGTTAAATACTAAATCTCTTCTACAAATATTTTGCGGAATTAAAAACAACACAATTGCCAATCACATGAAGCAAAGAAAGATAGATCAAAACCACAACACCAGATATTCCCGGGGAAAGCTTATTCAAAACCCCTCCATCATATATTGTATATTCCACAAGGAATCATGAAACAATTACATACAATTATTTTCACAAGAATCCTCCTGTATTCAGCTAATTGTCTCACACTGTCTCAAATAAAATTGGGCCAATACTCAGCCAATTTTATGCCTCCAAACAACCTGCCTTGCTCACGCAGTTCCTAATGAATGCAATCCTTAATCACAAAGAATTTCATCCTTCCTCAACTGCGTTGAGTATTATGGGCATCGTGTGGTGTTTTAACTACACCTAGGTAGCCTGCTAATATCACAACTAATAGTTACACTTCCCTTTCACCTTGTCTCAACTGGGTCTCCACTGAAACTAACATGCATGAATCTAATAATAGTAAATCTTCAGTTGCATGTGAGATCATTGTTTGTGAATTAATTAATATTTAATTCACTTGATCTCTCACTACTTGTATCTTTAGTTACAACTAGCACAACTGAGTTTAACTCACTTAACTGAATTAAACTATTTACAACTTGCACAAACTCATGCACCACTGCACTTCCAACTCTGTTACAACTACAATCACTCTGTTACAACTAGAATTACTCTGCATGTCCCACCAACCAACCTCTAACTCGATATTCACTTAGCTAACTGATTTTTCCACTTAAGTTAACTATTTCAAGTCCACATTGAGAATAGATAATATTTTAATGTCCATCTAAATTAAGGGATAATAAAAATAGACATACACCTAAAAATAGCTTGTGTGGGCCCCACCCTAGTGTAGGTTCTTAATGTCACTAGGATCATGGGTGTTAAATGTTGTTTCTGGATGCCAATTTCACTGTTTCTTGCTGCAAACTTCAAAAACGATTGAGTCTTGTCAACGGTAGTTGCGTAAGTTCTAAAGACAAATAAACTCCTTTTCAAACACAAGCTAACTTTTGTCCTGGTCTAGCACTAATTGTTGGTCTTGCATTTGGTAACTCCCCAATCCTCTGCCACTGGAAACTGCACAATTCCTTGAGGAACTGAATTATGCAATCATGGGAGACAAGTAGTCATTGGAGAAGTGAAATGCATAATATTCCTCTGAGATTTAGAACTATGCAATCCACTCTGTCAGTGAACTGCACAATCCCTTATCACTAGGAATTGTGCAGTCCTTTCTGCGAGTGGACTGTGAAGTATTTTGGAACCATCCAATTGCATATCCCCGAAAAATAGGGAGTGCACATTCCTCTTTGACCATGTCGCACAATTTTATATTTTGTGTCTATGGACAAGTGTCACTTTCTCCTTGATTTTAGGCATGCACGTTAGAAACCCTAACCCTAATCACGTGTGGGGTGAAACTATATAATAGAGGCTTGTAGAACTCATTTTCACATTCAAAATTAGATCTATAGCCATCCTCACAAGTTTAAGGAGATTCGGATTTTTTTTGCAGTGCTTTTCCACGTAATTTTCTAAAGTGTCGCTTTTTGTTTTTTTGCCACTTTTTTCGTTTTTGTGTTTGCAAGTTCTTCTTTGCTCGCTTATTCTTGTATTTATTGGCGTTTATTTTATTAATACATGTACAAGTGTTGTTTCAATCTGTCGAGTCCTTTTTACAAGTGTCGTACCCCTCTCTAGTCTTTTGACCTACCAACGTTTAGTGTTATTAGGTATTTTTATGCATGCATGTTCTTCCCCTTGCATGATATTTTCTAGTTGATGTTAGTGATTGATATAACTCATTCTAAGGCCTATCTACACTCTTCTCTTTTTCCAAATACTAGCACTAGTACAAATCCCCTATATACAGGGCTCCAGAGACTAGCACTCAACCCACAACCTCTGAGGACATAGAAGTGGTCCCCTTCTCTTCCCTTCTCTTCTCTTCTTTTCAAGATGTCGGTTACAAGCTTTTGTTGAAGGCCTAGTTCCTGATCATATTCTTTGTCTCCTTCTAAGCAAGGGTCTCTATTATCCTCTTCCAGGAACTCGAATGGGCCTATGTCCCTTGTTCCCCTATTCAAATGCCTCTTTTTTTGTCATAATGCTTTCTTTCTCTTGTCCTCTTCCCATGTGTTCTCTTTCTTTCTCCCCTGCTCATGGTAAATAGTTTTTTCCACTTTCATTATTGTTGCATCCTTTCTATTTTCATTTTTGTAGCTACTCATAAATTCCTACCCTCCTTGCTTGTATTGTTTTCTCAAGCAAGCATGGGCCTGAGCACTTTCCCTTAGCCCATTTAATTTCCGGACTCCATTCATTAACTCGTTGCACTAGCCAGCCATCAATGGCTACCTTGCCAAACAGATTTCCCCTTAGGACAAGAAACCACAACATCCCAGGCAACAATTTTATGTGTCCCTTGACTCAATCCCCTCTTTCTTGAATTTCAACCTTGCATTAAATTTACATTACATCTATTAAATGGATCATACAAGAACCTTGGGTGGGGTTGTCACAATCCCCTCCCCTTTGAGGGAACATTACCCACAGTGTTATTTTACACATATACAATGCCAAAATTAAAATAGGACACATATTGTTTCATGGAGATTTATACGCACAAATTTATATAGTATTTACAATTATGCACACTTGTTTTAACCATCAAACAATAAATTATAATCAATTTTCATGGCACAAAAAAATCTCCCATGTGGCCTCTTCTAGCCCAAAGTGCTTCCACTGCACCTTGACTTGCTCTATGGCTTGATTTTGGAGCATGAGACTCCTTCGGCCTAGAATGCACATTGGCTCTAGTTGGAACTCTCCCTCTAGTTCCACCTGTAGAACAAACCAATCAAGATCATGATTAAAACCTTGCACATACCTTTTAAGTAAAGAAACATGGAAAACATCATGAACTCACTACAAGGAAAAGACCTTCTAGCAGATGTTTTTTAGGAAGCCCTTATAAAAATAGCCCAGATATCTGTTTGTAGCGGAGGTCATTGGAGGAGGTTGGCGGGTGGATGTTTTTGCAGTGCGTTTATAATCCTGACACACACCATTGCACTTGATATATATGTGACGCACTTATGCATAGTAGAGGCTAAAGAAGTGTTGCATAATTATTTTTAAGTATTACGAAAAAAATAGTGCACTTCATATAGAAAACGCATCGATGTGTTTTATATAAAGCGCACCGGTGCGTACTATCAAATGGCACACTGAGACACTCAGCATTTCAGTGCTATTTACTAACGGCAACGACTCGGTGTTGTTTATGTACAACAACGCACCGGCATAGGGTTTTTACTCAAAGGAAGAATTGTGTTCTCCATACAAACCGGCCCGGTGCGTCTCAATAAACCAATGCACCGTAAAGAAGTGCAATGCACCATTGATACAACCACCCAGTGCGTCTCATAATCGAGCACACCGAAAAAGGGTTAATTTAAAAAATAAAAATAAATAAATAAAAAATAAAAATAAAAATACTAGCCGTAAAAATTTCATTTTTACTTGTTACAGTGTTGTAGAGCTCTCAAGCACCGGTGTGAATTTTCCTTCCATGAGGTGCCCTGCCATCGGTGCTCCCATTGCCCACATTGATGTCCATTGCTCACTGTGTGGAGTTCGAATTTTGCAAAACGGTGGGAAAATTTGGTTTTGAGGATTTCGTTGCAAAGATGCCTCCTCAACACGCAAATGTGCAGGTAATCTACTTGTTTCTCACCAACTTAAGCTTTTAGTGGATTATTTTTAAAATTGAGCTAAAATTCACCGTTTAAAAATTAAAAAAAATCTTGCACGGTGCGTTCAAGTCATTCGACTCGCACCGTTCCCGATTCTCCCTGTAAATTTATAGGTTGCATCGTGAACGGTGTTAACAGAAACTGCATTGAGCGGTTAATGTGACATCCTGGTGCCATATCCAGACCAAGCACATCGCAATAACAATAAAATACTGCGATTGGTGTCAGTTTTTGGCAACACCGACAGTTTAAATTTTTTTTAAATTAACAATTTATTTACGACAGTACGTTACTATCCCGAGACGCATTATCGTACATAAGTTGTAATTTATATATGGTGGTCCATCGGTCAAACATACTGCGCCAGGGAAGTGTTTTTGTGGTACCGCACCGCCAGTGGTAAAATGTTGCAAACTCGCAGTGTGTTGCACTATAACCAACGCCGCGGGGCGGATATGTTTTGTCAATGCACCACTAAGTAATAGTTTTTTGTTTTAGCAGTGCGTGATGTTTTTTAATGCACACTATGGATGGTGCATGATATAAATGTACGCACCGTTAGCGGTGCGTGACTAATTTTTGTGGCGCATTGAATATTTTTTATTTTTTGATAAAAGTTATATTTATATATTTGTAAATAAATTTGTCATTTAATAAAAAATTTTAAAAAAATAAATAAATAAATAAATAAAATTAAAAAATATATATTCTTTATGTATGAGGGAGGCTGATGTATTTAACATGTGAATCATTCAGCAACTTAAATGGAGAGAGGAAAGACAACAACAAGAGCAAAGGGATGACAATTATAACATGATACAACAATGGGAGGAAAGGGATAGGGAGAGACTTTTCTACCCTCACCCTATTACGCCAAACACCCAATTTCTCAAAGGGAGGTAGGCCTCCTTAAGTTCTACGAGGAGGCTACATCCTTGAAGGGGCACATTCGGTTATTAGGACAATTGATCTACATGTGGGATGCCCACCGACAAGCATTCTGTGTCGGTCCTGACCAATGGTACCAGCCCACTAAGCAGGACATTTATTTTATTACTGGCCTATCTAGGAGAGGGCAGGATTTTCCCCAGTTCCCTGATGTCCCCGTCGTTATGCAGCAGGGAGTCAGTTGGTGTACTCCCAGAGATACATTAGGGATTATATACTTTCTCTTACATATTTTTAGGTGTCTGGTGGACAGCTACGCATTTCTTCTTTTGGTCCAGAGGAGGTTAGGTGCCTCTCACTATTACTGACGCTCATTGCACATTATACTAATGACGGGCAATGAATTAGTTGCCCTCTTTTATTTTATGTTGATTCTTTATTCCAGACGCCAGGACTTGTTAGATGGTCTGCCATTTTTTTGCAGCAGTTTTGTATAGCCTTATATAGATGTCGTTCTCAGGCATGTGGGAGGTTGACCTTCCCTTTGTTGAAGGTCAATAAGAAATTGCAGAACACACACTAGTGTGGGACCACAGGTCCTAGTGATACATTAGTGTGATGGCCAATTTAATTTAATAAATTGGTGCAGTGTCTAATTTAATTTTCCCTTAATTAACTTAGATAACAAAATGTAATCTTATCTCATAATCACTTGTAATATTTAATTGAATGTGATAAAATCAGTTAGCTCATGTATTTCGAGTTGAGGGTGGCTGGTGAGGCATGCAGAGTGATTCTATTAGTTATGGAGTTTGAATTGAAGTTGGTGCATTAGTTTAATGCATGAGTAATCAGTTAAGTCAGTTAAGTGAGTTAAAGTCAGTTGGACTAGTTTTAACTATTTGTTGCACTAGTGAGAGATCAAGTGAATTAAATCATATGTAAATCACAATCAGTGATCTGACATGCAACTGATGATTTACTATTAATAGCTACATGCATGTTAGTTCCAGTGGAGACCCAGTTGAGATAAAGGTTAAGGGGATTTTAACTATCAATTGTATCATTAGTAGGTTGCCTCCATGCAACCAGACATCCGTTCGATTTCCCATGATCCTTGCACAGTTTTGGAAGGCTAAAATTCCTAAAGAATATGGGTTGAATTCCACATGAATTTTGCAAGCAAGGAAGGTTGATTAGAGGCTGAGAATTGGCTTAAGTGTTGGTCGATTTTGTCCGAGTCAGTGTGAGACAGTTGTGATAGTGCAGGAGACTCTTGTGAGAAGAGTGCATTGTAATTGTTTCATAATTCCATGGTGAATATACAATAGAAGATAGAGGGGTTTTGAGCAGTAAGCTTTCCATGGGAAAATATATGTGTTGTGGTTTGATTTGTTTCTTTCTGCACTTGTTGTGATTGGAGATCGTGTTTATTTTCCGCAATTAATTTGTAGAAGGATTCAGTATCTAGCTTTAGTACATTGCTTGATCGGATTGAATCCATTGATATTCATATGTTTGTATAATTTCTACATGGTATCAGAGCACAGGAAATCACTATAGTGGAGGAAAAGTTGTGTTTGTGACTGAATAGAATTCGAATTTGCAAAAGTATTCTTGGTGCGACAGGAAAATTAGGATCGAGATGGCTTTCAATGGCTTGGGATTGCAGTATGCACTTGAGGGCAGTTCCAATTATATTGTGTGGAAGGACATGATGGAGGTAGTACTGGAGGACAATGGGTTGAAATAATTCATTGATATTGACATTCCTAAACCTGTTGTAGCAGATGCTGCAAATCTTGATGCTTGGCAAAAGAAGGTTGCAAAGGCGAGGAGGATCTTACTGGAGGGAGTACGAGACCACATTGTCTCGAGTCTCCATGGCAAAGAGACACCATAATGCAATGTGGAAAGCTTCGACAGATCTGTTTCAGAGCAGCAGTGATCATAGAAAATTGGTACCGAAGGACAAGCTTAGGAAAATCAAAATGGAGAAAGGTGACACCATTCCGAAATATTTAACAAAGTTTGTCCAATGTCGGGATGAGGTTTGGAGCGTCACAATTACTATTGCGGATGATGACTTGGTGAGCCTATCTCTTCTAGGACTTCCCAAGAGTTGGCATAGTTATCAAGACTCTGTCAATGGGAGGGAGAAGCTGCCAGATTGGGAACGATTTTGGTCAGATTTGGTGCAAGAAGAATTCAAGCGGAATACCAGGGATGGATCTTCATCTAAGACAGATGATGAAGAAAATTATGCTTTTTTTGCCAAGGTGAAGAAGGGGAAAGGAAAGAAACCCTATTTGAGTCCGGAAAATATGGAAAGAAGGGTGACATGTCCAGAGTGAAGTGTTTTCCCTAATACGATCATGGACATTATGCCACTAATTGTCCAAAAAAGAAGAATAACAAGAAGGCTTCAGGATCTGCAATTGGTGAGGCTTTGGCCTCGCAATTTGAGCTTGATTTCTCGCTCATTGCATGCATGGTGTCAAGTGAAATGGGATCAATGTCGTACTTGCATAGTGGTGTGTAATTTCACATGACGGGAGACAAAGAACTTTTCAATAGCTTGGAGGAGAAGGACCTCCGGATGCATATCGAAATGGGTGATGACGGGTGGTACAGTGCTATCGGGATTGGTACAGTTACCTTCCAGAGACAGTCAGGTAAACCCTTCTTATTAAAAGATGTAATGCATGTACCAAGCTTGAAGAAAAATTTAGTTTCAGTAGCAATGTTGGAGGATAGAGGCTATGATGTGGTTTTTAGTGAAGGGAAAGCCTTCCTTCGACACAAAGCCACAGGACAAGTCAAGAAGATTAGGGTTTGTGTGAGGAATCTCTATAAACTTGATGTAGATGGTTGCGTAGCATTGATGGGTAAGGCGAACAAAGTGGTGAACCGGGATGAGGGTGAGTTATGGCACATGAGATTAGGCCATCTACACCACGAAGCCTTGAAGGTCAGGCAGAATATTTCTATGGGTCTTCCCAAGGGTACTCTTGCGCTGATAGACACATGCAAGGTATTTACTATGGGGAAGTATGAAAAGTCCACTTTTCATGAGAAGGAGAACCGAGCTTTGGAAATCCTTGAGAGAGTGCACTCAGATGTGTGTGGACCATTCTATACTTCTTAGGAAGAAAAGCATAAGTACTATGTGATCTTTGTTGATGATTTTTCTAGAAAGTGTTGGATCTACTTCATGCAGAAGAAAGATCAGACGTTCTCAAAATTTCTTGAGTTCAAAGCACTGGTGGAGAAAGATACAGGGAAGCATGTGAAGGCTCTTAGGAGCAATAATGGTGGTGAGTACATCTCCAATGAATTCAATAACTTATGTAGAAAATAAGTAATTCGAAGAGAGCTGATTGCGCCTCATAACCCACAGCAGAATGGGGTCACAAAAATAAAAAATAGAACAATTGTGGGTGTAGGAAGAGCGATGTTGCATGATCAGGGCCTACCGTTGCATCTGTGGGCAGAGGCATGCAACACAACGGTATTTATGCCAAACCGTAGTCCTCATCAGATACTTGGCATGAGTTTACCATAGGAGGATTTTTCTGGTAAGAAACCTGATGTTTCATATTTTAAAACTTTTGGCTCATTTGTTTATGTGCATGTGACCAAAGATGCCATAAAGAAGCTTGAACCAACAGCTGAGATTGGGATATTTTTTGGGTACACTAATACTCCCCACAACTATCGGGTGTATTTGCCAAATAGCAGGATGACTGTTGTGAGACAAGATATAAAATTTGATGAGGAGAAATCCATGCGATTGTCCCTTGAGAGGGAGCTAGATTTTCATGCAGATGAGGAACTCTTGGTTCCCAAGAATGTACCTCAAGATGTGGAGCATCCACATGTGAAGGATCATTGAGTGGCAGAAAACACTTATGCAGATCCATCCACCAGAAATGGTAGAAGGCGCACCATGGAAGCTAATAGATTGAGACTTAACGCGGCAGAGCATGTAGGAGCACCTACTTCACTGCACAGATGGAGAGTCTCCAGACAAGTTTACTGTATACATGGCTCTTATGAGCAAGTGTATTGTGACAGAACCATCTTCCTTTAAGGAAGTAGAGCAGCAACCAATTTGGGTTGACGCTATGGTAGAGGAGTATGACTCCATCATCAAGAACAATGCATGGGAAGTTGTCCCAAGACCGATCGAAAAATCAGTGGTTGGATCTAGATGGATCTATAAGGTGAAGCAGGCGGTAGATGGGAGTGTGGAGAAGTACAAGGCCATACTTTTGGCCCATGGATTCTCACAAGTTGAGGGGATTGACTATGAGGAGACTTTTGCATCGGTTGCGAGATACTCTTCCATTATATCTATCCTTACACTCTCAACACAGATGGGGTGGAAAATTCATCAGATGGATGTAAAAAAAGTGTTTCTCAATGGAGTTATTGAGGAAGAAGTGTACATAGAGAAGCTAGAAGGTTTCAAGATCTTTGATAGTGAGTTTCATGTGTTCCAACTCAAGAGAACACTATATGGGATCAAGCAAGCACCTCGTGCTTGGTACACTCGGATTGACATCTATTTCACCAGGTTGGGCTTCACCAAAAGTGAAGCAGATACAAACCTGTACCAGATTGTGGTTGATGGTAAGCTTTTGATTATCGTACTTTATGTTGATGATCTAATTTTGACAGGTGATGAGTAGCTGATAAATTCTTGCAAGGAGGATCTTGCAAGGGAGTTCGAAATGAAGGACATGGGAATTCTTCACTATTTTCTTGGTTTGGAAATATGACAACGGGATGCTGAACTTTTTTTTTCTCAAGGTAAGTATGCCAAAGAGATTCTAGGTAAGTTTCACATGGAGAGTTGTAAACCCATGGATACTCCTCTTCCAGGAAATTGGAGGAAAGAGGATGCTACTTCAGGAGAAGTAGTGGACGCTATTGTCTACAGGCAGCTAGTGGGTTCACTAATGTACTTGGTGAACACCAGACCAGACATTTTCTAAACAGTTAACCAGCTAAGTCAAGCTATGGTTAAGCTGACCAAGATCTTTTCGAAGGCAGGGAAACATTTCTTGAGATATCTCAGGGGCACTACAGAGAATGGATTATGGTACAGACGGATAGAGGGAGTGAAGCTTCAAGGCTTCACGGATGCAGATTGGGCAGGAAGTCCATCAGACAGAAAGAGCACATCAAAATGGATCTTTAGCATAGGATTGACAACTGTTTCTTGGTACATCAGGAAGCAGTGATCTATGGCACTTATTTTAGCCGAGGCAGAGTACATGGCAGCAAGTCAGGCTGCATGTGAGGCCATCTGGATGAGAAAGATCTTGGTTGGTTTGTTTGGTTCTCAGATGGATCCGACGGTGATACATTGTGATAACCAAAGTTACATTAAACTCTTGGTTAATCTGGTATTCCATGATAGTTCCAAGCACATAGACATCTGGTACCACCATCTCAGAGATTGTGTTCAAAGGTGCATTATCTTACTTCAGTACATTCCCACGGAAGATCACGATGCAGATATTATGACGAAGGCACTCGCCAGGAACAAATTCAAATACCATAGAGGCAGGATCGGGGTGGCAGATAATCTCTTTATTGTTGAGAGGGAGTGTTGAAGGTCAACAAGAAATTGCAGCACACATACTAGTGTGGGACCACGGGTCCTAGCGATACATTATTGTGATGGCCAATTTAATTTAATAAATTGGTGTAGTGTCTAATTTAATTTTCCCTTAATTAAATTCAACAATAAAATGTAATTTTATCTCATAATCACTTTAAATAGTTAACCGAGTGTGATAAACTCAGTTAGCTCATGTAGTTCGACTTAAGGGTGGTTGGTGACGCATGCAGAGTGATTCTATTAGTTATGGAGTTCGAATTGCAGTTGATGCATTAGTTTAATGCATGAGTAATCCATTAACTTAGTTAGGTGAGTTAAATTCAGTTGGACTAGTTGTAACTGTTTGTTGCACTAGTGAGAGATCAAGTGAATTAAATCATATTTAATTCAGAATCAGTGATCTGGCATGCAACTGACGATTTACTATTAATAGTTGCATGCATGTCAATTCTAGTGGAGACACAGTTGAGACAAAGGTTAAAGGGATGTTAACTATCATTTGTATCATTAGTAGGTTGCTCGCATGCAACCAGAAATCCATTGGATTTCCCATGATCCTTGCACAGTTTTGGAAGGTTGAAAGTCCTCAAGAATAGCGATTGCATTCACATGAATTGCGCAAGCAAGGCAAGCTAATTAGAGGCTGAGAATTGGCTAAGTGTTCGTCGATTTTGTCTGGGTCAGCGTTGGAAATTTGTGAGAGTACAAGAGATTCTTGTGAGAATATTGCATTGTAATTGTTTCATGATTCCATGGTGAATATACAATAGAATATAGAGGGGTTTTGAGCAGTAAGTTTTCCCCGGTAAAATATCTGTGTTGTGGTTTGATTTATTTCTTTCTGCACTTGTTGTGATTGGCGATCGTGTTTATTTTCCACAATTGATTTTTAAAAGGATTCAGTATCTAGCTTTAGTACATTGCTTCATCGGATTGAATACATTGATATACATATGTTTGTATAATTTCTACACCCTTTTGCTTCAAATTTATTTTGTTTATTTTTTGAGAGGTTTCCGAAGACGAGGCCTACTTTTGTGTGTTAGCCTCATAGGTCGATGATACAAGTACGAATGCACATGTGGGGTGAGATGATGCCCAAGAGGGGCATGTACAAGTATCCGTCCAAGATTTATAGTGATGCACTGGAGTTTCTAGCCAGTGTTGATGAACACACATTCATGATGGTGTTGTGTCGTTACGCGTGTTTGGATTGGCGAGGGTGTACCAACATCCTCTTCACACAGGATGAGCCACCAGATGCTAGAGGTAATATTAGTGTTTTATTTAAATGAATATAGTTTCATTTTATTGTCTTAATTAATTAGAATAAAATTTATTCTAACACATTCTTAAACTTGTTTTACTAAATTGTTTAATGAAATTGTCTAATTATTGTTGTGTACTATATATTTTTTAGATATTGGCACATTTTTTTAGGACATGATTCCACCCCCACCAGATGATCTTGTAGATGACAAGGAGATGGCGGAGGTCACGGATCAAGGTGACAGACGACTGACTATGTAGACTCTTGGTTGATGAGGGAGTCTGCCCTACGACGATCAGAGAGATCCAGGCTGATCATACGCTCACAGAGCTATGGAGGGACATGCCCCGCGATATGATGAGCCTTATACGTCATATCGTCGGAGCTTCCAGGCTACTGGTAGCTAGGAGGGATAGGCGCAATGGAGATACGCGACACAACAATCATCGGATGATCATGATCATGAGTGGAGTGATAATTCTAGTACTCCACCTCCTCCTCCTTCACCTCGCGCCGAAGATGAGCAACCAACATCTAGTCCTGAGAAAGCACCATCTTAGCAGGCACCTCCTGAGCAGACACCATCTCAGCAGGCACCTTCTGAGAAAACACGTCCATATGAGCAGGCACCATCGACTGAGCAGACCTCCACTAGTTATAGTATTGATGTACCACCAGATATTTGACATTTATATTCAGTTCTATTACAGTTATATATATATATATATATGGTGCATGTATTTTATGTTCATGTTGATGTACTTAATTTACATGTGGTGTTCGTCATGATGTGTATATTGTTAGGTCATGTTAGATATGTTCATTTAATGTGCTTGCGGATAGATGTGTATGTTATAGCAGTTATTTGACATGAGATGTATATTTGGTGTTTGTGTTGTGATGATGTTATACAATGCTTGTGTTTTGTTAGATGACCATGATCATGATGATTAGATGATGTTAGTGAATTTGAATGTGTGTTTTAGAATATGATGTTTGTACGATGGTTATCATGATCGTGATGTTTGTTTTTAATATTAAATCATGATATTTATTAAAATTGTAATTGTAATTGTATTTATTGTCATGATTCAATTTTATTAAAATTGTAAAATATGTTAATTTGTAAAATTGTAAAATTGTAATTGTAATTGTATGTATCATGATTGTAATTGTAATTGTATGTAAAATTGTAAAATTGTAATTTTAATTTTAATTTTAATTTTAATTTTAATTGTAATTGTATGTAGTAAACTTGTAAAATTGTAAAATTATAATTGTAATTGTATTGTGAAATTGTAAAATTGTAATTGTAATTGTATGTATTGTCATGATTCAATTTTATTAAAATTGTAAAATTTGTAAATTTGCAAATTTGTATAATTGTAAAATTGTAAATTAATTCTCAAATATGAACTATAACTACCGTATGCAGTAAAATTGTAAAATTTAATTTTAATTGTAATTGTAATTGTATGTAAAATTGTAATTGTAATTGTATTGTGAAATTGTAAAATTGTAATTGTAATTGTATGTATTGTCATGATTCAATTTTACTAAAATTGTAAAAATTTTAAATTTTTAAATTTGTAAAATTGTAAATTAATTGTCAAATTTGAACCATAACTACTGTAAAATTGAATCATCGTAAAATTGTAAAATGTATACCGTACATATTGCTAAATTGCCATAATTGTAAAATTGTAATTTTTTTCCAGAAGAAAAAACAACTGGTATTTATTTTGAACCAGCACAATTAATCGAAGAGCAAAACTTTTTTAGAACTTTCACATTACATCAATCCATCAAATGATATGTTCTTGCTAAATCTAAAAACTAATGGCTTTCATCATAATAAATAAACAATGATTTCAATCCCTCTTAATCAGGATCCATGAAAAAACGAGTAAAACATGCAGCATTCAGAGAACCTCAATTTTCGAGCCATAAGACTCAGAGAAGCTTAGACTAGACATCATCAAGATTGTCCCAATAGAGTTTTGATAACATAAAAAAATTCAAAAACCTGGCCTGTAGGAATCCCATTATGCAAACTACAAAAAACTGATATACTTCGATGACTACCTTCTCCTGTGATGAAGCATTTGGAGAGAAAGGAAAAAAAAAACATCAGGATCCAAAACCTTCGATAGATGGGAAGTGTTGCTCATATCGCTAAAACTTGCAAGATATAGAAATTGGTTAGAAAAAAATGACAGTGCCACTTGCACCCTGTCCATCAGCATCATGCAATTCATATTGCATCTCCCCAAAGTGACCGAAGAGGCCCATCTTAGATAGTCTATTTGCCTCAGAGTTTTTATCTCTATATATGTGGGAAAATGTAATAGATTAGAACTTCGTTTGTAGGTCCTTGATTTTTTCCAACCATCCCTCCATCCATAGAGGATTCAATCTGGTTCCTTTGTTGATATGGTCGATCAAGACCTGTGAGTCCCCAAAGACAGATGAGGAATCAATATAGAGGTGTTGAGCAAACCATAACAGTCCCCACAGAGCCAAGATCTCTGCTCGCATATTAGTGCCTTGTATGCCATCCCAATGAATTTTATAATGCAATGTGGGTGAGAGCATCATCCATGCACTGCAGCCACATACAAAATTTTGAGCAGCCCCGTCAAAGAATCCAGCAGGGTAGAGAATCTGATGAGGGCATTTTCTAATAGAGAGGTCCCTAGGAGGTTTCTGTCTAATCTCTGAGTTCCCCCAAAGTAATAGAATTTTTTTTTTGACCAAATAAGAGTGGCTTGGTCTACCCTCAAATAGCCATATGTTCCTGTTGATCCACAAAAACTAGTGATATATAATAATAATTATTCGATAAGCTTTTCCTTTTCTTCCCCACCAATTATAACAACTGATCATATTTTGGAAATGTGGAGCATTAAACTTGAATTGTATATAAATTAGTTTCGTTACTTTCCTGGCGAAAATACAGTCGTAAAAGAGATGGAAATTGTTTTCCCATTCACTCAGACAGAGACAGAAAACCCCAGGTCCCTTGAAACCTCTCTTTTGTAGGTTGCTCCATGTAAGGTTTTTATCGTACCATACCAGCCATAAAAATATAAGCATCTTAGTTTGAAATTTCATCTTCCAAAGTCCTGGTGTCTAAACCTCCTGTTCCGACCCCAATTTCTTTCTCATCAGATTTAGATATGTCTCTCTTATCACAGTTTGTCCATTTATAACAGTACCTCCCCAGCCGACTCTATCACCTTTTTCATTTTTAGTCATCCCCAATCCTCGAAGGTGTTCACAGTATAAAGACCATTCTTCCCTTAAATATTCTGGGATCTCCAGAAAAGTTGTATTCTGCCAAATTGGTATATTTCCCTGCCATATTATTATTTGACTCAAAAAAATTAATCCTTTGAAATTGAGAAAATGTAACAGCTCTCGACCGATTCTGCTATAAACTGATTTTTCATCCAGACCCGAGTCTCCGATGAGGATCTGTCTGCCGTTTCCAAAACTCCATCTGAGATGTTCTATAAATAGTGTCCAGATTTTAGTGAAACCTGACCAGATTGTCGACCCCTAATGTGTCGGGGTGCACTCTTCTTTAAATAAATATTCCAAAGTCATATTGTTGTAATATTTAAAATCCATAATCTCCTTCCACACCCCAGGTGAGTGGAGGCTTCACCAAAGATATTTAATCAAAAGGGCTTGACCAAATGTAGCCATTTCCAGCACCCCTCACTGTCCATGTCTTTTGGTCTTGAAATCATCTCCCATCTCGCTAGATGAAAATATCCCTTGCCTCTCCCCCCATTCCAAATAAATTTCACCATGAAACTTTGAATTTTATTTAAGATCTTCTTCGGCATGATGAATAAATGGGCCCAATAAACTGTGAGTTGTTGCAATACAGCCTAAACAAGAACAAGTATGCCCCCTCTTGTCAGCCATTTACTCGACCATGCCAGTATCCTTTTCTTATATCTCTGCAGGATCCAATTCCAATCTGATGCCAGATATCTGGTTGATTTCAACTGAAAACCAAGATAAGTGATACCAACATCCAAATGGGATAAACGTAAATAAAATAAGTTTCCAATAAACTCTTGCATTTCGGTAGGACCATCAGAGTGAAAAATACATGACTTACCATTATTTGCTTCCATATCAGATGCAGAGTAGAAAAGCCTGAAAATAGAATGAAAAACCACCCAACATATTTTAATTAGAAGCCCAAAAACAAGGACATCATCTACAAAGAAATTATGAGATATATCGTGCATTCTTGTGATACGGATTCCCCGAAATTCACCCCGGTCCATGGCATTTTTTATATTAAGACTGAAGGTGTCCATTACCAGGATGAAGAGCAGGGGAGAAAGGGCACACCCCTGTCGGAGGCCCCTTCCCAAGCGAAATAATTCAGATGCTTTGCCATTGATTAGCATTGCCATAGAAGAGGTTTCAACACAGCCCATGATCTAATCGATCGATCCACAGGACAAGCCTATCTTGTGTAATATCAGTCTTATAAATCCCCAGTCGATTCTATCATATGCTTTTCTCAGATCTAATTTCATCACACTAGCTTCAATCTTCAGTGTCTTAATGGAATGTAGTGTCTCCTGTGTTATAGAAACCGCGTCATGTATACTCCTACCCGGTAAAAAAAACAGATTGTTCCGGGGTTATGTGATGAGCTAATATGACTTTGAATCTTTCCACTATAGTTTTTTATAATATCTTATATACTTTTTTGCATAGGGAAATAGGACGATAGTTTTCAAAGGTGCTGACATCCTGCTTCTTGGGAATTAATGCCAAAAGGTGGATTTAATACTGCTAGAAAATTTACCTGAGATTTGGGCCTCCTCCACCATGTCCATGATGTCTGATAGGAGAATATCCGAGAAATGTATAAAAAATTCTGAGGTCCATCCATCCGTACCCGGGCTTTTATCAGCAGGAAATGACTTCAAAACCCGCTCAACTTCTTCCATAGTCACTGGGGCTTGTAAACAATAATTTTCATTAGCCCCAAACATCCGAGGAAAGAATTCCAGGGCATTAACTTGATCCACAAAGTAATTTTCCTCCCTTCCTTTGAACAGGCCTTTATAGAATTCCACCGCCTTGGCTTGGATATCCCTTATGGAGAAAACTATTTTTCCATTGTTTTCAATTTTCCAGATTGAATTTATTTTCTTTCTCCCATTTGCAAATTTATGGAAGTAGCTGGTGTTATAGTCACCCTCCTTGAGCTAAATTTCCCTACTTTTTAGTTGCCATTGCTGTTCTTGAAATAGCATAATTTTCCTTCTCTCTGATTCAATTGATTTGAGACGAGAACAGATGAGAGGTGTTGAGTTACCCACCTCTATATGTATTAGTATCTGCTCTATCTCAGTTTCCAAGAGCTGTAAATCCTTTATCATATTTGATTTTTTAATATTTTCCCATTCTCTAGCTTTGTGCTTCAATCTACGCAATGATCTAGTTATGTTTTCCATCATCGATTTATCAGCATCCCTGTGTTCTTCACGAAAATGATTTCACCAGAAGGGTAAAAGAATCATTCTCCAGCTAAGCTCGGGTAAAAGAATCATTCTCCAACCAAGATCGACTGAATTTAAAAGGAAAACCCCCTCTAGAATTCTCAAAGTCCCATGCAACTGATAAAGGCCTATGATCTGATATCATCATGTCCTCCACCCAAACCCTGAGATTACCCATCATCGAGAGAAAAGAAGGATGAATAATAACTATGTCAATCTGTTTCCTAATGAACTCCTCCCATGCTTGGCCATTGAAACATGTCATACCTTCTCTTTCCAAAGACAAATCAACCAGTCCCAAGCGGTCAATCAGCGAGCTCATAAATTTATTAAAAGGGTCCCTTCTTCCCCGTTCATCCCATATCTCACCCTCCTGAAGGGTGCAGCTGAAGTCTCCCACCATGATAGAGTGGTTGAGGAGAAGTATTCCACAGGCCTCCATCTTATTCCAAAATACCATTCGGTCATGGTAGGGCACATATAGATTAATGAGAATCAACCTTCTACTATTGCCCCTGAAGTGCCTCGACATTATTATGCCCCCAAAGAACCCAAAAGCTTTAACCGACACCATACGAGGGTCCCATAAAACAGCCAGACCGCCGGAGCAACCCGTTGCATTTGTGTCGACCACGTACCAATCTGGAAACAATTATCGGCAGAAGGAATGAGTTATGTCAGTAGAATTCATTGTTTCTTGTAAAAATATCATATCAGGCCTCAATGAATGACAAAAATGTCTCAAAGAATCCATTTTTTCACCCCGCCCCCCCCCCCCCCAACCCTCTAATATTCATGGAGCACAAGATTATGACGAACCGACGAGAGAAGGGGCCAAGGCTCTAAGTACCCGATCAAGTGCGAGGGTGACAAGAACATCACGATAGTTCCCAGGAGGAAGAGAGGAGTTAGAATTCGTAAAAAAGGCTTGTGTTTCCCTCTTGGTCGACCTTTTCCTTTGTGAATAGTAACGTTAGAGATGGATGAAGGGCTGATGGAAATTACATGGGATGAAGGTTTTCCAGTGTCAATAGACAGCATAACTAATTGGGTGTTCGAGTTCAAGAGGAGGAGTTCCAAGTTGCTTCCAACCGAGTTGTGGGGTGACATAGGATCAACCCCAGCAACACCCGATGGCCGGTCAGGGGGAGAAGAGTCTGAGCCCGATAGGTTCAAAGAGGAAGAAGCAGCATTACACAGCAGAGAGTCAGCGGGTACGTGCAAGGTCCTCTTCGGTGATAAAAAGTCTAGAGTGGTGGCAGAAGGAATAATTACGGGAGGTCGACCCACGCTTGTTTTAGGTAGACAGGTATCAGTCTGAGGAGCAGAGGGAATCGAATTAGTCAAGCCATTTAAGAGAGCTATCTCGACCTCGACGGGGGCCTTTCCACCAGGTTTTAAAACGTGGTCGGTAGCAGATTTACATTCAAAAGTAAATGTAGTGCAGTCATCGACCGACTTACCCGGGTCAGGTAAATGTAGTGCGGTCATCGACCGACTTACCCGGGTTAGGTGAGTTGATCTCCGTCGTGCAGGCCTCCTGCACCTTCTGCTCCCATGTATTCCTGGTGTCCCGTGCAGAAGTATGTAGCTCCCGATATTTTTTACAGTTCCTCATAAGGTGACCGGTACCGTGACAGATGTGGCATCAAAAGGGCCTTTTCCAGTAGTCTAAGGTCTGTCTGTGCACAATGCCTTCCCACTCCAAATCGACCTCAGCCGAGAGACCTCCAAAAAAAGACACTTCCACAAGAATCCAAGTAATCCTTTTATCGTAGTGCCCCATGCATTTCGTATCAACAAACCTACATGTCCTAATGTTGTCTCCAATTGCGGAGAGGGCGCTCACCGTCCAGAATTCTAATGGCAGACTTGGCATCTTGACCCATACAAGATGGTGGCATGGAGCATTTCTTGTAGGATGGAATCATATATGCCAGCGATGTAGCGCTAAGAAACAGCGTCCATTAACCTTGGTCCTCCGGAATATTTCCCCCACATCATCGACTTTTAAAAAATGGAAACAATACCAGCCCCCTTTAATTTACTAACCACTGGCCGATATCCGATGAGCTTGTTCCATGCCTCCATAAGCCATGGGATGAAATCTACCTTACAGAATTTCTCGAAAGTACATCTTCCAACCAGATCCCTGTCTAGGAGGCTCTCTGCCCATTCCCACATGACGTCCCAACCAAAGCTCAGTAGTCGGCACCCGAGTCTCTGCTTGAACGGCTTTACTGTATGCTTGCTTGATTTCAAAACAATACCGGGGTGACTCTCCTTGCTAACATCAGGCATAGTTCCCTCGTCAAAACACAGATTCAGAGAATCGTGAAGGGTCGAAGAAAAAACAGATGGGTGTGCCCGGTTTAGGTTTGAGCCGACGTCATTCTTCGTCACCTCAAGGGCATGCAGAAGATCGTCGTCCAAAACGCCCACCTCGAGATCCTCCAGGTAGGTGGACAGCTCAGCCATTCTTAACTATGCATTTAATACTCCTTCAAGTGTAGCTATCTCTATTCAAATAAATGCTCGGATAACATATCCTGATCCCCGATCCCAAGAGGAGAACTACCAGAAAATGATAGGATGGCAGTGATGTCGAGAGGAATGTTAGGAAATAAAGTAATAAAAAACATATATAAACCTCCACTTGTAGATCCTTAGAACACTGACTCCTCAAGCATAAATGACCTAAATAAATAAAGCATTAAAGATAGATGTACTAATGACAGAAACCAATGAATCGATCGCTGACCCTGTCAGACACCCTTGTACTGTAAATCGGGAAATTTGAAAAAACCGGTGTCCCGAGAAAGACCCCCCACCGGAAAAACCAGAGCCCCTATGCCGAGGGACAGCAGCACCCAAAACATCTACCGATGTTCCACCAATGATCGCACAACTGCACTTGGAGGAGCTTCCATGGTCGACTACAACAGCAAATGGACTGGTAAAATAAACAAAGGCGGGAGAAAACAGTGTCACTTCCTTCTTGTTCTTTCCTGCAATCTATGCTTCCCCCAAGAAAGGAAAACTCGATGTGCATGTTCAATCTGATATTTCCGTCGGATAAAACCTAAACTGAGGACTTGTATAACAACAACGACATCTGAGCTCCCTAAGTAGTAAAATCCATGTCGCCCGTTGATAAACAAATGTTATCAAAATGGAAGAACCCACACAAGGAGGTTCAAACAAATCGTATACCGGATTTTAATCCTCCCCCAAACCTATCAAGTCAATCTTTACCGCACGCTACAACCAGTTCAAACCCCTAGTCCATTCAAAGCAGGTAAACAGAGGTAGAGGCCTCTTGGCTCTACAATATATGATACCGCAAAATCTTCAATGTCAGTTGAGCAATCCTCCTGGGATTTGAACCAGTGTTTTTCCAATATTTGTTCAGTCAAATTTCTCTCATTACCTGTGCCATACTTATTTGTTCTTTGTATGCACTGCAATTTTATAACCAGGAAGTCTCTCCAGCCAGCCAGGAGACTCGTGACAGCGACCAACCTCCCATGAGAGACAGTATGAGACTTGTTTCCTACCTACGCATCGCTAACCAACATTTCTCTGATCCAACATTTAAGATACTTATGATTGGAAAATAATCAAATGAGAGCCACCAAATATTGGAGTAAGAATTGGGGCATGAACCAGAGAGGTTTCCTCCGCAACCTCTCAACTCCTCTCCGCAACGCGAATCCCTACCCTAACCGTAAAATTGTAAATTTTTCAGAATATAATAATTGTAAAATAATAAATCTAGAAATATATGAATTTTTATAACATAATAAAGTTTAGAAAATAATGCAAATAAATTCATGTTTAGAATTATCATTATTTTATTATGATCTTACCTACCAAAAATAATAGTATACATTAATACCTTTTTTATTTTTATTTTTGAAGATATCGTTCATATATATATATATATATATATATATATATATATATATATATATATATATATAGTGAAAAACCATTTAAAGCAATCAAGTAGTTTTATTTTTTTAGGAATTGAAAAAAAAAAAACAAAAACTTGATACAATGCATTGCTTTCGAAATCAACATAATTGCAAATTATCAAGTGAAATGATTTTAACATTAACACAATGAAAACCAATTAATTCAAAATACATATTATAATGTTTGGAAAAAAAGAGTCTTAGTTATAAGGTTAAGACCTCTTCTTTATAAAAACTCATCTTAAATAGTATAAATGTTTAAATAACACATGTACCATATCACTCTTTGTTCTCATCACCCTCATTATCTTCCAACTCACTTGGCATGATAACACTATTGTTCTCAAAAATATGTTTTGATCTAGGATCATGTCTCGATATGAACCACCAATCCCTATCCAACACATCTAGGTAAAAAAACACCTGGTTACATTGTTTGGGGAAAACATAAGGCTCCTTAGTTTCATCCCACATCTTTCTAGAGTTGATACATATCAGTCTACTATTGCGATCTTCCTTTACATTATTCTGATCAAAGGTGTCCCACCACTTGCACCTAAAAATAACACATTGAAAAGAAGAGAAGCTCACTTCAATGATCTCTTGTATCTTTCTGACATAACCTAACGTCCCTCGTACTAGGTTTTCATCACAGTGGCTAGCTCGACTAGATTGATCGAACTCGACTTCCACTCCACAGTCTTGTGTCATGTTTCCATCATCGGCATTTTCAGTGTGAAATTGGTGTCCATATTCCCACATAGATGGGAACAAATTCACCTATAAAAAATTTTAAAAAAATCATAGTGTCATGTGTCTAATACCCAACTGTTAAAATATATAAAATATATATGTTACATTTCAAAGGTGCATTATTAAGTTTAAAATGTACATAAATAGATTATTACTGAGTTGTTGCACCCAATCCCTACATTTAGTGCATCCTCTTCAACACGCAGGTAACGAACGGTTGCACCGTATTTCTCTCTAACTTGGTCAGCAACCCAACTGTTGGGGCATATAATTGCCATATTTTCTTTTAAATGATCAGGATAAGGCACGCTTCTACTATTCAATTGTCTGAATTCTTTCTTGTCACTATCCCATTTCATCCTCTTTTGTTCGTACAATGCAACCCATGGTTGTGTCACTTCAGAATTGTAAAGAACGAATTTATTGATTGCTTCAATTTATGCATTCGCTGATGAAATCAAACCGACATATAGTACATATGAGATCAAAATATACATTATATCGAAGTTCAACATGAATATTTACTTTGTGTAACTTTGACAAATTATAAGTCACTTACTCTTTATCAAGCACCTTTTTCCATTCGTTTGGAGAAGCTCCCCTTCTCTTTTTTCTTCATCCCTTTCATCATCCCAAATCACCGCACTCGGTGTGTTGTCGATCTGCATTATGTACTCACTAGCATAATATAAATAATCATACAATATGTACCCCTCTGCCATAGACCCCTCGAGTTTTTCCCTGGGTCGAACAAAACCTTTCAATTTCTTCATGTACCTCTCTAAGAATAAAATCCAATGACAAGAAACCACCCCAACTAATTCAACCTCATCTACTAGGTGGATTAGAAGATCAACCTGCAAGTCCATGAAACTCGTCGACAGTTCCTTCTCAAACATACAAACAATCTCAACCATCTCTTGACGCCACCGTGGAATGCTAGCCACATGAATCTCCTTTCACGTGATCCAACGTACAAATGTAGATAATTTAGATATGGCACGTCCTAGGTCTTGGGGGAAGTCATGTTTCACACACCCACACATGAACAAGGATAATGACACTGCAAAGTTATAAACACATGCAATATACAAAATTAGTTATGTTTTATGATCCCATGGGATAAAAATTATTAATATAACAAATAATAAAAGCATGCTTTTGACATTATACGTAGTCTTAGAAGATTCAAATGGTCATGTGATTCAAACCCCGAAAAATGGTCTTCCATGGTGAAGCAACGCCATAGTGAAGACCCATATGAAGATGGCACCCTCACACCCATTATAAATTCCTTTGCCAAAGAAAGATCATATTTTTTAAAAATTCATGGGACATCACCTTCTTTGAAATACCAATTAGAGGGATGAGCCTTTGATCTTGTACTTTCTAATTGTCTTGGCCAATGTTTCTTTTTAGTTTTTGAAGTAATAAGATCTTTCCTAACAGCCAATGTATCACTTTGTTTCGATGATATGTGCCTCCATAAAGAAGGTGAAACGATTTTAAATATACGCATGGGATCTAATAAGTGGGTAATCTTAAGATGCCCCCAATATGGGAGGTTATAAAATATAGATTTCCTTTTCATCCGAATGGGAAATTTCTCAACTTAGGTGTCGAAGAATTTTGGATCATCGAACATAGGCTCCCCATTTGAATCAAACATTTCTATGAAATCCTTCTCCTTCTCTCTCTCATATGCTCTAAGCCATTAAGCTGGTGTAATTATTACTGGCCTTTGGGTTCTCTCTCGTTTACCATTGAAAGTGGATGTTGCTCTTTTGTAAGCGTGTTCTTCTTGGAGGAATACCTTAGAGCAGTCATACACTGGCTTTCATAGGTCGTTGGACCATCTAGCTTTCAGAGAAGATCCACAAAATTTACATCCATAATACCCTTTTGTTACAAGACCTTTGAAATTATTGTATATAATATGCATGGCACGTTAAAGAATGTCTTGAAGATCAGAACAATTACAACGAATTAAATTAATATGCAAAAGAATATTGTTATGTATATAAACATATCAATAAACATGTAATTTACCAGAGCAAACTCCTAAGCCTGGATAATCATGTGTTGTGTAAGCATATATGCCATACAACGTAAAACTCCTCTCTGCTGCGATGGGCTTTGATACATCATATACATTTATCCCATCCCATAATTCCTTCAATTCATCTACCAGTGGTTGTAAGTAGACATCCATATTCTTCACTTATCTTCTACCAGGGATTATGAGAATCAACATAGGATGTTCATTCTTCACAGACAACCATGGGGGGATATTTTTATTGATCACTACTACAGGACAAACATAATAGTTGGTGTTCTGGAGGGAATATGGGTTGACGCCATCCATGGCAATGCTGATTCATAGACTTCGTACTTCATCCTTGAACTTTTCGGGCAATGCATCCTCTATATGATTCATGACTGTTGAATCTGTTGGGATTCGCATAACTTCCAACTCACTTTTGTGTAAGGCATGCCATCCCTGCAACATAGCTAATTCTTTGCAACGAAAGAGCCTTTGAATCCTTGGGATTATAGGCATGTGCCTCAATATCTTAAAAGGAGGACCACGTGATTTACCCTTCTTTTGTTATTTATCATACCTATCATGCCCACATTTCGAACATATATCTTTGTCTGCATATTCTCCTCTATATAGAATACAATCATTTAGACATGCACGATATGATATGTACTCAACACCCATCATTTTCAACAATTTCTTTGCCTCTGCGCAGCTACCAGGCAAGACATTATCACTTGGAAGAACCTTATCTTTGAATATCTTGTAGTTGGTGGACAATATTAAATGTACAATGCCAATAATTATTAACGTTCATAAAATTGACCATTTGTGATGTTGATTGTGTGACAAGAATTCTCAAAATATAAGGGACTTGATGGTCAATTACCTCAAAATTTCCGAGAAACATACATTCGACAAGCCAAACTATGGTTTCAAGTTGTACAGTAACATCGTTGTCCCCAATTGGGTAGACTTTGACTGACCGACAGGTACAAAGAGAGGGGTGGTGGAAGCAAATTTAAGGATTTTGAAAAAGGTATTAGCGATGTGAGGATTATCCCCTAGTTGATCATCTTTCTGGAATGCATCTAACAACATTGTCTCTATGGTAGTTGTATCCCTTAAGTAATCATCCATACCAACCTCTATTTGATTGCCTCCATTGCCAGCTTGTGAAGAACTACTATTGTTGTAGTCATTCCTAATTGGCAAATCTAGGTGTACTGGGAATTGAATAGGTGGTTGATTCAACCATTCTTGGTATTGTTCCTCTCCGAGTTTTTCTCTTAATTCAGCCTTCTCTTGATTTTACATTTTCTTGAGGTGCAACAGAAGATGGTAGGTAGGTTGCTCATCATCACTAGAATCCTAATAATTTCAAAAAATATATTTGAACATGATTAGTACAAAAACTATGATATCAATTAGTAAGCACGTCAATGCATGATTAATTGGTTTGACATTGAAAGATTTATATTATACCAAAAAATTATTACCATCATTATCCCAGGATTGTGGCTAAAACATGGCATGTTGCAATTGGAAAGGTGAAGCGATTGTCTATTTTCATCTACCAACCGCGCCTTGCGGTATGCTGCTCCTGATAAGAGCTTCCGACGTTTTGGAACTGTTTGAATATTTTGTGCATCTGAACTCGATTAAGAATCTACATGAACCTGCAAATTTGTATACATTAATTTTATTTAGTTGATTGACATGGATTAAAAATAATAATAAATAAAATAAATCAATTAAATATAGAAAATATAAATAAAATCTGAAGTAAGTACGTGTGGAGATGGATAGGGAGAACTTTGTGATGGACTTTGAGAAATATTATGGAACGAGCTGGATTTTGAAGAACTGTCCATTTGATATAATTGTGAGATTTTATCCCTGCATTTGAGAAAATTCAACAATAAATTTTGGTGTACATACCTAAAAGTAATTTCGGAGTTATTGTTATCAGTGCTAATGTATTTTTAACCGCACTAGTGCGGTTTTATTACCAGACACACCGGTGCTATTAGTTAACAAACACACTGAATATCAAGAGAATAAAAACGCAACTTTATTTTTTTGAAGTGAGAAAAAGAAGTAAACTGAAAAATGAGTAGCAAATGATTTTCGGAAATCTAATTTCATAGAAAGTTCTTTAAATAGTAAAATCTATTCATTATTTCATTATTTTTGCAAAAATTTTGAGGGAGGGATTTGCACAAGAGACATACCTGGAGCAAGAGAGCACTGTGGAGCATAAAAACACTTTCGAACAACAACACATCAGAGAATCAAAATTTGAAGCATCTGGTGATTCACACAAAAACCCTGTAGTATAGTAAAAATGTTAAATTTTACTGTTAATAATTGTTTTTTTTACAGTTTATGTTAGACTCAATACATGCATAGTAAAAAATTTAAATTTTACAGTGCATTTTACTAATAAAATCATTTACAATCTCTATTCCTATTTACATTTAATTAAAATTTAGAAAAAAACAAAACAAAAAATCCATTCTTATGTTAAACCCTTGCTTCTTGTTTATGTGACTGCAAAAATTCATAATTAGGGATTTTCATTTTAGATTTATAGGGTTTGTATTACTATATGTATAGGTGTATGACATCCAGCCCGAGGGATCACTTGCAGAGTCGGATCCCAATCCCTGTCAGCCCTTGCACGATTTTTTAAAAACCAACTTTTGCTAATCGATGCACATTGTTTAAAATAGCGCACCGATGCGCGATTTTAGTATAATACACCGAGCACGTATTGAAAAAAAACATTGATTGATAAAACAGTTTTTTATTAATTTATGTTTATGTTAATCGATGCTTCGGTATTAATATAAAGCATTGGGTCTCCTATTGACAAAGAGCACCATACAATGTTTCTACTGTAGTGGCGGTGCGTCTATAAGAACCTATCGCACCGTTTTTAGTGTTTAAGTTACGAAAGTCGCACCAAACATTTAATTTAGATAGACACACCATTTTCTTGTTTTTTTTGTTACCTTAAAAGTATGTGATTTATTTATTAAATATATTAATCAATGGTACAGGTTTTATATTGATAAAGAAACGGCTCACAAGATTTTAGGTAACAAAAATACTGATAGCACATCCAGAAAAGAAAAAAAAGGCAAGTTCTTTGCAAATTATTTACAAAAATTATTATTTTTGAACTATATGTAAGTTTAACTAATATGTATTGTTCAGTGTGTATCATGCAGAGCCACAAAATGACAAAGCTCAATAAGGTTCTTTCTGATCTAAGACCAGAAGTTGCATAAAATCTTGATGGAAAATTTTCGAAAGGATGAATAAAGTGAATGAAAAATACTATCGATCCAATATGAGAGCATTTTTTGAATTTTTATTAATAATATACTTAAAAATATTAGATAAAATGTTTCAAAAAATCTATTAATTCAGATATGTTTAATGTTCTACAGGGACCAACAACGAAGAAAAGTAATATTGTTCTTAAAAAAGAAAAAGAAAAAAATAGAACATGCAAATGAAAATAAATTGCTCATTAGCTCATCTGGAGTGGCACTGGAGGTTAATGAACGGGGGAAAAACTTTTACAAAACTTTGAGGGATCTAGTGGAATGAATATATAGATGTTCTTTCCACTTACAATACAAAATCAATCCAATGATTCCAAGAACCAAATTTTATTTAAACTACAGGAAGAGATTCCAAAGAATTGGTCAATGAGACATGTCAGACTTTAAATAGCAAAAACGTACAACAACAACAAAAGAAGGATTGAAAAAGTAATATTCCTTTAAATGTTTTTTCTAGAATTATGTGTATATATTACTATAAAGCAATCATTTATAAATATCACTTTTTTTATATTTAGTTTTCATATATCAATATAAAATTAAATAGTTCATTGTCATGTTATTTTTTCAGGAAGATTGTGAAAATCTCAAAGGATGAACGAGCTAATATCATAAATATGCCAGTAGGAATGTCCAAAAATGTGTACAAGGAGATGGTCAAAGAAATGGACATAATTGCATCGCACGAGGAGCCATCTCAACAACAACGTGCTTCAAATGTAATATGTAATCATTGAATTTTTTGATTAGGTACAATAAATAAATAATTTAGCATTAAATATTAATTTTCAAGTATTTTCTTGCAAAAAAAAAAAAAAGGATCCCATTCAACACATAAAACAGGACGACAAGAAAAAGGTTGATATCTAAGTTTGTGAGTAATTGTTAACTCCTTATAACAACTTAACAAGATTTCATTTTTTCTATATTTTAAGTTGTTTTACAACAATCATCATTGAATGCATTCAAACAGGTGCTAACATACAAAGAAGAACCATCAAAAGAATTGATTGACATTGGGTTAAATAT
Organism: Pinus albicaulis; assembly: GCA_034641835.2. Lineage (NCBI taxonomy): Eukaryota > Viridiplantae > Streptophyta > Pinopsida > Pinales > Pinaceae > Pinus > Pinus albicaulis. The sequence goes on along the minus strand of CM076578.1, from coordinate 188,571,875 downwards.
GGGTTGTTAGTGTATGTTGGCATATCAGAAATTAATTGTAGAATTTGTAAGTATCTATCTTGTTTTACTTAGCTCCGTCTATAATTAATAGAACAAAAAAATATTATATTAAATCTATGATTTGTCATGGGGTATAAAACTTGCAAGAAACAAAGTATGGAACTACGCTAACAAATGAATTGTTGAAAGAAGGCATGAAATTTGGTTTGAAAGAGTGTTTATAGTTCACGAGTCAATTCTTGCTATGGTAAATTTCTTTTCGATTTACATTGATGTATATTATTTAATATTGCAATTTTCATTATTCTCACCAATGTAGATACACTCATTAGACTTTATTTTTATGTTTGTAGGTGGAACTTGAAGAAGAAGAAAACAATCAACGCAATGAACAAAGCATTCCTCCAAATAACCCAAGTCATGGAAGCTCGAGCAATTACAGCAGTTCGAACGAAGAATGATGATCAATATGTTTAGATATCAAAGCAAGGCATTGTATTTTTTGAAATATTTGTATGTGAAATCAGAAATTTTGTTTAATGTAATGGACATAATGTCCCAATTGAAAGACAAAGGGATACCAATAACTGTCCCATTTTGAATGACAAAGAGTGTCTTTTATATATATATATATATATATATAATAATAATAATAAAATATGTTTTAATTTATTATATTGTGTTCTCCATTGTAGCTGTAAAATGTTACACCATTGATTAAATATATGGATGATTAAATATTATAATGAAGAGATGTGAAATATGATGATATGATATAAAAAAATTATCCAAACATCACATTCAAATGCAGTAATAAAAATTTAATTGATATGAATATTGTTATAAGATATGTGTTGACTTTTGATGAATAATGAATTTTTAAAAATCATAATAATTGCAATATCACAGGTCGATGTTTCTAAAAAATAGAAAATGAACATCAGTACGTGTGTATGATACTGTGCACCGGTGCGTTTCTATGACTTATGAGCACCACACCAAATACCAATACTAGTTAGAATGCCCAGTGCGCTTTATCAACGACTACGACCCGAGTGGATAGGCGTTGCATGCACCAGTATGGTTTGCCTATAACGCACCGATGCGTTTTTACAACTTAACGGCCCAGTTCGTTTTTACACCTTAATGGCCCTGTGCGTTTTTACACCTTAACATTTCCGGTGCATGCACCTTCTATCGTCCCGGTGCGTATTTGTTGGTGACATGCACCGTGAAATTGCTAAACGCCCCAAGACTTCCGAAATTTGTTTTCCATCTCGGTGCTTGGTATGTTTATAGTACCAGTGCGTACAGGTTAAAACACACCGATGTGTTCACACATGAAGCGCGTACCGATAAGAAATACATCCATAAAAACCTTCGGCCGACAAACTTTTTTTATTTGTGTTGAATTTCTGTTAGAAGTGTTTCGGGGAATTAACACCCTAGAGGTTGGTTGGGATACAACCTCCACAGAGCAGGGGCGTACTATTTAACAGAGACTCACACAATCATGCACGTTCAGAAAAACTAAATAGAGCAGAATGAGAGATTTACCCGTTGGTCCTACGTTTGAAGTAGATCCACGTGGAGTCCAAACTCCCTGCAACCGTCCTTCCTCCTTAACCTGAAATACAAGAAGAAACCAGCACAAAGGACAAGTTGTACAGCATATATCTACTCTATATGTTAGTGAGATTCATATTAAACATTAAATAAATCATAATGAATGCTTGTATAACAAATATTCTCATACATAAAAGCATACACTAACACGTTTATTTCGGGAACAGCATGATACTTCTGTATTATAAATAGCACGTACAAAAGTAATCAAGTGGAGAGATCACCTGATCCTTCCAAGGCCTTCGCAGACCGTCGTCCGGATCCGTCCAACCCTTGCCTTGCTAAGACTCCTTCCAAACTGGTGCATACGAGATAACATATAAAGGGATGTGTATCTCAAGGAAACAAGGATTTCCAACAATGAACTGGGAAAGTGCAGGAGGCACGGGGAATCGTACTTGGATAGGGAATACCAACAGAGTATAATATCAATAATTCTCTCTCTCCCTTAGGCCATACACATGAGGGCTTTTTATAGTCCCTCCAAGTAGTTTCAGCAGTTGGAAACAGTTGGCCACGGGCTGGGGTGGTTGAACTACCTGAGTAACCATCGACCTAGCGCGAAATTAGGGATTTTTTATATATTTTTTAATCATTTTAATGGCATACGCGGAAAAGTCTAGCTGGACTCGCGTATACACGCGGAAAAGTATGGGCATAGTCGCGTATGAGGGATTTTACACTGTTTTTAAGTGAATTTGTCCAAGTCTGTAGGAATGGGTGCCCAAAAGCCATAAAGCAATCATGAATCATGTCAAAGTGAGAAATGATGCTATAACAGATGCCCCCTAATATATGAGGTCAGAAGGGGTACATGATGGACGAAATGTATTATGCACATAGAAAGAACTTCGCAAGGACAAGAGAGGACTTCACCAGATTTCAGCCTGCCAAAAACCAATGAAAGAAACCAGAGAGTCAACACATGCTGAGGCGGGCATACCCATGCTCAGTCAAAATATATCATATAGAAAGTACATGGTATACAAGTATAGCTGGTAGCAAGTACCACGATGAGATATACGAGCATGGCCGTGACCTGAAGGTACGAATCAATGTCAGTATCACATATAGAAGGTTGAGCAAAAATGGTGCAGCGGATGTACGATCAAATAATGGCCCCGAATCTCCAAGTGGGATCATAGGTGGTGGATCAACGGTGCCAATCACGCAACTCGGGGACCAACATATAAGATGCTGTTGTGCTGAACTGCAACATATAAGGGTGGACGGCATCACTGGCAGATACTGAAAGGACTGTCAAAAGTGAACCGAAACATGCTGATGCAACCCGAGGTCTTCACCGATCACTATGGCACAATTCTACACACTGGGAATAAATGAGCTGAAGTCGACCATGTGAGAAATCGTTGGATTACCGGGCAATGATGTTTCCCGTTAACCAACGCGAGACAACCCAGCGATAATGATAATGAGTGTCAAGGTGCCCCAGTACAATCTGACAAGTGTGAATGAATGAGTTGAAGTCGAACACTTGAAAGAATCTACCAATCAGGAGGCAATGATGAATCCCCACTATCGATAGCGAAGAGTCTGCCACTGATGACTGCAAACCCTAAGGTACTGACAAAAAGACTCTAGACCTTATTCCCAGAGCAATGAGTCGAAGTCGATGGGAAAATATCTGCTGGAAGGAAGGCATTAAGGCATCCCACATCGGTCCAGCGCGAGTGTAACCCGCAGGCCAAGATTTGGAAGGAATCGGACGAAGTAGAGTGATGGAACCAAAACCGAAGTACGTTTCCGACGTGCACAAGATGAAGCTAGCACACGGAAGAAACCCTCTGAACCAACCAATAATGAAAGCTGACACAGAGGCAAGAAATCCACCGATAGGGTCAAATGGAAATCCAGGTACTGCACGAATCCCAAGTGTGATAATGTGTGCTGACGTCGAACACAGGGGAAACCACTCAGTCAAAGACCCATGATGATGATCAAATGTTGAGCACGAGGTCACCTATCAATGATGGAAATAGGCCCAAGGTGCGGCTCTAGGCTTGCTCTCATAGCAATGTGTCGTAGTCGATAAGAGACAAACTCGCCGGCAAGAAGTCAATGGAGACCTTCTCAAACCAGCACGAGCAGAAGATCAAAACATCTGATGTGATAGAACATGATGCTGACAAGACCGGGAAGGCCGACTGAATAATGAGTCAAGAGACACCGCAGAATGGCCGACTCAGGCTAGACTTCCCTTGAAAAAAAGCACGACTCTGTGATGACCATGGCAGTAAAAAGTGACACTGTATAAGTCTGTCTTGCAGGAGGCAAAACAAACTCTCCATATGATTGGAAGAGATAACCAACCGGGGGAGAACTGACAAGTGAAACATGGTAAAGGCTGAACCTAGGTCAAACTAGAACCATCTCAAATGAAGGAAATATATATAAGTATATGTGCTTTGTTCAAGGGCGACAAACTGACTCTGTACTGCCATCAAAATAACGAAGATACATCCCGTTCCCGCTCTTTTTGTTATATTTGATTTTTTGTCTTTTTCATATAATAAGCCTGAAAAAGAATAAAAGAATGCTATGGTACAATGGATAGAACGAGTATCAAGAAATCAGATGCACTAGTTCCTGGGATTGGAACAATCCTATGCTCAATGCAAGGTGGCGAAAACTGGTAAGTGATACTCAGAGGAATGTTCCATCCATGGGTACAAGGGTGTCAAGTCGTGATAGCTAAGTGCATGCAATGGTTAACTTGTACAGAAAGTCAAGGTCAAAAGTTGGCTTAAACATCGAGTCCAAATGAAGCCGGCTAAAGGCCAGGATAAACAAGTAGCCAATATGCAATGCGGTAATACAACTTAACGACACCAGGGAGCCTCTAGGGTATAAGCCAGAAAAATGATAAGTGATGAAGGAGAAGAATGAAGCTTCAACACAGAAGACATGGCGGGACTAAAGAGGACTCCCGAGCCTACATAAAAAGCAGCATGGGCAACAAGTGATAGCGAGGAACTAACTAGGAAGCCCATGTAAGGGAAGGCTCTACCATCAAGTCATGATTAAAAATCGGCGAGTGAAATGGGTGTAATGCTCATGGCCTGATGGGATCGACCCTAAGGCAAGTGATCGGTATGGAGGCTAGAATGCAAGATGCAACGGAAAGTGATTCCCTAACCTATATGCCAGTGAAGATCATATACCTGCCGTGAAGAGTCGGAAATCATGGATCAAAAACCGGGAAAAATCTCAAAATCGTCAAAATGTACCTGAAAACATACCAAACCGGGCACTTCCAAGCAATCGAGTTATACAACATAAGATAGATCGAAAAAATAAGCATAAGAAAATTTTTGCGAAAATTTTCAATTTTTAGCCATAAATACACAAATTACCTCTCATTTGGTTCATTATTGCATAGCTGATTTGGAAAAAGAGCTCTGGAGCTAAAAACTTGTTTCGTCAAATCAGGAACAACCGACCGTCGGAATTCAGCGAAACTTCAGGTAGGCTCCTTAATCATCCTGTTGATTCATTTTGTCCGTTTGAAAATTAAAATTAAGTGATTTTTTGCCTTGAAACCCTTATTAAAAAATGTGTATCTGCGCATACGCGGGTTCAATGAAGGCAAGTCGCGTATACACGCGACTGTGCACAGGGAAAGTAGCGTATGCGCAGGTCCGATTTCAAAAAAGCGTTTCTAATGCAAATTTTGATGAAATTTCTCAGGATGACCATCTCATGGAGGGAACGTGAGCATAGCGCAGTAGACCAAGAGGTCATGCGGGACCGCGCAGTGCAAAACATCCTCCAAAATTGCGGATTGTTGAAATTCTTCAAAATGCCCAATATGAAAAGTAATGTGCGATTGCTTGAAATGCTCGTAAATTACTGGGAACCAGATCAGGATTGCTTCATAATTGATCAGATGCCACTACGCATAGAAGTGGAGGATATATATTTCATCACTGGACTTTCTAGGAGGGGAGACCCAGTAGACCTTCACGGAAAACCCCTGGGAGGGTTAACTGTGGAAGATTATGTCCAGTTATATTGCGTAGATAATTCCAAGAAGGTTGGAACGCAGATTGCTATTAGAGATATCAGGGATTTGCACATGAAGATCCTCATGTTCACCATCGGCAGAGTGGCAGGATCTGCCTCACTGCATCAGGCGTCCAGGACGCAAATGAGTATAGCTGTAGAGTGTTTGATTCACGTCTACGATTGGTGCACAGCCCTGCTACAGAACATGAAACAACAGCTGACCTCTATTCGCCAGACAAAAACTAAACACTTTGGCTATGGTACCATTTTGACAACATTCTTCTTTGAGAGAGTTCCAGCTTTGAGACCCAGAGTCATCTCGACTATCAGCAGCCCGCGGGACCCAAGAATTGCCCGTTGGGCAGACATGATGAAGAGACTGGGGGGCAGTGAGGTACCCCGAACCACGTGGGACGATGAGTTCTTCCTGTGGTGGGGAGAACAGATCATCGCAGTGGACGACTACCCCTATGCTGGGATGGACTTTCGAGGAGATCCGGATCTAGTACTTCCACCCGGCGCAGCATGGGGAGCAGTCGGTAAGCTTTTTGCAAAAAAAATTTGACTTATATGATTTTTTTTTGGATTTTTTCAATTATGTATGAAAAAATGAAAAACATGTTTTTTGATTGGATTCATAATGACTGACAATTAAAAATGATCATGTTTCAGATGTTGGACCAGTTCGTCCTGAGGGCCTACCGCGCCACAAGCGCCGCAGAGGTGAGGCGGAGACAGTGGATTCCGACAGGACTCTCCAGGCCGTGCAGAGAAACTTGGAGGGACTGACCCGCCAAATCCCTATGGCTGCCGTGGAGGATTTGCCGGAAGCCGTCCAGAGACGGGTTGTAGGAGTACCCCGGGACTGGGTTAGACTATTCCGCCATGTGGCCACTGCAGTTATGTTCTATAGGAACACGACTTATGGGCAGGGTCCTCAGGAGTAGACAGATTTTATATGTTAGATGACTGTATATTCTTTTTTGAGACTGAACATGATGGGGCATAAGCCCAAGTTTTGTACGAGATTATGGATCCAAATTTTGTAAAGTTTTTTGACACTCCGATGATATATATACAGCGATATTTGATGTGATGTGATAAATGTATCAAATGTATGATGTTTTGATGATTAAAATTTATTGTATTGAATGATTAATATGCCAATCTAAAGCTTGATTAGCTAATGAGTCAGCAAACCAATTTTCAGCTCGAGGAATATGAATGAATGTTAAAAATTGAAATGACCTTTGTAACAAACGTACCCTCAAGAACAATCGTAATAAAATTGGATCTCGTACCCGATAAGTGTTGTTCAACTGCGACACCACCAGCTGGGAGTCCAAGAAAACTACCAACGAATCAACACCCAAGGATATTGCCTCCGAGAGTAGATGAATGACTGCAGGGTATTTTGCTACGTTATTGGAATCAGGACCAATGCAGACCCCTCTTGATACCAACAGCTGACCGGAAGGATAATGAAGCACCCAAGCCGCGGAAGCTAAGTTCCGGGTGTGTCTACTAGCACCATCGGCGAAACCATAATGACTCATGACATCAACACAACCTGCCAAAGCGGATCAAAAACATCACCATCCCATCAAAAATCGAAAATCAAACAGATATGTACAAGACAAAAAACTACTATATACAAAGCAAAATGCCAGGCCAAAGCCTAGGCATAATACTTCTTCAAATAGAGCCCATTTCGGGGCTCCGGCAACTCGTTCCCTTCGAATTCAACCAAGGTATACGCTCCTTTCTTAAGGACTTTTTTAACGATATAGGGGCCATACCACATCGACTTAAACTTTCCTGCCCCCAAGGCATCTTTTTCTTGGGCATAGACCAAAACGAGGTCACCTTCGGAAAAGACCCTAGGCTTAACCGCCTTATCGTACTGAACCTTTACTCGGTTTTTATGCGCTTCATTCATCATGGCGGCATCTCGACGCTGCTCATCAAGATGTTCCAGATGAAGAAGCCGCTCTGCCAGACTAGAAGTGTCAGGAAGAAGCTCAACAGCTAATTTAAGGGAAGGAATCTCGCATTCAATAGGGAATACGAATTCCACCCCGTGGACCAACTGAAACGGAGTAAAGCCAGTTGCAGTTTTAACTGACGTCCTGTATGCCCAGAGTGCAGGATATAGCATAATATGCCAGTTGGATCTATGTTTATCAATTGTTCTTTGAAGAATAGTCTTCAAAGATTTATTCACGGCTTCCACTTGCCCATTGGCCTGAGGATAATATGGAGATGAATGCTCCTGCCGGAAACTCAATTTAAGAGCCAACTCAGCCATCATACTATTCTGAAAGTGACTGCCATGGTCAGTGACAATCTCTCTAGGTATACCGAAACGAGCGATAACTTGGTTGAAGAAGAAAAGAGTTGCAGTCTCACCATCGTTCCCAAAAGTAGGCATAGCTTCGACCCACTTCGTAAAGTAGTCTACTGCTACGATAATGTACTTGTGACCTTTTGCCGAAGGTGGGTTACAAGTAGTATAATCCATACCCCACTTTGTAAAGGGTCCAACAGTAACGACTGGAAAAAGCGGAGCTGGATGAGCGCGCATTTTTCGAGTATACACCTGACAAGGATGACACTTCTTGACCGATTCAATGCAATCTTTGAAAATTGAGGGCCAGAAGTATCCTGCACGCAAAATCTTTTGGGTTGTAGCAAGCCCTGATAAATGACCCCCACAAGCTCCACTGTGAGAATCATTAAGCACAGCCTCAGCTTCTTCGAAAGTTAAGCAGCGTCTTAGGATTGAATCAACCCCTCGACGGTACAAAGCATCACCAATAATTAGATAATTCTTAGCTAAGTGACGCAGCTTACGACGCTCTTCTTTCGAAAAAGAAGAGGGAAACTTCGCAGTCTGGAGATACACAATGATATCTCCATACCAAGGATCTTGTGGAGAGATTAAAAACAAGTGTTCGTCCGGAAAGGACTCATCATAGATCATCTCCTCACCACAAGGCAACTCGGAGATCAATTCCGCAAAGACTAATGACTTCTTGGATTTGGCAGACATGAACTCGAGATCAAATTCTTGTAAAATCACAATCCATCTATTATATTTGCCCCCAATCACTCGCCTGCTGAGGACAAATTGAAATGGATTGGAAGCTGCCAAGACATAAGTTTTGCGAAGAATAATGTAATGCCGGAGTCGCTGCACAGCATGAACTGCTGCTAAGGCTAACTTTTCTATCGGGGTGTATCGCAGTTCAGGTCCTACCAGTCCTCGACTAAGGTAGTAAATAACATGCTCAACAAGAGCATCATCCTCCTGAACCAGAACCATACCAATTGTAGATTCTGCTGTAGCCAGATACAAAAGAAAATCTCTGCTATAATCGGGTGGACTCAGCAAAGGAGCAGAGGTCAATGCCTTTTTCAAGGCATCGAATGAGCATTGAGCGTAGTTGTCCCAAAGAAAAGGAACTCCTTTCTTCAACAGTCTCATATATCCCTTTGTAATCTCAGCATAGTTGACGATAAACCTCCGAAGAAAATTAGACTTCCCTTGGAGACTTTGAAGCTGACGGATTGAAGACGGGGGAGGCAACCGAAGTATTTCCTCAACCTTGAAGGGATCTACCCTTATCCCTTCCCTAGACACGATAAATCCCAACAGCCGACCGGATGTTACCGCGAAAACGCACTTGTTCGGATTCAATCGAATTTTATAAAAGCGACATCTTTCAAATATTTGCCGGAGGTGACCAGGATGATCCATCCTCTTTCGAGAATGAGCAGCTAGATCATCCAAGTATGCCTCGATAATTTTCTTGATGTCGTGGAAGGCGTAAGACATGGCCCGCTGAAAGGTAGCTCCAGCATTTTTAAGACCAAAAGGCATTTTCTTATATGCAAACATACCCCAGGGACAAATAAATGCGGTCTTATGTTGATCTTCTGGACGGATAGTAATTTGATTATAACCAGAGAAACCGTCCATGAAGGAGAAAATCTCATTACCAGCACACTCGTCAATAATCTGATCAATGAAAGGTGTGGGGTAATTATCCTTAGGACACGCCTTATTCAGGTCTCTGAAATCGATGCATACTCGAATCGTTCCTTGCTTTTTATCTACCGAAACGGGATTTGAAACCCATTCAGTCAGAGGAACTGGGAAAATGAATCCCGCCTTAAGCAGCTTTTCAACTTCAGCCTTGATAGCTGCTGCCTTCCTAGGATTAACCGGACGAAGTTTTTGCCTGACCGGCTTAGCGTTTTCATACGTCTTGATATCATGCTGGACGATAGATGGGTCTATGCCAGGCATTTCCTCATAAGACCAAGCAAAAACATCCCTGTACTCTTTGAAGAGCTCAGTATAGATTTGAACCTCTTCATGGGAACATTCAGCTCCAATGAAAACGTTCTCGACAATGTTGGGATTCCTGGAGATGTTCACCGGGATAGTAGGAGAGATCACAGCCATGTTCCCTTCAGCATAAACCTGTGCTGGTGCTAAGGGGCTCAAGACTGGGTGAACAGGTCCAGGAGACTGAGGACTTGGAAAACTAGCTTCGACTTCGCTCAAGTCGGGTAGGAAGTAAGACCGATGATGCAAGTCATCCCACGGTCTCTCTATACCTGTCATTGCTTCCAGGATGGCCTCTTCAGATGGAAGAGTGGTATCTAGACAATCCTGGGCAGAAGAAGAAGTAAGCGTCCAAGCCGGAGCCACATCACCATCCAACTCTTCTGGTGAAAGAGGAGCTGGATCAGATTCTGCAGTGTCAACAATAGACTGATATGCAATCTCAGCTGCAGAAATCGGGAATGCCATTCCACCCACTTGCCCTTCCTCCAATGTGGCTGTTGGGGAAGGTAAGGTCCAAGGGTCCGAAAAATAATGAGTTCGAAAGAACTCTCTTCGAAAGGGAGCCTTGGAGGATGAAATAGCATTAATAGACACCTTAGGAGGAGGAAGATCGAAAGAACCCATCAGGGAAGAATACATTCCAACTCCTAGATTCTCGACAGGCGCCTTAGTATTATCCAACTTAGGAACAGATGAGTCAGAAGGCGCATCCAGGTCTACAGGAGGACAGTCCAGTTGATCCACTGTGACTATCCTCCCTTCGTGGGGGAAACATACAATTCGAAATAATGAGGATGTAATGGCATCCATCTCATATATCCAGTTCCTCCCCAACAGAAGGTTGTAGTCCAAGGCTGCATCCACTACCTCAACCTCTATGTTAACAGTTTTGCCCCCAACACAGATGGGCAAAGCCGGGACAATACCATGGGGTCTGTGAGAATGACCATCGAATGCAGTAAGAACAGTGCTAGATGGAACAACTTTGGGAGATCCAAGTGTCTTCCAACATGCGAGAGACATTACGCAAGTAGAAGCACCCTCATCGACCACCGTTCAAAAGATATTGGTCTTTCGATACGACGATTTAATGTGAAAAGCCATGTGATGAGGAAGTCTCTTCTTAAAATTATTCATATCAAAAGTAATCAGAAGAGAATTTTTCGGATCAATAGCCCCAATGGCAGTGAGCAAAGCATTGCGTTGAGCCGGACAAGACTGGAGTACCTCTAAAGCTGACATAGCACAAGGACTCTGCGCCAGATCTTCTACAATCGAGTAGTTCTGGGCAACCCTCGCGTTCGGATTAATCGTTGACCGCTTAGAAGATGCTTTCGGCATCCGAGGCATAGACTCAACAGTTGGCTTCGTGATGTGAAGCGGCTCAGTAGCATCAGGAACTTCCTTAGCTTTCGAAGATTCCTCTCCGCCATAATCACGGGATCTCGTAGCGACATCCATGTGAGCACTCATCATAAAGATATTCGATGGAATTTCCCCTTCCTGGGCACCTCCAGAGGAAGCCCCAGGATTTTGGTTTGTGCCAGCAATTAATTGCTGCCCTTGGGGAAAAGGGTTTGTTAGCACGGCCTGGGAACTAGAAGAACCCTGCTGAGATAACAGGCGCTGAGCATCCTGAATTTTCGGGCAAAGGTGCGTGAGATGGTCTCCAGCACAAAGCTTGCATGGAAACTTCACTTTCTTTTTCTCCTTTTGACCCTCACCAACACGCTCGTTGGTTTTATTTGCATTGCCCTTCCCGTTCTTGCCCTTTTTATTGTTATTTCGTCCCTTCTTCTTCCCATCGGATTGTTGATTTCCTTTGGGATCGGAAGCTTGGACAACATTTATGGACAAAGACTGGGAAGGTGATGAATCAGCAGGCACAGCCTGACCAGAAGGAGCAGATTGTAAAGACAACTGCTGCAATTGAGAAAGCAGGCTGGCTGCACTACTATTGACCGATCCGACAAGCCCGTCACCATGCGGACCAGGTTTAGGTTTCGATCAATCCAACTTGGAGCGAGGAGCATTGGGAAAATACTTATAAAGTACCCCAGACTGAGAATAGATCAGTTCTAACTGCTGGGCCCTAAAGATGGCCTGCTCCTCGGAATATACCCCTGATAGGGATACATCCTTTGAAATGTCTGACTGAAGCGATTTTAAAAACCACTCGAGAAGGAACTCACCTGGAATATGGGCTTTGATAAGCCTCTTCCTTCTCCTCCATTCCTGAATGTGATCAGAAATGTGAGTTGCCTCATCCTGCTTAAAATTAGCCAGGAGTTCGGTCCCAGCCTCATATCTGACAGGCAACTGAAAATGGTTAAGAAAAGTGACAGCCAGTTCTCCAAATGTGGCGAAACTGCCCCCAGTAAGCTCTATATACCATTTGGCAGCATTCCCAGTTAGGGTGCGTTGAAATAATCTCAATCTAATCGAGTCGTCGATCAGAGAGTTCGAAGAGCACCATAAGTGGAAAGTGGTGATGTGGTCTGCCGGATCTTCACCATTCTTACCTTAAAACTTAGGAATGTCTGAAGGAAGTTTGGTTGGAACCGAAGGCCACCCCGGACTATACCGAATCGGGTCATTAGTTAACTTCGACAATTCTGGCAAGTTTAACGTTGCCAGAAATGGTAATCGAGGCGGAGCCTGAGAATTCCATCCTTGATGGGATGGATTTCCAACATTCTGAAAAGAATAGCCTAGATTTGATGAGGCACCAGGCTGCCAGAAAGGACTCGTAGAAAACGGAGAAGAACCTCCTCCCCACGCCGAGTTACCAAAACCTAGACCAGTTCCCCCCGCTGAAGTATTGACTGAAGAGGAAAGCCCCTGGTAGGGGTTCCATGCATTAGACAGAGGAGAAAAAGACTGATAAGCACTCGATGCAGGGAAAGAAGCATTCCCTTGATGACTCGCGAAGAACTGATTCCCTGCCCCCGACGTTGCAAACATAGGATTCCATCCCATAAAAGTGGTCGAACTTTGCCCCCCAGACCAAGGGTTGAAACTCTGGGTCTGGGACGTAAAAGGAAACGACCCTAAAGAAGGATTGGGACTGGGAATATGCCCAGTCCCAAAGGGGAAACCCTGAAACGAAGCTGATCCACTAGCCATGTTAGACATGGGTGTAGATCCAGCTGCACCGGCGGTAAAGGAAAAAGAGGGATTTCCAGCAATGGACATCCCTGAAACGAAGGGACCAGATTGAGAAGCATATGCTTGGGTGAACCCCGAGCCAAACATAGCAGTGCTAGAAGCACTCGAAGATAGAGCAATAGTGCCCCCTGCCTCGGCGGAAGCAGGGGTCTGAATGCCCGCAGCACTCACGGTAGAAGCCGCGTTCCCAGTCGTGGCCATCGAAAGATAAGAAAGATATGGAAGATCCGGCGGTCTCTCAGACTCCGGTCCGACGTACTGAATAACAAACGGATGATCGGGAGGAAGAGGAGATGGACCTGTAGCTGCAGGCTCAGGTATATCTTCTATCTGAAAATCTTCTTCCTGAGGAAACAATACTCTCGAGGTGAGCGGAACGCTCCTCTCGGAACCGACACCGGAATCAGCAACGAAACCTTCGGACCTTAGTGGAGGATCTCTAAGCAAGAGTGCCCCCTTCCTCGACAGAAACAGGGGTCTGAATGCCTGCAGCACTCACGGTAGAAGCCGCGTTCCCAGTCGTGGCCATCGAAAGATAAGAATGATATGGAAGATCCGGCGGTCTCTCAGACTCCGGTCCGATGTACTGAATAACAAACGGATGATCAGGAGGAAGAGGAGATGGACCTGTAGCTGGAGGCTCAGGTATATCTTCTATCTGAAAATCTTCTTCCTGAGGAAACAACACTCGCGAGGTGAGCGGAACGCTCCTCTCGGAATTGACACCGGAATCGACAACGAAACCTTCAGACCTTGGTGGAGGATCTCTCTCCACAGCGTCAGACTCCACAGGGTGAAAACCACCTGCTAAATCGCTCCTACGCCTTCTCGAAGAAGGCTCTGCACTCTCGGGAGATAACCCCCGGATTCTCCTCGAACGTCGAGGCACTTGATCAGCCACTTTTATAGATTTATTATATTAGACTCAAAAAAGTGAAAAGCTAGGCAAGCTAGGAGCAAAGAGCACTCACTAAAATAAAATCCCTGAGAAACAGCAAGCAAACAGCCTCCAAGTATTTCCGCTCCGGGTGATGAGGACCGGACACCAAAATACAGGAAAGCGAAGTATAGGGCCTTCCGAAAGCAGTCTGGGATGATTAGGGCCCAGAACAACTAGCGAAGGTGTCAGAAACAGTTACCCCGACCTCCTAACGATAGCCTTTGCCGGCTCAAGCACCCAAGCTTCGCAAGGGCACCCCCCAGAAGTAATGCTGAAAGTGATGCGACGTCTGCCTCAGGTACCACGGGTATTCCCCCCCGCAGTCACCTGTGTGGAACCTAGGAGAGGCAACTATGGACACCAATCCATATCAGAAGCTGGGCGGAACGGTCTTGAGGTCAGATTCAGCTAATCGGAGGGGGGGTATCCCTCTTCTCAACCTTCACTTCCCCTCGCACTTGACTCTCGGATGAGAGCTTTCCCAGTCCACCTCACGGAGTTGGATTTCGCTCAATTAATCAACTTCTATGTTTGTTTGAGCGGCCTTTGTTAGAGTCAGCCTTTGCAGCCTTCCTCCAGTGATCAAACATGCTCTTTCAAAGTGATTTTAAAGTGTCAAGGTCAAATTTTTTCATTTCACTGAGTCTTCAAGCAAAATTTGATCACTAGGCATTAGGTCTAGGGTTGGTCTTCACTCTTTTCAAATTTGTCCAAATGTCAGTCCATGTCACCATTCAGCTGAGTGTACCATCATTCAGAGGGTTGTCATCATCATGTCAAGTTCCGTTGAGTCATTTCACAGCTTGTTCATGCTTCAGTTGTGCCTTGGTAAGGTCCATTTCCCTCTCCTAGGGTTTTGGAGGTAATTTCTCTTGGATGGTCAAATCATCGAAAAACTTGTATCCCAATGTTCATACACCTTCCCCTATCATTAATTCACCTAATTAAACACTTCCCATCACTGAGATCCCCCAAATTCCTCATTTTTGCACAAACCCTAGTTTCTTGCCACAACTTGGCAATTTTCTAGGCTAGGCCTGTGTTTTGCCCTTTTGGACCCCTTCCCCTCAGTAAATCTCTGTGATTCCACTTTCCCCTGCTTCCTAACATCCCTCCCTACTTCCCAAAATTTCCCCAAGAATTTAGAAGCCCCCTATCCCCTTCATTTCGCTTCATTTCGACAAAATCCCTTGTTCCACACATCGGGATCGGTTTCACTCAAAAGATGTTTCAGAGCAATAAAAGATTAAATTTGGGAAACTGAGAGAGGTTTTTGTCCAAAACATGCCAAGGAAGAAAAACCTCCTTCACTTTTTACACAGGTATCATGGTTTTAGAGAAATGTAAAAAATACCGTTGCCTCAGGAGAATTGAATGCACCTCTGAAGTGACCTTGGGGAAATCAAGTTTTCTCCTAGCATGGTTGGCCAAATGACTTTCTTGATGAGTCAAATGATACCTATACAGAAAGACCTTTCCAATGAGCTATCATGAGCTCAATTTGGAGTTGAGGAAGACCTTCAAACATTGGCTGCAACAGCGCTCTGCCTTGAGGCAGCCTCATTCTGATCATTTTGACAAGTGTTTGGAGATTTGATTTTTGACAGGGTAAATGGAATCCAAATTGCATAATTCCACTTGTGTTGGAAAGTAGACTCCAATAGCTTTCCAACGAGCTATCACACGCCCTATTTGGACACCGGGAAGGCCTCCAAAAGCTTCCTGCAAAATGCACTATGTGGCAAGAGGGAAGAGCGACCCACCTGGGCAATTTTCACAGTGTAAAAATGAATGGGAGCGACCCACCTGGGCAGAGCGACCCACCTGTCAGCAGAGTTCAGAAAATTGTGTTTTTGCGCCCAGTTTCGATTCGAATCAACTCCAGTTACTTGCAAACAAGTTTTTATCATTGCTCAGTAGTTTTTCATGTGTTGATGGTATCTTGAAGTCTTCAAACATTTGAATGGAGGAGTAAAACCCTACATACATGGTTGACTTGTTCCTCAGGGTTTTGAAATATGTATGGATGGTTTTATGAGTGTTTTCTCCACCTTATATCATTGGTATATCCACCTTGGCACGTATGTTCAAAACCCACTGTCTTCACACCTATTATACCACTGTGGTCTTCATTACCATTTTACCACTGTCATGACCTTTGTTCCATGATGTTCATTGACATATTATATCCCATTGCCCATTGATAACACGTTTTCATAACTCTGTTTCATTACCCATTTGACACCTTTGTTGTTATTACTCATGGACAAACACATTCATATGATGCCATGCTCCCTTTGATAAGATTTGTTCAATATTTTGAAAGTTTCCCGCTCCCTTTGGTCAAAAGTTTCACTTGCATTTAAAACAGAGATTGTGACTCTTTTCCAATCCACCTAAAACAGAGCTATTATCATTGTTTGTTTCCTTATGGTGCTTTGACAGTGGGGGATATTTGTTGGGTGTTTGAAACATACATTATAACTTTGCTTTCACTGCATTTATATCAGTATACATAGTGCCATTATCTTGTTCCAGGCCATGTCAGAGACAGAGTCAGAGTATGAGCAGGAGTCGGACAGTGACTCAATCGTTGAGGTTGATGTACTGAGATGGAGCATAGCAGTGCGCCAGTGGTGGTAACATATCAAGAAGCCACAGAGCTTTGTTTCAACATCACGACGAGTACTATCTCCACCCGGGGTGGAAGGGGTCTCGTTGACTTCATCAGCAACGCGAGTACTATCTCCACGTGAGGTGGAAGGGGTCTCGCCTTCTTCATCAGCGTAGGTACATTCACATGATCATGATGGAGACAAAGACACCAAGGTCCCATTTCTCATTTTCAACAGGTTGAACATACACATTGCTACATCATGACTGACAACAACACATCATACAACCGTGACAGTGTTTTCATCACAGGAACTGCATGCACCAGGAGAGCACTAAAATGGCGGAAAAGGCCTGATCCACTCCGGATTTTGGCCGAGGCTTCATTGAATGAGCAAGATACATGATGGAGGATCTTCGCTCCGAATTTGGGCAAATTCGGAGAAAATTTTGTCATTTTCAAATTTTTGGGTCAAAAAACAGGTTTTGCAGTTACGTGGCTCGCGCGCTCATGCGCTCACTTTTTTTTGGGACACTTGCTGGAGGATATTTTTACATTTTTGGATTTTTCATGGTTAATTATGCATCCTCTGAAGTCAACTTAGCATTTCATCAAAATCTGGATGGTCAAAAAGCTCAAAAACACCATGAAAACCACCTTGCTGCCACCTTTTGCACCAGCAGGGAGTACCTCTGGGAGAATGAGGTTTTGGAGGGTCAAATCAACTCCAAATTCAGAAATTCCACTTGGGTTGGAAATTATACATCCAGGGCTTTCCAACGAGCTATCATGAGCTCAATTTGGATGCCGGGAAGTGCCTCAAATTCAGCCTGGAACATGAGCGACCCACACAGTTCAGGAGCGACCCACCTGGAATTTTTCCTGAATTTTCAGCTGCCAGCTCAGTATTTCGCCTATTATGGACCAGTTTTGCTTATGGATAGAATTTTTGGGTTTTTATGATGTAAATTCATATTTGACATGTAACTTTGGCTTGTTTTCATCTATTCTAGAAGATTCACTCTCAAAAGGGTAAAAATTCATGTAATGGATCAGTTTCCACTCTTTTAGAGGCAAGTTGTTAGCTGCCTAGATTGTAGTTCCATGATTAGAATTGGTTGAAACTGATCCCTGAAGAGGGAATTCGACCCCTAGAGGTGGGGAAAGGTGTTAGAGTGATCTATATATTGTAATTTCTGAGGCATTCTACAGGTTGGACTCTTGGAATACTTTTGATATCATTGTACATACTTTTCATATTTTGGCTAAGGAAAGATCAGAGGTTTTGCGGCACTTGTTGGGATCCTTGTGGTGTTCTGTTCTTGATGGTGTTTCTTCTTTTTTTACTGTAAGTTTCTTCATGTTTAATGTATGCCATCCTTTCATATGCTTCTGAACTAAATTGAATGAGTGATTAAGGTTGAATCCATTGTTTACAGTGCTTAGCCTTTGAATTCAGTTAGTTCTATATGTTTTCAGCTGTTTGGAGAGGATCCAATTTCTTCTTTGCCCTCTTCAGCTCCTCGTCAGTCTAATCTATCCATATATCCAATTTAAAGCATCAAGATCATCACCTACCTCGCCCCAGCTTGAACTCTGCAAAGGTCTGACCTTATCCCCGGACCCAAAACTTGTTTTCCCATTACTCCAGCAAAAACCCAAAAAACCAAAAATCAAACATACATATCTCTTTACTAGCCTAAAATCAGTTCTTATTATAAGTCATCTCGCATCCTATTGCTTATTTTCTCGAGATTGACGGAGAGAGCCCTCTCCTGTCCTCGTAGGGCTAGCTACGAGGCTGAGCGTGGTTTGATGTAGCCTTGAGTTTTACTTCATTTCAGCCTGAGGTAGATTTGAGTGCTAACAGCCTTAAAGAGTTAACTCTCCACTCACCTATTCCAAGGCCCTACAACCTAGCTAGTTGGTGATTGACACTTAGTAAAACTTGCTAGTTGATTTTAGATTAAATCGCTTATTTTAAGGGTTGTTATATTAAGTCACAAGGATATGGAGATGAAACCAATGGTATTTTGACGCAAAAAAAATTAATAAAAACTTAACTACATGCACATGCAGTTCTTTGTCTTTCGATGAAGAGAAATTTCTATACAGGTTCTACGAGACTAAAAATTTGTATTTTTCTTTTCGAATTACAAACTCACACTCACAAAAACTAAGAAGCTAACTAAATGATTCAATGCACCTAATGCAAATCACTACAAGCATGTAAATTCTAACATGCAAAAATCTCTTGAAACAAGGTGAAATTTCCCAAAAAGCTCCTTCAGTTTTAACTCATCTTTTGTTGTCCAGAAATCCAATTCTTGGAAACAAGAACTCTTAATATAAGACAACAAAAACACTTAACAGCAAGAAGAAGAAATCAAATGACAACTCCTCTTCAAAATCAAACTGAAAACTAGAAGCAAGAAACTTCACAAAAGCTCCAAAAGATATGGCCAAACGAAAATGAAAATGCAACAACAAAAACAAAAACAAGAGACAATGTTTTTTGAGTTTTTGAAATGCAAAAAAACAAAAAGCAAAACAAATGTTTTTTGGGCTTTTTAGTTTTATAAAACAAGAGCTTCAAAAAAAACCAAGCACAACTATCACAATTCAAGCCAAAACGAGACCGAATTTCAAGCACAAACTTCAACTATGCTCCCAAACCTTATAAAGCTAATGATAGCAAGATCAATAAGAGCAACGGAAGACCAAAAACTCAGCCAAGCAGCCTAGACGAATAGTGCAAACTTGCTGCAACAAAAGACTCCAAAGAAGCAAGAAAAGTTCTTCGAAAATTGCAACAAAACCCTAGCCTATGAAACTCAAGAAAACCAATCGAAAACAAAGCAAAAATCGCAATGCAAAGCACAACACAAAGATAGGAGCGAGTCAGTGAGCAGAAGCTCTCTGTTCTGATGAAGCAGAACAGCCAAGAATGCTTAGAAAGCGATCTTGGAACTCAATCCAGAAGTGCCAGCACCAACAACAAAACTTTTTGCCAAAAGACTAGTTTCCACTCAAACGAAAGAGAGAAAAGACATGAAACCACTTCCTTCACACTCCAGTAAGTACAGAGACTCTGCAGACACAGGCCTCCACAGCCAGAAAGGACCAAAAACACCAGAATCCTAAAAATTCAAAATCTTCCTAGGTATACGCGACCTTGCAGTTATGAAACCAGCGTGTATACGCGTCTGTGTTAAGGGAAACTCGCGTATACGCGGGTCCCTTTAGACAAACTCGCGTGTATACGCGACTGTGTGCAGAAAAAAGAGCGTATACAAAGAAAGATAATGAAAAACAAGAAGAACAAGCCTGGGAAAGACACCAAGACTTCAGACTGACTGCAAGAAAACAAATTGGACTGCAAAAGACAGAAAAAACTGTTGGCAACCTACCAAACAGCTAAAACAACCCAACAGGAGAATCACAAGAATGTGATCCCCAGCGGAGTCGCCAGTTCTATTTCGGGGAATTAACACCCTAGAGGTTGGTTGGGATACAACCTCCACAGAGCAGGGGCGTACTACTTAACAGAGACTCACACAATCATGCACGTTCAGAAAAACTAAATAGAGCAGAATGAGAGGTTTACCCGTTGGTCCTACGTTTGAAGTAGATCCACGTGGAGTCCAAACTCCCTGCAACCGTCCTTCCTCTTTAACCTGAAATACAAGAAGAAACCAGCACAAAGGACAAGTTGTACAGCATATATCTACTCTAAATGTTAGTGAGATTCATATTAAACATTAAATAAATCATAATGAAGGCTTGTATAACAAATATTCTCATACATTAAAGCATACACTAACACGTTTATTTCGGGAACAGCATGATACTACTGTATTATAAATAGTACGTACAAAAGTAATCAAGTGGAGAGATCACCTGATCCTTCCAAGGCCTTCGCAGACCGTCGTCCGGATCCGTCCAGCCCTTGCCTCGCTAAGACTCCTTCCAAACTGGTGCATACGAGATAACATATAAAGGGATGTGTATCTCAAGGAAACAAGGGTTTCCTATAATGAACTGGGAAAGTGCAGGAGGCACAGGGAATCAGACTTGGATAGGGAATACCAACAGAGTATAATATCAATAATTCTCTCTCCCTCTTAGGCCATACACATGAGGGCTTTTTATAGTCCCTCCAAGTAGTTTCAGCAGTTGGAAACAGTTGGCCACGGGCTGGGGTGGTTGAACTACCTGAGTAACCATCAACCCAGCACGAAATTAGGGATTTTTTATATATTTTTTAATCATTTTAATGGCATACGCGGAAAAGTCTAGTTGTACTCGCGTATACACGCGGAAAAGTATGGGCATAGTCGCGTATGAGGGATTTTACACTGTTTTTAAGTGAATTTGTCCAAGTCTGTAGGAATGGGTGCCCAAAAGCCATAAAGCAATCATGAATCATGTCAAGGTGAGAAATGATGCTATAACAAGAAGCTCTGTCAAAACCTCTGTTACCAAAAACGAATGTTGTAGAAAATGTTTTTTTAACAATTTTGGCCAATTTTATAACACCAAAAACCTCCTGTATAACCTCCGCTAGAGGGTATTTTCCTTGTAGTGACTCTAACTTATGGAGGCAAGGCCAGTGTATATGTTACTATTCCAATCCTTTCAAGATTTCAAATGGCCCACAATATCGTGGTGCCAACTTGCCACATGTCCCCATCTTCACAGAACTTTTCTTGGGTTTGATTCTCAAGTATATATGTTCCCCAACTTGGAACTCTTTGTTCACCCTATGCTTATCTGAATAGATTTTTTGTCTATCCTGTGCCACTTTCAAATTTTGCCTTATGATATGAACTTGTTATTCCATGTCCTTAAGCATAACAAGTCCTATGTGAATTTTTTAACTGGATCACTCCAGCTAATAGGAGTATTAAAACTCCTGTCATATAATGCTTCAAAGTGGCTCATCTTTATGGATTCTTGGTATCCATTATTGTATGCAAATTCCACAAGTGGGAGATATTCTTCCCATTTCTTGGGTTGGTGCATCACATACATCCTTAACATGTCCTCAAGGATCTGGTTGATCCTCTTTGCTTGTCCATCTGTTTGTTGATTATAGGTTGTGCTAAATGTTAGTTTTGTTCACAATCCGATGAACAGTTCCTTCCAAAACCTGGAAATGAATTTAGCATCCATGTCTGACATAATCTTCTTGGGAATACCATGTAGCTTCATGATCTCCTTTACAAATATATGGGTTATGTCACTAGCGTAGTTGGTGGATTTAACTACCACAAAATGAGCGAATTTGCTAAGTTTATCCACCACCACCATGATTGCATCATGCTGCTTAGATGTTTTGGGAAATCCAATCATGAAATCCATAGAAACTACTTCCCACTTCCATTGCAGAATAAGGATGGGCTACAACAATCCTGCTAGGTTTTTGCATTCAACTTTTACCTGTTGGCATTCTATGCATTTTGCTACAAAATTTTCCACTTCTTTCCTTTGATTTGGCCAGTGACAGTTCTTTTTAATGTTTATGAGGGTCTTTTGATACCCTGGGTGGCCTGAGTAAGGCTTAACATGTAATTCTTTCAGTATCATCATTTTTATCTCATCATTGTTAGGCACATAAATTTTTCCTTTGAATTTGATTAAGTCGTCTTCAATGAGATGATATCATTCACCCTCGCAGCTTTGCTGCAATTTTTCTTTCATTTGCTGGTATTTTTCATCCCGCTTCCCAACATTTTTAATTATTTCTTCCAGATATATTGCATTCATGCTTACCACTACTAAGTGATTTACTTGGAGCCTTCTACTCAAGGCATCAACAACCTTGATTTCCTTATCTTTTATGTACTTAATTTCAAAGTCAAACTAGTTGAGCATGTCCAACCACCTTGCTTTCCTAGCATTCAACTTTGGTTGTCCAAACAAGTATTCGAGTCCACTATTCTTTGACATGAGCATGAACCACCTGCCCATAAGGTAGTGCCTCCACATTTTTAAGGCGTGAATGATAGCGACCAATTCTAAATCATGTGTCACATAATTTTCCTCGTGTTTATTCAACTTTATGGACTCGTAGCACACTACTGCCCTTCTTGCATTAAGACTCCGTCTAGCTCCTCCTTACATGCATATGTGCACACTATGAAATCCTTGTCATGATCTGTGATTCTCAACACTATCACACTGGTGAGAAATTGCATTAAATGCTAAAAACTTTCTGCACATTGTGCAGTCCATTCAAATCCTTTCCCTTTCTTCTGCAAGCCTCTAATGGGTGATCAATTCTAGAGAAATTTCAAATAAATATCCTTTAGTATCCTGCTAATCCCATGAATGATCGAACCTCCTCCACATTCTTTGGATCTGGCCACTCCCTTATGGATTTGATCTTCTCAAGGTCGATAACTACACCTTCCTTAGAGACTATCTGCCCTATGTAATGTATTTGTGACTGAAAAAAGTCACATTTGCTGAGTTTTGCATAGAGTTTATGCGCTCTCAACGATTGTAACACTGCAGCCAAATGTTTTTCATGTTTTTCCTCCATTTTCAAGTAGATTAGGATGTCATCAAAAAACACTATGACAAACTTGTCTAAGTAAGGACACAGTACTTCATTCATCAAGCACATGAACATGGATGGGGTGTAAGTGAGCCCAAAAGGCACCACTATGAATTTTTTGTGCTCGTACCTTGTTCTGAAAGCGGTTTTTTGGATGTCTTCCTCCGTGATTCTCACTTGATGGTAGCCTGGCCTCAGGTCAATCTTGGAGAAAACTACTGCCCATCTTAGCTGGTCAAAGAGATCATCGTTGCTTGGTAATGGGTACATGTTCTTAATAGTCACCTTATTTAGCTGTCTGTAGTCAATGCACAATCAAAGGGTTCCATCCTTCTTATTTACAAATAGTATTGGTGTTCCCCAAGGAGACACACTTGGCCTTATATAACCTTTGTAAAGCATCTCCTTTAGTTGTAATTTCAACTCAAGTAACTCTCGAGTGCTCATCCTGTATGGAGCCTTAGATGTTGTTGTTGCTCTTAGTACCAACTCAATAGAGAAATCGATCTCTCTATGAGGAGGTAATCCAAGTTCCTCCACTGGAAAAACATATGCATATTGTTGTAAAACATGGCACCTTTGGAGCAATTCAACCTCCTTGTCTTCTAATTTTCTTCCAACTTTATCATTCTTGAAAACTTGTACTACGAACAACATGCATCCTTTCCTACTGCTATGTTTGGACTGCATAGAAGTGATCAACCTCACTCATATGGGCTTCTTATTTCCTTGCAATACTATTTTTGTTCCTTTCTCATCTAAGCATTACATTGCTTTTTCATAGCAATCTACCTTGGTTTGGTGTAAGTACAACCAATCTATGCCCAACAGTATGCCATACCCACCCAACGACAACACATTCAAGTGGATTTTTGTAGGCATGCCACTGAAATCCATTGCACATGACCTTACGCAATGGTTGATTCTTCTCCTTGTGTCAGTGTCCAATTGAACCAGCCAAGGTTCTCGATGCAATTCCTTGCCCAATCCACACTTCTCAACAAGTTCTAGGATGATATAGATATAATTAGAACCTGAATCAATCAAAATAGAAATGATTTGCTTTTATAGCTTACCTTCCATCTCAATGATGGATGCATGGTGATCTGCTTGGTGATTATCCACTGCTGCATAGATCCTTGTTATACTCCGAGCCACTTCACCAACAATACTTGACTCTTGAGCATTGTAAATATTTGGTCCAACATTTTGCTGATGTGGGAAATCTCTCATTATGTGATCCCCACCATAGGTTCAACACTTGAGTGGTTCTCAACCTTCAAACCTGGGTTGTGTTACCATTGGTTGCTGCACATTTTTCTTAACAACAACGTTGGGAGTTTTTTGAGACATTCATGCATGAAATGGGTGCTTTACTTCCTTTCTGCCTGGGTTACTTCCTTTCTGCCTGGGTTTTTCTTGGGCCAATTCTTACTACGTCCAACATTTCTCTTGCCCTACCAGATACTCTTAATTTCAAACCTGCATTTTTCTTGTTCATAATAGTGCCCTAATTTCTTGATATCATCCTTCAAGGTTTGGGGTTCCAACAATTTGATCTTATCCCTGAATTCCATAGGCAACCTGTTGATGAAAGTTTGAATGTTGACGTTCTCATCCTTGAGATATGGTACATATCTCAACAATTCAAAAAAAATTGTAGCATACTCATTACTAGTCAATTGACCCATTTTGAGTTCATAAAAATCCTTTGCTTTATTGTCATAATATCGTTCAGATAGGTATTTCTCTCTGAAGAGATTATCAAACTCCCCCCATGTCAATTACTTCTCATAAATGGCTCTAACATTCTTCAATTCTTACCACCATATGTCGACTTTTCATTTCAATTTGTATGAGGCAACTCTAGCCTTCATATTCTCAGAAAAAATATGTATTCTGAAAATTTTCTTCATTCTTAGCAACCATGCTTTTGCATCCCCTGATTTCTTCATATCCCCATCAAAGATAAGTGGCTTTTCCTTTTAAACTCTTTAGGCATATGATCCTTTTCCTTTTCCTTGCTTACTGAGTGATGGTGATGCCTCTAGGTAAATGATTTAGATGGTCTACTTGAATGTTGCACCTATGTGTTGGTCCCTTCTCTGGGGATGCTCAAAATTTCACCTCCTAGCATAGTGTCCTCAATTAATTTCCTATGCCTCTTTCTAGATCTGTCACCATCTGCCCCATTAGTATTTTCTTCTGTTCCCCAAAATATTTATTGTCTTTATTACTTTCCCTCCTCTCATATTTCCTTTGCCTCTACCAATCCGAGAGACTTTTCAGGATGACTACATTAGTATCTGCTTACCTTGGGCTCTTACCAACCTCTCATTATCGACCTTAAAGCTTCTCACCTCATCCCTTAGGCTTCTAAAGGTGTCCATCTATTCTAGGGAATTATTCCCTCCCCCTTGGCCAACTGATCTCTCTTCTTCATTAGCTCTAACCCTATCGCTTCCATGTTGTGAATGATCAGAACTGTATTCAACCATTCCGGTCCTCATCACTGTGACTTA
Source organism: Pinus albicaulis (assembly GCA_034641835.2). Taxonomy (NCBI): domain Eukaryota; kingdom Viridiplantae; phylum Streptophyta; class Pinopsida; order Pinales; family Pinaceae; genus Pinus; species Pinus albicaulis. Next base: position 188,546,060 of record CM076578.1, on the reverse strand, counting down.
TCTTATTTAATGTTGCTTGTGATGTGTTATCAATCACACACATCATTATACATTTCAAAATAATGATGCAAACTCGGGATCAAGATTTTACAATGGATATTCTATTGTGACATTTATATTTACAAATTATGCATTTACATTTAGTGTGTCATTTACATTTACAAATTATGCATTTACATTTAGTGTCTCATTTACATTTACAAATCATATGCATCAATCATTCAATCCCATTATCATGATAATCATAATAGCATCTTGATCATGACAAAACAATCCACATATTCACAATCTACAACCATCAAACACACAATACGACCATAGTTCTATTCTCAAACAATTTTCAATAATATTGGTTTCTCTTTCTCTTCCGCAATTAGTAATCAAGAAAACAATTTGACTTTTAGCACTTAGATAAGATTTTTTCTTCATTGCACTCATTTTTTATTTCTTTTACCATCACTTGCTCGTGAAGATATCCCATCAAGTCCAGTTTTGAACCTAGGTATTTATGATACCACTCTATCACATACCCAACCCCTCCTATCCCTTCGAGGGATGGGGTATATTTTATTTTTCCTCCTTCCTTGCTCTCATTCCTTCCCATTCACCCAGGCACATAGCCTGTCTAACCCTCTGTGGGTTAAAATCCCCTCACTAATGGCTTTGTTCCATCAATCCTATTTCTACATGAAATGACCATGGCCAAACATAAGGTCGAAGCTCCCAAGTCCAACACTCTCTTGTGTGCCCTTCATTATTGCACTAAGCCCCTAGTCCCATTCTTCGTGAAGTGACCAAGGGTTGGGCTTAACTCATATCCCCTTCCATCCTTGCGCCATCCATCATATTCCCATTTTTAACCTACCGAGGTCAATCTCCTGGGATACATGTCTTGTGGGGTCCACCCCTTGTACTCTGATCAGTGTTGTATTTGAGGACGATCATCTTCCCTGTCCTGAAATTACCATCTCGACGGTATCCCAAACAACGTGTTTGGTTAGTCGTTGACCTCTGCTCCGGGCTTACCTGGACAGCGGGCCCTTGTTACATCTCCTCATTGGCCTAATTTATTGTTCCTTGTATGCTTCCGCCATTTCCAGTCCACGACATCCCAACAACTTTATTGCGACACTAATTTGTTTCGCTTTCCATGGAGTCGAGTTGATCTGGTTGTGGGACCATTGCTTCCCAATAACATCATTTTCAGGCTTACGTGGATTTTGTATGCAATCGACCATCGTCATCCTGCTAAGTCCCTTTTAGCGCACTCTCAAGGGCACCACTTACGAAATGTCATGAATTCTCTATCAGGATGAACCTGTCGAGCTGATTTAGTAGGTGGGCCGACTTCTGACCAATAGTGTTATAGTAATAGGGTGTCTTTACCTTGCAACCACTTCGTCATCCCATCGGGCCTTATCCGGCACCTCTGAATCTTCCGCACTAACAATTCACCAGGTGAACTTTAGCGAGTTGACGTGGTATGTGTCCCAGTCCCCAGCTAATGGCGTCACCACAACAATGCAAACCTGACCACATATATCTCTGATGTCATCCCTATGCTTCTATGTCAATGCTCCTTAGCTCACATCTTTAGGGATGTTCCGGGATGATGTGGGTTGTGGGCCAACCCACCCACCAATAGCAACACTATCGAGCTCTCGTCATCTATTGCTTCATCCCTATGCTTTAACCTAATTATTTATTGCAATGTGTTACGAGGATTCGGGGTTCCGACCTTCGGGACATTTGGCAACCAATTTTCGTTACTGGATCTGTCACATGATGATCCCGGGTTCGTCAAATGACAGAATTCCTAGCGACTTAGTTAAATTAATTTTCGAGATTTAATTCTTCTGAGACTCCTCCAACCATGTCGTTCTCCTCTCGACCAATCACGTTCAAGAAGAATCTTGTAGAAAATCTCTAACACAGCTCTGATACCATGTAGAAATTACACCAATGGATTCAATGTGATCATGCAATGTACTAAAACAAGATACTGAACCCTTCTACAATATTTGTGGAATATAAAACACGATCGCTCAATCACATGCAAGTAAGAGAAAGAAGTAAATCAATCGCACAACACAAGATTTTCCTGGGGAAAGTAGCTGCTCAAAACCCCTCCATATTTATTATATAAACAACAAAGGAATCATGAAACAATACAATGCATATGTGCTCACCACAACCTCATACACTCTACCAATTGCTTCACACTGATCCAGGAAAAATTGGACAAACACATAGCCAATTTCCTGCCTACCCTCAGCCTGCCTTGCTCACGCAATACTTAGAGAAACAAACCCCTATTAAATAGGAAATTCAACCTTCCTTGACTGTGCAATCCATCATGGGCCTCATGTGGCTTTATAGCTGCACTTGGGTAGTTTGCTAAAAATACAACTGATAGTTTACTTGCCTTGAACCTTTGTCTCAACTGGGTCTCCATCAAAATTAACATGCATGCAACTATTAATAGTGAATCATTAGTTACTTGGTAGATCACTACTTATGAATTAAATCCATTTTAATTCACTTGATCTTCCACTAGCTCATCAATTAGTTAGAACTAGTTAAACTGATTTTAACTCAATTAATGTGAGTTAACTGATCACACTCACACCACAATAGTGCTACAACTGCAACTAGACCCTGTAAATAATATAATCACTCTACATGCCTATCCTTTGACCTTCAACTTGAAATTCTTGAGCTAACTAAGTCTATCACACTTAGTTAACTATTACAAGTTGTTATGAGATAAGATTACCATTTATTTTCCAATTTATTTAAAAATTGGTTGCACACTTTCTCACTAATGTGTCACTAGAATCCCTCACTCATGTATGACCTGGGATCCCACACCAATGTATGTGCATATTCTTGTTAAATTTCAACAAATCTGGCCTCACCAATAGGAAGCCCTCCCGCCTAGGGTTCTAATCTACAAGGGAATAAGCTTATCCAAATGTTCTATAAGGTTAGGGATTTATTCCTCTACACTGCAACAAATCCATTTCCCTCACCATCCTACTATGGCTTGGTTAAGGTACTCGACGCTACCTCAAGCGATGAAGTAAAATGGAATCTCCATGATCGCCCCAAGGACAAGCTTGATTGTTGCACAGTTTCCCTCGATTCGAACTCTTTAACTATGGCTCTAATTCAGAGGTATGGCAGACCTCCAAATCAAGGTCAAGCCTCGATGTGGACGCTAAAGGTTTACTAGTGCGCTCCATGATGTTACCCCTCCTGAACTTGGGTGAAAGCTTCATTAATGGGTTTTGAGCCCTCCTTTCCTTTAGGTAGGGAATTCCTTGCATGATGGCATAGTCGCTTCAACATTCATTACCTACCGGAGACTTGGCGCGAGCTTCTGAGAGGTTCCCACCTCTCCTGCTACACGCCAGCAGCTCCAGAGTCTACAGGGACTCTGTGAGCAACTCCTTGACACCACTCATCAATTTCCAAGGCATTTGGCTATTGGAAGGGACATGTATTCCTCATCGAAAAAGTCCTGGACATGTAGTCCTCATCGCAAAATTCCCTATGACAAGAATGGAGGCTACTACAAATGTAAGGTTAGAGGCCATTTGAGTATGGTTGCATGACATTTAGGTAAAGATGCAGGGCTCAACTGGCCCCAGGAACTTCCCCTAACATTCTTACATTGCTTTCCTATCAGCACAACAACTTGTAAGCAATTACATCAATTTCATACAATGATTGACTCTGGCCAACAAAGGGTCTTTTAAGTAAGTTGTACTTTAATATAAAAAAAATTATCATAACCCACTTCTTTTAATGGTTTCATTTGAACATGGTTTTGGCCTGAAATATATCATTACGTTCATTCAATTTTGCTACTGTATTATTTAAGGGCACGGTTAAGCATTTTATTAAGTGTAAGAGTTTGCCTTAGCTCTATAGCTTAGGCATTATTGTTATGGGGTTCTTTTCACATCCTAAGCATTAGATACTCTGTAGTAGCCAATACTTAAGCTATTAAACATATTTGATTTCAAGTTCAAGCATAAACACACATGTACACATATACACATATCTTCAATATACAAGTTAGGGAAATGTCCCTTCATGGTTGCACTATAGGTATACACACAAAAACACAAATGCAGTCTTTGTTTTCCAGAACCATTATAAAAAATAACACAAAATAATACATTTAAATGCAAACAACATTCATGAATAATTATCTTTAAGTCTACAGGGAAACTGAGTCTGGTACTATGACTCTCCACCCAACCATAAACAATTGCAACCACAGTTACTTATCGCTGCCACCCTTGGGCCATATTCCAAAGTCTGAGGGGGAACGCTTTCTTCTAGGACCACACACAAGATGCCAGTTAAGTCAGGCATTCCAGAGGACCTCCTTCCTCAATCCCAACAATTGTTTACTTCTTTCTTTCCTGCATAGGGTGTCCAAAGGTACCCAACCTCACCCCCAAGTGCACATATAATGTTTCACCCCCTCCTAGTGAATCCAAAATCAGCTGTACCAATCAGGGCAGTAACCAAAGATTGTGATCAAGCCAGTCTCTATTTCGACTTCAAGATTCTCTCCTCCAAAGTTGTTATAGGGATCTAGAGTTGCTATCTCAATCCACAACCTCCAGGGGACCCTAAGATATTACAGGGCTGTAGATATTTCATCCCACCCACAACCTCCAGGGACCCAAGCTATTACAGGGCTCTAAAGACTTCTTGTCTCAACCTGCAGCATCCAGGGACCCAAGCTGTCATAAGGTTCCAAGGATCATATTTGAACCCACAACCTCCAGGGACCCCAAGCTATTATAGGGCTCTGGATAATATCACTTAACCCATAGCCTCTGGGGACAAGTAATTGATCCCCTTCTCTTCCCTTCTCTTCTCTTCGCTCCAGTTTGTCTGTTGCAAACTTCTGTTGAAGCCATGGTTCCTAATCATCTTCTCAGTCTCCTTCTAAGCAATGGTATTTGTTCTCCTCTTCCAACAACTCGAATGGGAATTTGTCCCTTGTTCCCCTATTTGAATGACTTTTTTTTTTTTTTTTACTGAAGGCTTTCTTGCTCTTGTCCTCTTCTCGTGTGTTCTCACTCTTTCTCCCATGCTCGTCATCAACATTTCTATCCATTTTCTTTACTGTCGCATCCTTGATGTTTGAAATTTTGCAGCTCCTGATAAATTCCTGCCCTCCTTGCTTGTAGTGTTTTCTCAAGCAAGCATGGGCCTTAGTACTTTCCCTCAACCCATTTAATTTCAGGAGTTCATTCATTAACTCCTTGCACTAGCCAACCATCAATGGATGCCTTGCCAAACCAAGTTTCTTCTTGTCACAACATCCCAAGCAACAATTCTTCACCCTTTGTTTTGGAATCTGTGTCCCTTGAATTAGTCCCCTCTTTCTTAAATTTCAACCTTGCATGAAATTAACATTACATCTATTACATGGCTCATATAGGAACCGTGGGTGGGGTTGTCATAGAAGGGATGAAGCTTCAAGGCTTTGTGATGCGCTCATGTGCTCAACATGAGAGAGAAATCTCAAGGGCATAGGTTTGAAGGGCGAAGGAATATCATTTGGGCTTCCCAAGTGCGCTATTCACTCAATAGAGAGAGGAACGACGCAGGGTGCACTGTGGAAGGTTAAAGGGATGAGGCTTTAGGGCTTCGAGGTGCACTCAAGAGAGCCAAGGAGGGCGCAAGGTGTAGTGCTCAAGGTTGAAGGGGTTAGGATTTGTGCTTTCCAAGTGTAACATGCGCTCAAGAGGGTCAAGGAGGGCATAGTGTTGAAGGCTTAAGGGGTTAGGCTTCCACCTTCCCAAGTGTGCCATGTGATCAACAAGGAGGAAGGATTTCTTAAGGGCACAATTTGGAACAAGGAAGGGAAATTATGCTTAGGAGTGCATTATGCGCTCTTGAAGGGGTGCAGGGCGTACTTCTGAACAACAAAAGAGTCTTGATCAAGGCTTAAGATTGTGTCATGTGCTCCTGACCTTAATGGGTTAACTTTGTGCAACCAAAATTTGTCTAAGTCTGAGAGATAGAACCATAGGCGAACACAAAGAGTTTAGACGTGAAATCAAGTGCGACACATACCAACTCATCAATAAGGCTTAAATAAGATTGAATAGTGAGAGATACACATCAAAACATCAGTTTACAGACACTCCCTAAGTACAATGAAGAAAGTGTGTGCGAGTGCGACCCAAAGTGTCATTTTACAGCAAACATAGGTATTGTAACCATGAAGTGCACTAGTGATTTCCTAAATAATGCGAGGAATCTTAGGAATGATAAAGAACACTTGAAACATGTGGAATGACTTGAAACGACACTTGATGACCAAAGCGACACTTGATGCGGCAGTTGGGTAGGCTTCAAAATTTGAATGTAGTGAATTTTTTGAGGGTGTTGTAGCAACGACAATAGGTTTGTAGTGTACTCATGTATTTATTGATTTATTTTTAATGATGTCCATGAGACCTCACGGTCTAAGGGAACACCCAATAGCAACTTAGTTCATATTCAAATTTTTTTCCATGTTGATTATGTTGTTATGGATCTTGAGTAATAAATTATTTTTTTTGTGAAGTCTTGCCTCCTCAAAAACTTTGTTGAGACTATTCACCTTTAGGTTTTTATCAAACTAACGATGAATATCTTCATTCGCTGCACATTCTTTGATAAAATTCCATTCTATTTCTACCACCTCTCCGCTACAAAAAATGCAAGTTTGTTCTTTTCAATATTTTATAGGAACCATCCATCTGCCAGTTTCACATCTTAGATGACGGGAACTAGCCTCAGTTGTGCAATTAAAAGTTTAGCTTTTCCGTTGATTAAGGAACTCAAATCATTTTTATCATCATGGTTCCACGCGGGGTTAAACTCTTTGACATAATATGCTTTTTTTTGCTTACCTATTTTGTCCACATGGTATTTCTAAAATTTTCTAACACCCACCTTTTTATCTCATCCTTAGCGTGAGGATAATCATGTAAATTTATGTCCAATTTACCCAACAATTTTCTATTTTTCTTCATTCATGTCTTTTTCCCATGATTTAAATCTTCTTCAACAATTTTGGGCCATCAATGCTTATTCATATTTTTCACCTTTTTCTGGTAACTTAACAAATGAATGATCATTGAATCCTCAATTGGAAACATACCAACTTCAGCTAAAAGGATATCATATGGGATCATTGATTTCACTTTGAGGCTATTTGTGATTAAGTGTTTTTGAGTTCTTTTTATTTGTCTCCATTTGTGGCTTGACATGTTGCTCCCCCATATCTTGCAACCATAGAGGATAATTGGCACCACTAACAAACGAAAGAGGGTTTTCTTAGTCTTTGAATCCCATAGTTCTATTTGTTTACACATGTTATGGAGAAGGTATGAAGCTTTCCACCCTCCTTGGATTATGTTTGATCTAAATATATCCAAGTTTAGCCTATAGTGGAAATCAATTCCTAGATACTTGTACTCATCTACAACCTCCAAGGGGTTTCCGTCAAAGAGAAAGGTAACATGTTGCTTCTTGATTTTCAAAGAAAAAATCATGACTTTGGTCTTGCTGGTATTTACTTGCATTCCCAAATCTCGACAAAAAAATTCTAGAGCTTTCAAGTGCTCTCTCAAATCTAGTGCAAATTTAGCAATAAGAATAAGGTCATCTGCATATAAAAGTAGTTTCACCACATAACTTGCCAATTGGATGCCTTCTCCTTTAGTACTATTTATCCACTCTTCAAACTTATTGATATATAAACCAAACAATTTGGGGGAAAGAGGACATCCTTGTTTGTCTCCAATGTCACTGCCAAAGAATTCAAACATGCCTTCCTTAGTTTTGATTTTGGATCTAACCTGCTCATAAAGCTTTTTAACAACCACCTTATATTCCTTTGGGACTCCTAATTCTTTCATTATGTGCCAAAGCTTATATCTAGGGACATATTAAAGGTTTTTTTGAATTCAACAAAGCAACAAACATATTCCCCACCTCAGTTGTCCCAAACTTTTTCAATGAAATGTCTTAGAGTGATGGAATGACCAATGGTAGAATATTTAGACCAAAAGCCAGCCTACCCCTTTGCTCTTTTCCCCTCTTTTTGTATCCACTTTCTGATTTTGCGCTCTAGCATGCTCCCAAAATGTTTTCTAAGAAGAGGGTTGATAATAATAGTACAATAGTTAAAGGGTTATTGATGTCTCTACTTGTGTGAATAAGTATAACAACACTAGTTGTCCACTCAACCAGAAAGCTACCTTGATTGAATCTATTAAAGATCTCCTTGATGTGTGGAGCTAGAAGCTTCACTCCCCATTTTAAAAATTCTACCTATAAACGGTCAATGTCTTAAGCTTTATCACTTGTCAGTTTCTTTATACCTTGTTCAATATCTACAACCGAAAATAACTTTGTTGATGTGACAATTATGGGAGGCTTATTTTTCTCATTTTTCTACTCATATAGAAGTTTTGCATAATCTAACTACTAGGATATGAGATATTGTTTTCTATTTTCTTTTCTTTTATTGTAGTTCCTTCTGAAAACCTTTAGGATTATGTTTTCCCAAAGAAATTAATTCCTTCCTTCTTGAAATCACATAACTTCATTTTTATTTTATTTTATCAAATACTTATATATAATCTTGTTTTCTTGATCCAGACTTATGCAGGAACACACTAAAATACATAAATACACATAAACCCAGAGATGCATCAGAAACAAGACTTCATTTCATTAATATCTCATAATTGAAATATGCTTACAAACAAAATGGAAATAAACTAGCTAGGGTTGTTAACACTGGAAAAACATACCACAGAAGATGACATTAATTAATATCATGCCAAAGGATTTATAGGGCTAGAAGACATTACAGAATCTGGAAAGTATTTAAAAATCTCTAAGGTCCGAGGAAAATAAAATTTGAACTAGTCCTAAATGCTATTTGCGCACATAATCCTTCGTGAAGAGCGCCTTCAGCAAGTCTTTTTGCCCGATATGCGCGCATTCCTGAGAGTGGCAAAATGTCACTATCCAGGACCACACAAAGCAAAGGACAAGTGATGCCTTACCTATAGCCGCCTAAGGACAGCCACCGATGCCTCCTTAGACACTATGTGAGCACACAATGGAATATTTGGAGCAGGAATCATACCCCTCTCTTGGGTCACCATCCTCCATGTACCAAGAGAGGAAAGGGAGGATTTGAAATCTCCTATATAAGACCACCATGGGATGAAGAATTGGTGATCACATTGTTATGCTGGCCAGAATTTCCCAAGAAATACCAGCAGTGTGTGACCCAGAGTTGAAGATAGAGAGGAATCAATTGTTGGCCACCCACAAGTTCATTCCACACAGTAGAGAGAGAGGGAGACTGCACCGACGTAAGCTTGGGATAAAAACATCCTTGCATCGAGACCTAGAACCATTGTCTAGGGGCCCTTTTGCAAGAGGGTAAAGTTTCACTCTTCTTACTACTAGCGCTCAATAAGAGGGGCCTAGAGCCACCGTTCGCATTATTGTTTTCGTTTTACTCTTTTAAGAGCTTCTGTTTATTTGTTTTTAGTTTTAGTTTACATATGCATGCTTTTTTCTCTTTCTAGTATGATTATTGATTCTAGCTTGTTCCACTAACTTGCTTGACTTCCCTTCTTTTTCTGCCTGTTACCAATAGCTTAACAGGGTAAACCACACCCCTTAAGTTGGTGTGATTTCGTACATACGTGCACCAAACACACTACAGCGGGATTGGTGACACCACTGGCGTTTTATTACCAAGTTTATGTGATTGTGCCTTCTTTTTGCAGAGACCTATGTCTGTGCTGTGGAGTGGAGTTGAATTTCCCTTGATTTCTCTTGCAGTCCCTAGTTCATCCCAAGTGACAAACTGAAGTAGAATAACTCCTAAAAAATTTACTTGCGGGAATTTGTGCTCATTGTTCCCTCACAGAGGCACAGGGCGCGCGTTCAGACCGGACCCGCACGTAGAGAGCGCGCCTGTCTCAGCCTTTTGCGCACAAATTACATAATGAGAAATTTCTCCCTAATTTCTGTCTTTTCCTGCTTGTAAGGTGCTTGGCAGCCCCTAATACACCTGCCAGCACTGGTTGTGGTACCCCGCAGCTTGTTAAAGCTCACTTTTAGCTGATTTTTGTAGGCTTAGTGTTAGTTTTACTTCAAGTTGATTTTTGCAAAGTTCACACCTAGTTTAAGTAGGGGGGGGGGGGAACTTGCATTCCGAAAAGATTTTATGTTTTGCAAATTTTGGTACTTACACACCTAGATAACTAGCCCAAGTAAGTGGCCCAAGACCACACATGCATAGCTACTTACACACCTAGATAACTAGCCCAAGTAAGTGGCCCAATACCACACATGCATAGCTAGGATTTTTTTATTTTTTTATTTTTAGTGTAGAAGTTTTAGTTTAGTTCAATTTTTGCACTAGGAATTTCGGGACTAGGATTGAATTGTTTACAGAAGAGCAAGTAATCTCTGCTACCTTTTCACCCTTCGGTGATTCTAGGTAAGCATATGAACGCTCCATATTCACAATTCGCCATCTCCCTATAGTTGGTCACATAGATTAACTAGGAAAAATTGAAAGTAGCCCATTATCCGCACATGTTTTTCATTTGAGCCAGGAACAATACAACATAGTTTAAATAGGGGATTTTATAAAGGATCATCGATATCCATACGTTCAAACTATGTGCTTGTCCACTTTGTGCTCACACACACTCACCCACTAAGTGAAGCAAAGACACCTAAAATTAACTTAACCAAACTCACTAAATTCTCCCCACAGGGGCCATAAAAGAATTTATAGCTTAAGTTAGGATCAAGGGGGTAGGCATCCAATAAGTCGCCTTGATCATACTTCATATTGAAACATATAAGTTTTGTATTTAGGTAGCTCAAAAGCCACCTATTAGCCCACAACAAAGAAAATCCGAGCGCGACAAAGACTTGTTTCAGAGGGGGTTAGGCTTAGGCGCAGTGCGTGCGGTATCAGTTGGGGCTACCTGACTCGATTGATACTTTGTACTGTTAGATGACTACTAATAAGCCCAAGACTTGAACGCTCACGTGGGACAGTGGTTCTTAGTGGCCAAAAACTAGGGCAACCTTTTCCCTATAGGTGACGGTGCAAGCAAGCGCTAGACCCTCTACCCTTACCTTGGTGGATTATCTTCGGCTGACTTGGGGCGTCGCCAGCTCTTACGGGACATTGTGCCAGCACTCACAAGAAATATTATCAAGGCCCAGTTACTTTTGAGTGTGTGAGGACGCATAGGTCTTCTAGGATTTTGAGTATCATACGCAAACGAACAAAAACCGCTTTTTTTATTGGTTGATCACATAGATTAATTTAAAGGGAAAGTTATTTGATTTTTTGCTTTGTTTTATGTATGTGAAAACAAGTTTTCTTTGATCATAGAATCTATCCTCTCAAATTTTTTCCAATACCAAACCTGGTCGACACTTGAAAGGTCCCAACAGAACCTCATTGGTCCATGCATCTTTTGGACCTCCCCCCATTACCGAGAGGGGTTCCAGGTCTTTCTCCATTTAGGCATCAAAGACAGAACACTGCCACCGTTATTGGTTCGTCCTTTTTTGGGACAGCCGTAGTTGAGAACCCTAGTCGGTCTCCCAACACCACAACACACACCACTCCTCCCGCGACCCCTAGGGGCAGAGGAGTGCGTCCCATTCGGGAAGCTAGATGAATACACAATAGGGTGTGTTGCAGACTAACCCTCGTTCTAACCAGAACTTTTTGTCCTCACACATTACAATGGTGTAAACCTCTCAGTCACCTTTCTTAGCTTCGTTGAATCTGCTCGATTTAACCAAGCTGATGAATGACCCCATCGCACACGATCCTACATGGCCTCTCATGCCCACGAAGCTCCCTTCAGATATACCAAAGTTCGAATCCAAGCAAGTGAAAGACTCAGGTAATCATGTCATGACCATTCACCTGTGGTGCTCATCGAATAGTATCATTGACGATACTATTCGATTGAGATTATTTCAACACACTCTTACAGGAGTAGCCGCGAAGTGGTACGTGGAGCAACCCTCAGCTTCACATGGAACCTTTGGCGCACTCGCTACAACATTCCTAACATATTTTCAGTTACCCATTCACCATGATTCCATAATGGAATTATTGACTCATTTTAGACAAACCCCCGCCGTCCACATATTAGACCATCTCCATGAATGGAGGCGGCGTCGCAATTTATGTAAAGCTAAACTCGACGATCGGGTTCTCTTAGATTTTTTCTTGAAAACTCTTACAGCAGAGATTTCAAAGGATGTGGCCCAGAAGAATCCCACATCCGAAGAGGACGCAATCAGCAAAGCCAAGAAGCTTGGGCTAATTTATACGCAATCATGATACATTTATAACATCCTGCCTAACGCTTCATTCCTGCAAACTTATCAAGAATTTCCAGGCATGTCGAACTCTGTAAACGGACTCATTGGGTCATTGACCCAAGGTTACATAGGCAGCAGTAGTCAAAACCCCAATTACACATACAGTTCTACCCAGAACGTGCCTCAACACGGTTTTCAAAGTCATCATATGTCTTAGCAAAATTTGACCAATAGGGCGCCAGCGTATCACCAGGGAGGACCTTATCCTCCGGCTCAGGGGAATCATCATACAGAAAGAAACAATGATGGAAGAACTCCCCTCCAACTGTTAGGTGTAAACCAGGGACCACATTACGCTCAGTCCCTGGCATACGACCCACCAATGCAAAACAATGCACAGGTGAACTTTGTGCAGTCGTCCCAAAACCAACCACACCAATATAACCAGGAGAACTACCCTCCTAACATGGTAATGAAAAAATCCAAGAAAAATCCAAAAGGGAACCCTGGACAGGGGGCAGTAACCAACAACGCCCACCGTGATCCCAAGCTGGAGGCAACCCCAACTGGAATTAGAACCAGGAGCCAAGCAATGCCCAATGGAAGAGCAAAACGCCACCTCTTCGAACAAACCATTCCTGTTCGATATGTGGAGAGTACGGTCACTATACTCACCACTGTCACAATATCCCTGAGCTAAAGAAGCTACAGAGTAACTAAGGACAAGGAGGATCTTCCTAGGAACCAGCCATGATGCAAGAAACTTTCCCCAATCAAGGGACGGTAAGCACTCACCAGCAAAATACAGACGATCCCGGGAAAAGCAGGCATGAAATCTACATGACTGGAGAAGAGATGTTCTTCCAAACACGGAATCGCAATTACGACACCCCACCAGACACCAATACGCCAGGGGAAAGTACCAATGCACCTACTGCACCTTTGACCATTTCAAAGATTCCTATAGAACCATTGCCAAAAATGGCAAAGGCACCTAATAGGCGAGCAGGAAAATACTCCAAAGCGGCCCATAATTATAGTATCGTGGATGATTTAGCATAATCTCCCGCTGCTATGTCAGATTTAGAAGTATTGCAGTCATGCCCTAAACAACAGAAAGCCCTCCTTTCTGTGTTAGGTGCTATCGACCCTGCCGATACGTGCCTAATGGCTTTTGACTTATACAAAGCCACTCCTCAACTTCCTTCCATGGTCGCCTTCCAGATACCAGTGTTGGTGCAAAATATCACTATCCACCGATGTGTCATAGATGAGGGTGCATCCACATGCATCATGTCCAAAAACATTTGGCAGAAGTTAGGTTCTCCCGAACTAAAACCCTTAGTCATCACATTTCGAGCATACGACAGTTGTCCTTTGACCCCCGTCGGCCTATACCAACACGTCCCGTTCTACTTAGCCAGAAAGACAGTCCACATAGACATTAAAGTCTTGGATGCTCACTTGGACTACAATATACTCATTGGGCAGAGTTATATGTACGCCATGTCTACCATAGCATCCTCTCTCTTCCGCATCATGATGTTCGCCCACGAGGACGCATCATTACTGTAGACCAACTGACGCACAACAAGAAGTGACCCCTAACAAACACAGATGTAATTCTACCCTATGTAGATATAGTCTCGGATTCTCTCTCACGGTACCAAGAATATGGCCCTGACCAATTCAAACCGTCGTCCGTTCTAGGGTCATTCCTAGGAGATCCTCCCATAATCCCTGATTCATCACCCGATGTCACAGGGGCTCCGGTGTGCATGATGTCCACATCAAGCGCCGAAGCCAGTCAGGACACAGATACAAGCAGTAATGGAACCAAATCATCAACTGCAGCAGCCTCTCTAGCCTACGCCACCTCCCAAACCCCTTTCCTCTACCCACTAGTTGGTTTCATCTCCTAGCAGGTTTTGGCAACACTGGTATTACCCAACATATCGTTGGTGCTCCTAGTTTGGTACCTTGTTCCCCCTGTAGGAACAGGAGCCACCCATGTTACTGCCACTGGATTGAAGCTCCTCAGTCCTGAGGAGCCCCCACCTGTCTAAGAAATAGTCGAGACCACCCCTGCACAGGAAATTCCCATTGCAAAACCGGTGATTATGACTAAGAAAACCGAGAAGAGAGGAAAGAAGATGGTGACCCCCACCATTCAATGGGAATCACTAGTCTGCGCCATATGCGACGTAATAGGTAACGCTACCCATATATGTCAAGAGCTGGATGAATTAAAACCACTCCTTGGATCTGAGACAGACATTGCGACGTCACGTTCCCGTAAAAAGGAACCAACCACCAAAGGTAAAGGCAAAGCATTGCATACCAATCACACATGCACTCACTGCAGCAACTATGAGCATTATACCCACCATTGCCTCGAGATCCCACGATATAGGAACGCCTCACACGCCATCGAGCAATGCTATCAAGAGGATCCCTCCACCCAGGCATCCGGAACTGAACCCCGTACCATCCTATACCTGCAGGAAGAACGGAGGACTCTAGAAAGACCCCCAGTCATGCCCATTATACAGTGCACGCTATGCAATGAACGTGGTCACTTCCTCGAAGAGTACGCAGCCCTAGAACTCATCCACAGATGGTATCCAATAGAAAGGGTGTACTACGTTGGATTGCGGGAAGCACAATTCACATGTCCATTATGCGCCGACAATCACCTTTTGGAGAACTATCACTATATCCCCCAATTCCAGCTAACCCTCGTTAGCTTGCGCTCCGCTATAGTCCTCCTCTCCCAAGAAGATGACATGGATGTGGAGTCCACTGAAAACTCCACAACCCAAGAAATTGACAAGCAGATCCATCATGTTCTTGTCTATTGAAGAGAAACTGATCAAGGAACCCCTAATTACCCCTAACCGCCCTCCACAGAGATGACCAACATGTACGTTATGCAAAACGCCAGATCATGCGGTCGTCCATTGTCCTGATTTAGCTGCATTACAGTGTTGGTTCCCCGTCATACCTCAAACTGAGCTCGACGGAACCTTCATATCAAGGATATTTTGCCTTATATGTCAGGGCAATCATTATGAGCGGCATTGTACTTATGCCTCGCAACTTCGTCCCACCATCGACATGATTAATACCATAGAGAAGAGACAGGACGACCTCTGAGAATGGCATAAAAAATACATCGTCGGATCAACATCCCCGCCCCCCCAATGGTGCATAGACAAATTAAGACCACACATCAACGAAGAATGACCCCAGCTAAGCCTAGGATAACATGCAGACTATGTGATTAGAATGATCACCTAGTCAACCAATGTAGATAACTGAAGCCCCTTGCAAACAGTGTTTGCATAGTCCCTTCTCTCCCTCAAAAACTTCTCTCAAACCAAGAGAAGATCACGTGTACCTATTGCTGGATTTGTTCACACTTTCACCATACGATTAAATGTGTGCACCTCCCCAATCTGAGAGTGGCAAGAGCTGCGTTGAGTCTACACCCCACAAAAGAGGTAGACACACCCAAGCCAATAATACAGAAATGGAAGTACAAGGCAACCTCTTGTACGCCAGACCATTTCCAAGCATCCACATCAGGAACAACGAGTAGTATAGAATATCACGCTATCTACTTCGTTGGCTCAGTGATACCGTGCACCATCTGCACTGGCCAAAATCACACACTAGAGTTATGCCTGCTAATGGAAACATTCAGGCACCTCTGTGGCAGGCACAATTTCCACCTACCGAAAATTGACCATGCTAGTGGGGAACCCAACTTTGCGCTCATACAAAATCCCATTATAGAGGTTCTTCCCCCGCTGAACGTCGATGACACAATCCACCATATATGATTTGTATCAGCACATTTTGGCGATAGGATTGTTGCTGTCCCCTTGTCCTAGGGTTTCCATCTCATTCTTGTCGCAAAAGACCAAGGCACCTTGTGCTTTTGCATAGATTTCCTCAAGATTCCCAATTCGCATGCCGCCATTGAACTCCTTGATAATTCCCAACCTCTCGAACAACGTCTAGTAAAATTAGAGCCTGTCGACGAAAATCGACGACAGTCGCTGCAACACAATGAGGCCCACAAGAAAAGGGTAAAAGCATCATTCGACCGCCACATCACCCCTCAGCTATGATGTCGCAAAAGAAACCCTAGGACCAAGAAATTATGAAACCTTGTGGAACGGACCTCGGCACCATCAAACTGAAAAAATTCAAGTACAAGACGTCATGAAAGTTACCTGGGCATGATCTCGCAAATCCCTGGTGCTCAGGTTGACTGCAATGGAAAGAAATGCTACGCAGAGTCCTCTGACCTCTCAAAAACTCAGCAAGTACAAATGAATTGAATTAGGGCCATATCCACCTATATATTTCCCTTTTCAAAAACTTCAAAGGACTATAACGAGAGATTAGAAGGTCCATTCTTCGAACCATAAGTTGCGCCACAGTCAACACTCCATGATGAACGGAGGAGATGCTACACATTCGCACTCCCGAAAAAATAAATTTTCAACGTCAACAGGAATGCCCTCTCTCATCTTCTTTTTTAAAGTTCATGACTTTCAATAATATTTTGATAAAGAAGATGATTTCACCTGAGGTAGTTGTTTTTGCAGGAAAAGCTCGCAAACCATTCACAACACCATCTACTGAAAGTCCAAGAGCAGGTATCATTCTACCCCCAACATGATAGAGCCCCAGTCAACTCTGAATATCCTGACATCATTTCTCCATCAGAAATAAACCATAAGGTCCTCATATCCGACCGTGTTTATCATCACCTCACCCTGTACATGATAAACATTTGCGTTGGTCGGTAGAGCCTCCCCTCCATGGCGCCCGTCACTCATAGTAGACCATATATCACAACATAAGTGATGCCATGGCCATACCACTTCAGTCCGGGAAGCACCTCGTGCCCATCCATTCATCATGCATAAGGTCAAGTTTACCATACAAGCTGAAACCCCCTTCCCGGATGACCAGGTTGTAAAAGCAGATAAAGAGCGCACCATCGCGCCTCGCATATGGCCCACCATACCTCCACCAGCATAATCCCATCTGCGATACTTTTTCATCTGCTTCATCAACCCCACACATGAGACCAACCAATGGGACCCCCACCCTCAGCAAAACACCTTCCTCACACCATTAGTGAGTGAACACTTTTATGTTTTGGGGTACCCGTATCTGTGTTTTGTACAAACCAAACCCCATTATTTTATTCTTTTGGTAAGTGTACAATGACCGCAAACAATGAACTTGGTCCCTTCACCCTCTCATTTCATATTTTCTCCCATGGCAGCAGTCCCTGAACACCCTTGGTCGGAGTATTCCACCCCCACGCACAAACCATCATGACATTCATAGCCGGTCCATACCCACCCTGGAAATCCTACCGACTCCAGGGATTTCTCCATCATAAATAACTTCCGCCAATCTGCTTGGTATACTTTGACCTTGGGCCACTGAATCCCCACCATCAGTTTTCAGTCACCTCTCGCCTTCATGCCTATGTTAATCCCATCACATCCAGGTCCTTGAGCCCTTATGTCAGCGACCCCTCGTTCGATTGAGGCCTCCTTTTTGTCGACTTCAACACCTATATTCCAAAAAGGAAGCGGTACCTTGGATCACCCCTCCCCATACAAGGGGCATCCTTGGGTGGCACTATGGGAGACATCATTGTCCATAGATGTCATAGATCCTCCTGAAATTCGACTTCAATAAAGCTTTCATGTCAAGATGGTATCGTACCTTACAACCATTGCACTTTGATCAAATCCGTTGAAGACCCGTGCCTCCATAAGCGTTTCTGTCAACAATGCTTACACGAGAAGGTCCCATCCAACACCTATGCGTAAAATGCGCAACTATATGCCACACCAATTTTACGCATATGGGTACCACATTCCACCTATTGTCAAATAAAAAACCCCCCTGAGGGTGTCAGCAGTTGTCATCAACAACCAATGTCGCTACCATAATAGTGACACAGACGAAACATATAATATGTCAATTTGTTTAACTAGCCACAATATCATGAGCATGGGACATGCTCGCCTCGCTAAAAATTTGTATATGTATTTGCTTACAGGGATCCCGTAGGCCATGGTCATTCCTGGAAACGGTGCAGGGTGTTTTCAATTCCAAAGGCTTCACGCAGGTCTCTCTCTCTCCCTACGCACGATACAGAAAAGAAACTATAATGTATTTCGGCTATATAGTTCTTCCTAGACCTCACACATTAGGGGGAACATGTTAACACTAGAAAATCGTACAGCAGAAAATGACATTAATTAATGTCAGGCCAAAGGATTTACAGGGCTGTGTTAGCCACCTATAAATTTGTTATACCAAAAGGTGGCTAAAACATTTTTTGAGCCTTCAAAGAACAAATTTTATTGCTAAAAAGTGTTGGCTCTTGAAGACTCTCAAAAGGCCTCATGCCTCTGTCTTAGTTTTCACTACTGTGCCCATTTTACAATCTGGAAATTATGTTGTTTTAAAAGCCAAAATACTGCTGCAAACACCATTTTCCCCCTCTCCAAAACTAACCTCATTTTTATTCCTCCATTTCCCATTAAAATCCCTCATTCTCATGTTCTTCCCTTTCCCCTTCATCAAAAACCCCTTTGATAAGGTTTAAGACTCCTTCTTGCCTTATCGAAACCTCAAATTCCTTTGAAAATCATTAAAAATCTATAAAAATTGCATTTTTTTACATTATAGACTTAAGCCCCCTTGGGCTAAGTCTTTAACCCTTCCCCTCCATACGCCTTGGTGCTAGAATCGAGCGCTAGCCTTCTAAAGCGCTTATCGCATCGCCCCATTACGATTAGCCCTTCCTCCATAAACCTCGGTCATATCATTTCCCATGCGCCCTAAGGCCCCGCAGTCGGGCGCCTATCCGCTTCGAATAAATTATTTCCGCCCAAAGCATAAACCTTTGTTTATATAAATTTTTCAATTTTTATTATGTCCTAAAGGTTTAATGTCGGCGCAAAGTTTGGGTCATTCTCCGCTGTCGATCTGATCTGCAGATCGACGGTGCGCAGTCTATCGCCCCGGTGGTCCCCGCCAACCACTCACCATTGCAAAAACCGGGCGGAATACATCGCACCGCTTTCAGTGGAGGGCGGTTTTTTCCCGATCGGCAGCGATTCCATACACCAGCTGACACATGGCCTCGCCACTGTTCATAAAACCGCCGTTCATCGCGCATTAAAGTTCGGACGTGGAGTGGGTGCGATATTGATGCGCACCGTCCGATCTGAGGCCGCTCATCGGACGGTGGTCGCTCTCCGAAGATGCCCGCGCGATAACTCAGGGTATGATGCGGTGTTGAAATGATCTCCGTTGACGATCTGATTTGCAGATCGACGACCCACATTCCATCACCCCCGCCCCCTCGTCCACAACAGTGCCGGTGGTCCCAGCGCCACATCAGCGTCCACGCGGCACATTTTTGGGGCAAGTCTCCATGTTTTCTTGTCCAGTCAGCAAATCCGGACCCGGGAGTTTTATTTGACATGATTTAATTAAATATTTGATGTCCGGTCACATTTTATAAGGTTTATTGGCACCCGATCCCCACCGTTGATCGTTTTCGGCCGATCTCGTCCAATGGCCCACGATCGTCCCGAACCCCGAACATGGTTTTCGACCATTTTTGTCCAAAACAAAGGTTTTTAACCATTTCTCTGTTTCGCTTTTACTTTCACCTCCGATCTCGACCATCGATCTCTGCGCGATCGACGGCTCCAATTTAATTCCTCCCTTCATTTCCTTTGACCCCTTCTGATCAATCTTGACCTTTGGATGATGCCATCCAACGACCATGCTCCCTCCACATGCCTTCTGAAGCAATAAACCTACACATGCAAGATTTTATAACATTATTTGTATATTGCAGGATTCTAATGGTTTTTCCTCTATGTCTGAAGAAAATTCACAGGCAGAGGGTGACGATCCTCTCGCCTTCGATTTATCAAAAGGAATCATGCGCAGGGTTTTAAACTCCACGTTTCATCGATGTTTCATGAGGCATTGATGCCATATCACCTCTGTGTAGCCCTGCATACCAACGAACACAGCAAGTCAATCACAAAACAAAGAATATCAGTGTCGAAGACAAAACGCACCAGCATGGAAGATCGAAGACAGATTTATAAGGATTACAGCTAAATTTGATTATCAAAAGCTTAATCCTCCCAACTAAACACAGTTTGAAGAAAATCATGAGTGTTTTCTCAGGCAGGAAAGCCTCCACCGCCACATATGGGGCTAATTGAATCCCCCAGCTGCCACAATGCCACCTGTGCCTCAAAGCATTCAAACAGAGGCCGAAGTTATTACCAGACAGGAGATATTTTGCATCAATACAGCTGAATAGTGAATTCAACCACAGAAACTTATTGTGAACTGTCAGCCGAAGTTATTGCAAGGATAACAAGGAGCCTTGAAGTCAACAAATTCTTTCCAGCAAGCCTAAAAGTTAATGTAAACCAATTAATACAGGGGAAATACCAAAAATCTTCTTTATTAAGCCCCTCAAAGGTTGAAAGACAGTGCACTGTATTAATTGAACTTAGAAGATATTTTATCCCATTCCACCTCCTCATTTTCTCTATAAATACTACTGGAGAAGATGAGAAAGTGTTGGTTGGTTGATCAATAGTTGTAATATTGGAAATCTCTGAAATAATACATAGTCTGTTGAAGTTGAAGAACAAATTGAAGTCTTGGAAGCCTTGATGATATTGTTGCATGCTTGTTCCTAAGAAGGCTCTATCATTGGATTCATGAGCTTGGTTGTTGGTGAAGTATTCTAAATTATTCAATGTTTTCTCCTATTTTCATTCTGTTCCATAATTTCTTACTACAGTATGTTGAAAGTTTTAGGCTAAGAAATGACTCCTAGAAGCACCTTAGACCTGTTCATCCTTCATTGTTTCATGTTTTCTTCTGTTGAAGTATTTTAGAGTCTTTAACCTCTCTCTTTAGTCTTCATGCTTGTTTATTTCCTTAATAGTTCGAAAAGTTGGTTTCAGCATGATTTATGTTTCTCCCTGCTTGTCTGCTGCCACTTAAAAACTGTTATTGAAGTCTCCCTCTGAAGTATTTCTGTTTACAGTAAGCCAAGGAGGTCTATTCTGATCTTGCCCTTTGTCCTTGCTTAAACAGTTGTCTCAAAGGTCTTTATAGTTGTAATCATAGATGTGTTAGGTGTTCCCTCTTCTATGACTGCAGTTATCAGTGAATCTTTTATGTTTTCTAAGTCATTTGAAATAAAATATTTGAGGAAATAGGGTGTTCCCCGAATCTTAGATTTCATTTTAAAAGTTGTTTGAAATCATTGTTTGCTTAAAGGTGTGATTTGTAGAATTCATGGTTAGCCCTGTCTATCAAAAATCTCTTTATTGTTCAAATTGTGCTTTCAAATTCCCTTTGTTTGAGAATTAAACTTCTCTTTCCAAATCATTGATGTCCATCACATTCCAAAACCAAAGGATCTCGTGGCCAAGTTAGATTTGCCCTCTAATATCCCATATCCATTGATGAGTGTGTTATGACCTCTTCTTGACTCCATTGCCCAATGAACCAGATGTTTCTCCTTTCTATATATCTTTCCTAGACCTTTCATGTTATGATGTATCAATTTAACCAAACAAATAAACAAACACCTGCACTTAATAACTAGTCTAAAACCAATATTCAAAGCACACAAGATAAACCTTTTCAAACAAACATTTGAGAGATCCCTCTCTGAGAACAGGAGGACTAGATCCTGGAACTCTAAAGATTGGTTCTGATGTTGCCTTGTCTTTTTATTTTCCAAACTATCAAAACACGGGACACCAACATAATGGCGATCACGGTGGGACCCTGAGTAAAATCTTCAAAATTAAACACTCACTGTCTAGTATAACATAAGTAACCTTCTTCAAGCACTACCTAACAAATGGTAATCATGATACTACTTAATTGAATCAGTGACGAACTAAGTAACCCTTAGGATTCCCGTAAGACCTTATCAAACCTTGAAAGAATAAGTTACCAAGCCATAAGAGTGAACTCTGTATGTTTTGACAACCTAGCTAAGTGTTAAGTCAAATTTAGGACACTCTCATAACCTATAAGATCGAGAAACTCAGAAAAACCCAAAAATATTTCAGTTTGGCTTCATAATAAACTTGGT
Source organism: Pinus albicaulis (assembly GCA_034641835.2). Lineage (NCBI taxonomy): Eukaryota > Viridiplantae > Streptophyta > Pinopsida > Pinales > Pinaceae > Pinus > Pinus albicaulis. The sequence goes on along the minus strand of CM076578.1, from coordinate 188,523,433 downwards.
GGTGGACCATAAAACCTTTTACCTCCAAAAGAGCTAAAAATTTCCACCTAGTGACTCCACAAAACAGACCTTTAGACTCCACTGGGAAGATCCATAATCTTTATAACATCATACAAACTCAGTTATAAGGCTTTAGGATTAAAGTTTTCTTCCTTTAAAAAGATCAGTTAGCCTCTTAAAAAGATTGTCATATTTGGTCAAAACTTTTCTTATAGCTAGGTTCGAAAAACACAGCATAGTGGCTCCTAGAAAGATTCATACTAGAGCCTTCCCTAACCCAAACCCGCCGGAAATAGTTGACAACCCTGAGAGTATACTTAGGGAGTTTCCTAAGATTAAATTTTCAACTGTTTTCAGATCACCCTTGAGAGCTAATTCACATCCTAAAAATCTTGCAGCTCTACACCAATCACAAGTCGACTTAAGAAATCCTTTTAGAACTAGGTCACTTGATGATATAATTCAGATAGACTCTGAGTCTTCACTTTCATCCCCACAACAAAGTGAACATCCTGGTAGTAGAGAAACCACACCACCTGATTTACATTTCCTTCTAAATTTACGTGTCTCTCATCCAAGATCAGCTTAACAATCTATTCATCCAACATCCACTATTCAAATCACTTCATTGTAGCCCACTTTCCCTATTGCAAATCCACCTCTTGTAAATCCACCCTTATTTCCAACTATGGCAACATGGTATGCCCCATTAGTGTTACCACAACCTTTGCTTCCCCTACCAAATGATTACCAATAAAAAATCCCTCACTTCACTGGAAAAGAGTCTACAACGGCCCAACATCATGTAGATAGGATGGAAGATGCATTTGCTTACTTGGAGATAGAAGAAGAAATTGTGAAGATGAGGATCTTCGCCCAAAGTTTCAGAGGAGATGTAAAGAAATGGTTTAAAAACTTACCTCCTAACAGCATAAATGATCTCCCCACCTTGCATCAAACATTCATCAACAAATGGGAACTCAAAAAGAATCCTCTCCAAATACTAGCAGAGTATAGCAGCCTCAAGAGAAATCAAGGGGACAGTGTTCATGATTACTCCACTAGGTTCAATAGCGTTTACAATGCTCTTCCACCTCACATGAAACCCCCTCAAGGCATGGCCTTAGTAAGATATCCCGAGGGCCTTGATGTTGACATGATGTATCAGTTAAGGGAGAGGGATTACTTAACCTTATAAGACATGCAGAAAGGAGCTGTGAGCGTAGAAGCAAACATAATTGAGAAAATAAATAGGTTGAGATCAGAGAAGAGGGTAACTTATAAAGATGACCTACTACCTTCAACCTCAATTTCTGACACAAAAATTGACAACCTAGTGAAGGTAATGGAGAGGATGCTTGAGAAGATCAATTTAAATGAGAGAGTGCCACCAAGAGAACCTCAAAATAACCAAAACATAAATAGAAATCAGAATTATAGAAGAGAAAACAATCAAGATAAGAAAAAATAAAGTGACCAACAGATTAGACCTCCCTTTCAACAGAACTATGTAGATCAATATGACGAAGATAGGGAGTTGGAAAGGTTGGAAGAATCTCATGTAAACTTGATTGGATCAGACAGTGGGGATGATGTTTTCCTCACTGAGGAAGAACAAGGTCTCTTTTCTAACCAAAGTACAAACACCTATGAAGATTCTGATGACTATAGATTGGGGTTTGAAAATGCAATCATGGAGGTACACAAACAATATGATCTTAGGAGCAAGGGGAACATAGATAATTCCAAAGACAAAAACACTAACACTGTTGTCAAGAAAAACACAGAAACTCAGCCCAAAAAGACAGCAGAAAAAACCAACATTTTGACCAAGAAACCAGACATAAACAAAGACAAAAGTGTCCAGCAAGATGTTGAACAGAGCACCTCTAGTATTTCAGCTAGTGGTCCGAGTAAAACTATCCCAATTACCAGTCCAAACAAGGTTCAGCAAATCAAAATTGCTGAAAAGAATTCAATTGAAAAGACAGATGTAAATATGAACAAGTCTATTGTTCCTTTCAGTCTTGAGGGAGAGATTGCTAAGATAAAAATTACCATTCCCCTAGCTGAACTAGTAACCCAAGAAGTGTACAAAAACCAAGTTTTGAAAGCTTTGAACCTAGGAAGTGATACTGACACCTTAAACTTGACAGATGACAAACCTGAGTTGTTGTTTGGTCCAGAAGTTGAAGGGAAATACCAAGAAGGGGTTGTCCCTCCCTTCTATGTTAGCTTGAACATACATGAGAAAATTTTACACAATGCCATGTTAGACTCAGGAGCTTCACACAATCTAATGCCTAAGGTAGTAATGGAAAGCTTAGGCTTAGAAATTACTAAACCATACAAAGATTTGTATTCCTTTGACTCAAGTAGAGTCAAATGTTTGGGTTTAATTAAAGATTTGTGTGTTAACTTATCCCAAATTCCTTCTAAGAGTTTAGTCATGGACATAGTTGTAGCTGACATTCCCCCTAAGTATGGCATGTTCTTATCAAGATCTTGGGGAGCCAAACTTCAGGGAAGCCTTCAAATGGACATGTCTTATGCCACCATTCCCATTTTTAACCAAAACAGAAGACTATACGGGGAATCCCACATGAAGTACATAGTGAGAAACATAGACAAACCAAACAACTCTCCAATCTATTCTATTCAATCAAGTTTAGATTCCTTTATCTTATGTAATGAAGATGAAATTACTCAACAAGATAAGGAAAACATGGACCCAATCAGTTCACCAGAACAATCCAATCTTCCCCTCAATCAAATGCAAAACATTGAAAATCAACAGCAACGAGAGAATGAAAACAAGGATGACATACTTTGGAAAATAAACTTTGATGGATCTTGTAATAAAACAAGCGCAGGAGAAGGTGTGTGGATTCAAAATACAAAACAGAGTTTTTCATACAAATTGGATTTCCCATGCACTAACAATATTGCTGAGTATGAAGCACTTCTCCTAGGCTTACAACTGCTTAAACAGTTAGAAGCCCAGAGGATATCAATCTTAGGAGATTCTGAACTTATTATAAGACAAATCAAAGGAGAATACTCAGCTAAAAATCCAAGGCTTAGGGAATATCGAAACGTTGCCCTTGATCTATTAAAAACCTTTGAAAAGTATGAACTTATTTTCATTCCAAGAGAACTGAATCATCTAGCAAATGAACTCGCTTTCAATGCCAGTAATTGCGAGATACCTGAAATAAATGAACAACTCAGTGTGAAGGTAAAACATAGGCCTGTTGTGTCTGATAACAAAGATCACTGGCAAGTGTTTGATTCTGACAAACACATAGATGATTTCTTGAAATCAAAAAATGATTTCAGCATACCAATGTCAGAAACCAGCCATAAAAAAAAATTGCTTGTATATTGAACAAATCCCAGAAGTTGAAATGGCATATACTGCTGATATAAATCATTATGAAAATCCTTTTGAAGCAGAGATAACTAACAACATAGACCAAGAAGACTTGGAAGTTTTACAATGCAAAAATGATAAAATTCCAAGAGGTCTAGCACCTTTAGAACACCTTTTTTATTTTAACGATGTAGCCAAAGAACCAAGAATGGAGCCTGTGGAAACAGATGTAGAAGAGCATAACATAGGCAGTCTAGTAGAACCCAAGATGATCAAACTGTCCAGCACTCTCCCAGCTCACATAAAATTGCAGTACATAGAGCTGTTCAAAGAGTTTAAAGATGTTTTTGCTTGGGGATACAAAGACCTAAAATCATATGATACTAGCATCATCCAGCATAAAATTCCTTTGAAGGAAAATAAAAAGCCTTTCAAACAAAAAATAAGGAGAATAAATCCTCTCTTACTACCTCTAGTTAAGGCAGAGATTGAAAAAATGCATGATGCTGGAATCATAGTACCCATTAGATTTTTAGAGTGGGGATCAAACTTAGTTTCTGTTAGAAAGAAAACAGGGGAAATCAGGCTCTGTATTGACTTCAGAAATTTAATAGAGCCTCTTTAAAAGACAACTACCCCTTGCCCAAGATGGACCATATACTTCAAAGGGTAGTTGGGTCAAGAAGGATATCCCTCTTAGATGGGTTCTCGGGCTACAACCAGGTGTTAGTGCTCTCAAGTGATCAAATCAAAACTGCTTTTACCACACCTTGGGACACCTTTATGTATGTCAAAATGCCTTTCAGATTAATGAATGTAGGGGCCACCTTCCAAAGGGCCATGGACATAGCCTTTTCTGAAGACATTGGCTATTTCATAATCATTTACCTTGTTGACATAACCGTTTTGTCAAAAACTGATGAAGAACATTTGATTCACCTGAGAAAAGTTTTTGACAAGTGTAGGAAATTTGGCTTGTCATTGAATCCCAAGAAGACACTCTTTGGTCTCCAAGAAGGTAAACTTATTGGCCATATAATTTCGGAAGAGGGAATCAAAATCAACCCTACAAGGATAGATGGCATATTGCAGATCAACCATCCTAGAAGCCTCAAAGAATTACAATCTTTCATTGGAAAGATTAATTTCCTAAGGAGGTTCATCCCCAACCTTGCTGAGCTATTAAAAAACATTACAAACATGCTTAAGAAAGATGTAGGTGTAAAATTGAATTTACCAGCTAAACAATCATTCAAACTGGTCAAACAAGCTCTTACTCAAACACCAGTCCTAATTAGTCCAGATTTCACCAAAGACTTTTATATCTTTTCTTTTGCGTCTGAGCATACAATAGCTGCAGTATTACTTCAAAAGAATGACTTGGGGCAAGAACAACCAATATATTTCTTTAGTAGGACCTTAAGAGATGCTCCTCTCAAATATAACATCATGGAGAAGCAAGCCTTAGCATTAGTGAAATCATTAAAAGACTTTAGGGTCTATATTTTACACTCTCACATAATTGCTTTTGTTCCACATACTGTTGTCAAGGACATTCTAAGTCAAGACCTTGATGGTAAATGGGGAAAATGGATTGCAACTATTCTTGAATATGACTTAGAAATTAGGCCCACCAAACTAGTTAAAGGGCAGGGGTTAGCAAAACTTATGGTTGAGTCTAACTTCCAAGCACTAGACATCAACATGGTAGATGTGTTGGAAGAAATAGAAGAATCCACTGCTCCTTTTATTGAAGAAACATTTCTAAATTCTCCTTGGTATGCTTACATTATTTATGTGCTTTTATATTTAAATGCCCCCCCTTCTTTGTCCAAAACTAATTCTAGATTTTTGAAACAAAAAGCTTTGAGTTTCTGCATTGTAGATGGGATATTATATTGGAAAAATGTTGTTGGAATTTTGCTTAAATGTTTACTTGAAGATGATGCAGGAAAAATCATGCATGAGTTGCATAACGGAGAATGTGGAGGACACCTCTACTGGAAGGACACAGTGAACAAAATTCTTAGATTTGGTTACTATTGGCCTACCCTTTTCCCAGACACTCAGAAGTTGGTCATGTCTTGCCATAAGTGTCAAATTTTTTATGGCAAAAGAAAACTCCTTCTACCCTTACATCCTATCAGAGTTGAGGCACCTTTTCAACAATGGGGTTTAGACTTCATTGGAGAAATTCACCCATCCTCCTCAGCTCAACATAAGTGGATCCTCATAGCCACTGACTTCTTTACCAAATGGATAGAAGCTATACCCTCCAGAAAGGCTAATGACTCTATCATTATCAAGTTCCTTGAAACAAATATCCTATCCAGATTTGGTTGTCCCAGAAAAATCATAACAGACAATGTTGTTGCTTTTAAATCTAAGAAGATGGTTGATTTTTGTTACAAATACCACATAAACTTTGGCCATTCCACTGCTTACTATCCCCAAGGAAATGGATTAGCTAGATCTTCCAACAAGAGCCTCGTCAATATCATTAAGAAACTGTTGGAACAGAATCAAAAATCATGGCACAGTAAGCTGGTTCATGCCTTGTGGGCTGATAGGTTAACTAGAAAGAAATCAATAAATATGTCCCCCTATTAGTTAGTTTATGGCATGGATGAAGTCTTTCCCACCTCATTGGGAGTGCCAGTCATGAAGCTCCTTCAAGAAGTGCAGATTGAAGAGAATGATATGCAGAGAAGAATCAACCAAACAATCCATTTACAGCAGACCAGAGAGGAAGTCTATGAAAGAACACAATTAGTCCAAGAAAATATGAAAAAGCTATTTGATAAGAGGACTAAGGCAAACAATTTCCAAGTTGGGAATGTTGTTCTTAAATGGGATTCAAGAAGAGAAGAGAAGGGAAAACATGGCAAGTTTGAGAACTTATGGAAAGGGCCATATATTATACATGCCGAGAGGGGTCATAATGCATTTTTCTTAAAAGAATTGAATGGAGAAGATCTGTATGGAGGTCCTTTCAATGGAAGAATGCTCAAACATTACTTCTGCCAAGAATCATAAGTTTTAAAGCATTTTATTTTACCATTGTAAATATCATAGTCTTAACATTGCATTCAAAGTTATGAAAATAAAAAATACAAAAAACAGAGAAAGAAAGAAAAGAGGGCAGATTGTGAAAACAAGAAAGGTATAGCCCCATACCAAAAAAGAGAAACAAATCTGAAAGTGTGCAAGCTCAAATGCCACTTCTGAATAACACACTTCTAGTTAGTCAAACTGTTTAATCTTGACTAATTAGCTTTGAATTTTCTACTGATAGGATAGTGAATTTGATTTGCCAAACTGTTTAATCTTGGCTTATCAGTAGATAGTTTAGGATAGAAATTAAAGGTTCAAACATGCCTAAAATCTGAACCTAAAGTTTCAAAGAGAAAATGACTCAAATCTGTTTCAAATTCTGAGTCAAAAGATGTAAAAATGTGGTTCTGAACAGCTCAAGATCTGAACCAGTTTTCAAAGAAAAAATAGCTCAAACAGAAGTCAAAACAGAACTGAGGAAAAAGGAAGGAAATGCTTTGAAAAATAAGATCTCAAGCCTTCCATTTTGATTTAATTTTCTGCAAAATAATATCTATGTGCAACTTGTTTTTATGCCATAGATCACAACAAGTCAAACAACTTAATCTTGACTTGATTGTTTTTAAATTTATGTAGTAGAAATATAGAGAATAAAAATATGTTGGACAGTTTAATCCCAACAGATAGTAGATTAGGTAGAGAATCACATGAGCTCAACTGTTTAATTTGTGTCCATGGAGAAATAAGGAGTAGAAATAGCTTAGATTTCCTGCTTTCAAAAGAATAAAATTTTGTGAAAGAGTTTGCCAATCCAAGTGCACTCTAATGAAGAAAAAATGTTAGATCAGTAGGATTGGGTAGGCAGACAGCTTATTGATGAAAGATTCATTGTTTTTATGGCCTCTAATATGTTTTCAGAGCAAAGGAATATTGTACAAGGAAGGAAAGGCAACCCAATGGATGAGGCAACTGATCAGCCTCCCAGAGAATGCAAGTCTGAAGTTCTCAATGCCTTCAAGAAGGCACCATCCCCAAGTGGAGCCACTGTTAGCCACTTATAAATTTGTTATACCAAAAGGTAGCTAAAACATTTTTTGAGCCTTCAAAGAACAAATGTTATTGCTAAAAAGTGTTGGCTCTTGAAGACTCTCAAAAGGCCTCATGCCTCTGTCTTAGTTTTCACAACTGTGCCCATTTTACAATATGGAAATTCTGTTGTTTTCAAAGCCAAAATACTGCTGCAAACACCATTTTCCCCCTCTCCCCTCTTCCAAAACTAACCTCATTTTTATTCTTCCATTTCCCATAAAAATCCCTCATTCTCATGTTCTTCCCTTTCCCCTTCATAAAAAACCCCTTTGATAAGGTTTAAGACTCCTTTTTGCCTTATCGAAACCTCAAATTCCTTTGAAAATCATTAAAAATCTATAAAAAATTGCATTTTTTTACATTATAGACTTAAGCCCCCTTGGGCTAAGTCTTTAACCCTTCCCCTCCATACGCCTTGGTGCTATAATCGAGCGTTAGCCTTCTAAAGCGCTTATCGCGTCGCCCCATTGCGATTAGCCCTTCCTCCATAAACCTCGATCATATCATTTCCCATGCGCCCTAAGGCCCTGCAATCGAGCGCCTATCCGCTTCGAATAAATTATTTTCGCCCAAAGTATAAACCTTTGTTTATATAAATTTTTTGATTTTTATTATGTCCTAAAGGTTTAATGTCGGCGCAAAGTTTGGGTCATTCTCCGCCAACCAGCGCAGTCTATCGCCCCGGTGGTCCCCGCCAACCACTCACCATTGTAAAAACCGGGCAGAATCCATCGCACCGCTTTCAGCGGAGGGCGGTTTTTTCCCGATTGGCAGCTATTCCATACACCGGCTGACGCGTGGCCTCGCCACTGTTCACAAAACTGCCGTTCATCGCGCATTAAAGTTCAGACGTGAAGTGGGCGCGATATTGATGCGCACCGTCCGATCTGAGGCCGCTCATCGGACGATGGTCGCTCTCTGAAGATGCCCACGCGATAACTCAGGGTACGATGCGGTGTTGAAATGATCTCCGCCGTCGATCTGATTTGCAGATCGACGGCCCACATTCCATCGCCCCGGTCCCCTCGTCCACAGCAGTGCCAGTGGTCCCAGCGCCACATCAGCGTCCATGCGGCACATTTTTGGGGCAGGTCTCCATGTTTTCTCGTCCAGTCAGCAAATTCGGACCTGGGAGTTTTATTTGACATGATTTAATTAAATATTTGATGTCCGGGCACATTTTCTAAGGTTTATTGGCACCCGATCCCCACCGTTGATCGTTTTCAGCCGATCTCATCTGATGGCCCACGATCGTCCCGAACCCTGAACATGATTTTCGACCATTTTTGTCCAAAACAAAGGTTTTTAACCATTTCTCTGTTTCACTTTGAATTTCACCTCCGATCCCAACCGTCGATCTCTGCACGATCGACGGCTCTAATTTAATTCCTCCCTCCGTTTCCTTTGACCCATTCCGATCAATCTCGACTGTTGGATGATGCCATCCAATGACCATGCTCCCTCCATGCGCCTTCTAAAGCAGTAAACCTATACATGCAGGATTTTATAACATTATTTGTATATTGCAGGATTCTAATGGTTTTTCCGCTATGTTTGAAGAAAATTCAGAGGCAGAGGGTGACGATCCTCTCGCCTTCGATTTATCAAAAGGAATCATGCGCAGGGTTTTAAACTCCATGTTTCATCGGTGTTTCATGAGGCATTGATGCCATATCACCTCTATGCAGCCCTACATACCAACGAACACAACAAGTCAATCACAAAACAAAGAATATCAGTGTCGAAGACAAAATGCACCAGCATGGAAGATCGAAGACAATTTTATAAGGATTACGGCTAAATTTGATTATCAAAAGCCTAATCCTCCCAACTAAACACAGTTTGAAGAAAATCATGAGTGTTTTCTCATGCAGGAAAGCCTCCACCGCCACATCTGGGGCTAATGTAATCCCCCAGCTGCCACAGTGCCACCTGTGCCTCAAAGCATTCAAACAGAGGCCAAAGTTATTACTAGACAGGAGATATTTTGCATCAATACAGTTGAACAATGAATTCAACCACAGAAACTTATTGTGAACTGTCAGCCGAAGTTATTGCAAAGACAACAAGGAGCCTTGAAGTCAACAAATTCTTTCCAGCAAGCCTAAAAGTTAATGTAAACCAATTAATACAGGGGAAATACCAAAAATCTTCTTTATTAAGCCCCTCAAAGGCTGAAAGACAGTGCACTGTATTAATTGAACTTAGAAGATATTTTATCCCATTCCACCTCCTCATTTTCTCTATAAATACTACTGGAGAATATGAGAAAGTGTTGGTTGGTTGATCAATAGTTGTAATATTGGAACTCTCTGAAATAATACATAGTCTGTTGAAGTTGAAGAACAAATTGAAGTCTTGGAAGCCTTGATGATATTGTTGCATGCTTGTTCTTGAGAAGGCTCTATCATTGGATCCATGAGCTTGGCTGTTGGTGAAGTATTCTAAACTATTCAATGTTTTCTCCTGTTTTCATTCTGTTCCATAATTTCTTACTACAATAGGTTGAAAGTTTTAGGCTAAGAAATGACTCCTGGAAGCACCTTAGACCTGTTCATCCTTCACTGTTTCATGTTTTCTTCTGCTGAAGTATTTTAGAGTCTTTAACCTCTCTCTTTAGTCTTCATGCTTGTTTATTTCCTTAATAGTTCGAAAAGTTGGTTTCAGTATGATTTATGGTTCTCCCTGGTTGTCTACTGCCACTTAAAAACTGTTATTGAAGTCTCCCTTTGAAGTATTTCTGTTTACAGTAAGCCAAGGAGGTCTGTTCTGATCTTTCCCTTTGTCCTTGCTTAAACAGTTGTCTCAAAGGTCTTTATAGTTGTAATCATAGATGTGTTAGGTGTTCCCTCTTCTATGACTGCAGTTATCGGTGAATCTTTTATGTTTTCTAAGTCATTTGAAATAAAATTTTTGAGGAAATAGGGTGTTCCCTGAATCTTAGATTTCATTTTAAAAGTTGTTTTGAAATCATTGTTTGCTTAAAGGTGTGATTTGTAGAATTCATGGTTAGCCCTGTCTATCAAAAAGCTCTTTATTGTTCAAATTGTGCTTTCAAATTCCCTTTGTTTGAGAATTAAACTTCTCTTTCCAAATCATTGATGTCCATCATATTCCAAAACCAAAGGATCTCGTGGCCAAGTTAGATTTGCCCTCTGATATCCCATATCCATTGATGAGTGTGTTATGACCTCTTCTTGACTCCATTGCCCAATGAACCAGATGTTTCTCCTTTCTATATATCTTTCCTAGACCTTTCATGTTATGCTGTATCAATTCAACCAAACAAATAAACAAACACCTGCACTTAATAACTAGTCTAAAACCAATATTCAAAGCACACAAGATAAACCTTTGCAAACAAACATTTGAGAGATCCCTCTCTGAGAACAGGAGGACTAGATCCTGGAACTCTAAAGATTGGTTTTGATGTTGCCTTGTATTTTGATTTGCCAAACTATCAAAACACGGGACACCAACAGGCTGGAAGATATTACAAAATCTGGAAAGTATTTAAAAGTCTATAAGGTTCGAGGAAAATCCAATTTGAACTAGTCCTAAATGTTATTTGCACACATAATCCTTCGTGAAGAGCACCTTCTGCGCGCCTTTTTTCCCGATATGCGCACATTCCCTAAGAGTGGTGAAATTCCATTATCCGGGACCACACAAAGCAAAGGACAAGTGATGCCTTACTTGTAGCTGCTTAAGGACAGCCACCAACACTTCCTTAGGCACTATGTGAGCACACAATGGAATATTTGGAGCAAACTAAGGAATCATACCCCTCTCTTGGGTCACCATCCTCCATGTACCAAGAGAGGGAAGGGAGGATTTGAAATCTACTATATAAGACCACCATGGGATGAATAATTGATGATCACATTGTTATGCTGGCCAGAATTGTCCAAGCAATACCAACAGTGTGTGACCCGGAGCTGAGGATAGAGGGAACTCAATTGTTGGCCATCTAACAAGTTCAGTCCACATAGTAGAGAGAGAGGGAGACTGCATCGAGGCAAACTTGGAATAAAAACATCCTTGCATCGGGACCTAGAACCATTGTCTAGGGGCCCTTTTGCAAGAGGGTAAAGTTTCACTCTTCTTACTACCCACGCTCAATAAGAGGGGCCTAGAGCCATCATTCGCATTATTGTTATCGTTTGACTCTTTTAAGAGCTTCTATTTATTTGTTTTTAGTTTTAGTTTAGTTTTAGTTTACATATGCATGCTTTTTTCTCTATCTAGTATGCTTATTGATTGTAGTTTGTTCAACTAACTTGCTTGACTCCACTTCTTTTTCTGCCTATTACCAATAGCTTAACGGGGTAAACCACACCCCTCAAGTTGGTGTGATTTCGTACATACATGCATCAAACACACTACAACAAGGGTGCTGGTAGCTTATCTCCGAGAAGAGATGTGGCGGCTACATGTCTACGATCCATGTTACAATGAGGGTAAAAGGCCTATTTATTATTGAGAAACAATGGAAAGCCCTAAACATCCAAAAACCTAACCCTAGGAGATGAAACACTAGACTATGGGCCCTGTCGGGGTAAATTGGTACATCAATTTCCAAGGGTCGTAACTTTGGCATACTATTTTCGTTAGAAAGATATATCCGAGGACTACAACTACTGACAATTAATATCGAGTCTTTGACTCATATTGGCTGGACCTTTGATGCCCAAAAAACGTCGTTTGGGGCCTCAAAACGGCTCTGGATGTTTAAGACCCAAAAAACTACCAAAAATAGTAAATTGTGCTATAGTTAAGAAAACTGAAAAACTGAAAGAAACAATGGTGGGGGTCCAAGTGGAATAGGTGGGTGGCCACCAATATCCACCTGGATCATTTCTTTGCTTGACTTTTATTTGAGGGATGTTTTAGAAACCTTACACTTCTTATCATACTAAGGGTTTGTTGGGAAGGTATTTGAGATTCTCTTCAAAGGCTGAGATCTCTTACATACCTTTAAATCTTTGTGTATTAAGGGAATCAACATACTACTGCAAATATACCTTTTACCTCTTCCGCTATCCTTGCAACCACTATTGTTTTTTTTGGGAAATTGGAGGTGTTCTTTAAGAGAAACCTTGAAGAGCTCTTGATTTTCTTTATTTAGGAGAATTCACCCTTGTTCATAAACTTTCTGGCGAGAGTGTTGGGTAAGCTCCCTCTTTTGATCTTTTGTATTTATAGCAAGCTTAATAAGAAGAGGCAAATGGGCAGAATCTAACTCTATAGGGCAACACTCAATACTAAAGTCCAACAACTTGGAAATAGACCTTTGAAAGCATATACCATAGTCTACTGTGCTTTGCCCGTTGTAGGTTTTACAAGTGATATTATTGGACTTTGGTCAATTTTTTATGCCATTACATATAATCATGCCATTTAGGCTACAAAGACCTAATAATTATGCTCCAAAGTGTGAAACCTTCCCTTTCCCATCTTGTGATGTCCTCCTCCATGGATGTTCTTCACTTTTTCTTAGCCATTCTGGATTTTTATGCTCTCCTACATCGTTGCTCAACTGAATATATTGATTGTTTGCTATTCTAGCATTAAAATCACCAATTAGGAATATTTCTCCCATAGTGCTAAAGTTTGAAATATATTTTTAACACTGCATAGGGGTCTTCACTATCTAGGTTCCTTTTATTGTAGAATTTTGAGGTTTTTGGAACAAAATAACAAGCAACCAACCAAATTGTTGTATCATTATCTGTTATTTTCAGCCATATAAATTGTTTGTTTGGGCCTTCTTTCTCCAATTTTATAATTCCAGTCCACATTTCTTTTATTAGGACTATTAATCCTCCATGTCCTTTACCTGTTTTATTTTCTTCGTTCCAAACATAGATTTTATTGTATCTTTCAAAGTTTGGAACTCTACATCCATCATGCTAATGTGTTTCCATAGGGTAAATAATGTCTTTTCCCTTAGCTATGGGTCCCAACCCTGGTCCCCTTCTCCATGGTAACCTCTACAATTCCAACTTACCATGTTTAGGTACTCTCGCGAGGCCTCGAATCCCTATTTCTTCTATGTTAATCTATCAATGACTTGGGCTTTCCTGTTCTTCAAACCATGCCCACTTTCCTGCTTCTCTTGCTGATTTTACTTTCTCCCATTCTTTCGTCCTTTCTTCTTGTTGAGCAAATGTTAATCTTCATCTAAGTAGAAACGAGTACCTTTAGTGCTCTATTCTTTAGGATCCTAGACTTGTCCTCCATGCTTCTTATAGTAACTCTCACATGTCTATCACTTCCTGCTCACATATTCTTTCCTATCCTGTTTGGCTGTTGAATCCCACTTGTCTAATGCAACTTGTCCTTGAGAAAATTCCTCGCAAGAATAAATGTTCTCTCTTTTTCTTCAAAGTCCTTCAGGCCTTTAATGATGATATTTACCGTTTTTTCTTCTCTGTCCTTTTCCTCCTTGATTTGTTTTTATATAATTTCCTTTTGTTCACTTGTCGGTTCTTTTACCACTTGAGCACACGATTTAGCCTCTCTTATTTGTTCCATTAGCTTGTTTTCTCTTATTTCCATGTCTACCATTACTGATTGAAACTTTTCCATCTGAACTGTGTGAGTTGTTCCTGTTGGCTCTAAACGATTTTTTCTGTTGCTGTTCCATTTCTTGTTTTAAGATGATTAGCTCTTGCTACCCTTTCTCCATTTTGTTTTGTAGGCTTCTTACCTGCTCTTTTAACAACTTGTTCTCCCTTCTAATGCTCCTTCTAGCTTCTGTGATTTCCTTTATCTTGTTGTCTTCTTGATGTCCTTTTACCTCCAAAATTTCAATTCTCTTTTTCATGCTCATGAACTCATTTACATAAAATTTTGGAGACCACATTTAAAAATAAATGAGAGGTTGTAGGACTATATAGGTTTCTATTTCTTTGAGATCCGTCCTCTCTTGTGGCTTTATTTAATGCAAAGGTTCCAATTGTGATTTGCTTTGTCTTCGTGTTAAATAAAGAGAAAACCACTCTTGGTCATCACCAACCGCAACACGTGGCCGTTTATTTAAGCAACCTAAAGCATCTAATTGTGCGGTCCAAGCTTCTCGAGGAGCCTTGAAAGGCAATCGAGAGCTCTTGAAAAGCGGTTCTAGCAAAGCCTGGAGCCATTTGGGTGCCCGGATTTTGACTATTAAATTCTATATCCCTCCTCATAGATCAGTTCAAGCCGTGTTTTTCGTCATTTAAGCCTGTAATTCTGATCATAACTGTCGGATTTTGGCATCGGTCTTGAGCAAATTTAAATATGGGTTCGAGAGATGACACAGCTCAGCTTCAGGAGCTCTTTGAACCTGAAAAGAGCGTAAAAAACCCGTTTGTTCCTCTTGGTAAGTTTTCTTTAATCAATTCGGCATTGGTTGTGCTTTCAATTTCCACCGAATTAAGTATTTGATATTGAAATCATAGATATTTCGGGATACAATTACTGCGAACCGCTCATTTATCTGATGAAAATATCACAGATGTCACGTGGACATTTTGTAATTAAAAAAAACTAGATCAAAGGACTTAAGTGAAACCCTAAGTCAGGAAATGTTCTGTTGTACAGAATATAGATTTACGGGTCTCGGGGGCAACCATTATCATATATTCCGGAATAGATTGTAGCTGTATGGTTAATTTTTTTTTAGGATTAGAAAATTACATCCTATTAAAAAATGGAGGCCTAGCTTCAACTAAAGCCTGATGAAATATACAAGAGACAAAAGAAGAAGCTAGACAATCACTGAATTGAGATATCAAAATGACAGATTACGTTAGATTTAGAACAGTTGATATGATTCTCGACATCGCCCCTGCCGCCTTGCCTATTCTGTCTTCTGCAACATCTGTGATCTCAGTGCTGGAAATCCCAATCAGTGAGCTGATGTTGTGAACTCAAAATTTTAGTTGCCAAATTGGGCCTTTTTTTATTCTCATCCAATATGGGCCGAAATATCTAGAGGATAAAGATGAAAAAATTTGATACAAACATACATTCAGAGAGTTCTAGAAAAATATCTTTGATAAAAACCTTATACATTGAACATTACAGATTTGAAGACTTTTACTGACCTTTTAAGAATCACTAAGACTTCTAGGAACAACGTTTCCACACTTAATAAAAGATAAAAGATTCGTATTGATGCCCAAATGTATGGTTCTAAGTCCTAGCTTAAGAAGAGATTCACACGGATTATTGTTTGCTCAATTCATTATAGAGCTCAGTGCTCCGATCCACAAAACTCCAATCAGTGAGAGGCTAAAGCGCCACTACAACTCATTGATCAAATTGTACGGTTGATCCTAAGAACACCTTATACTCTTTGTTTAACAACAATATATGGGAATGGCAACCACCGATTGAACTGCTTTACAATTTAATTTGTGGTTAGTTCAGGTCACCAAAACTTTCACCCGTCTTGGATGTGGTTTTCATACTGGAGTCTTCCTGCTGGGATTTGAACCTGTGTTGTTCTTACAACAAGCATTCCAACTTGCTGCTGGACTACAACCTGTTAGACAAAAAAATATACAAACTTTACATTTTATTTTAGTGTACAATTGGATTAGAAGAAGTCGATCTTCTAGTTGCAACAGTATCTTGATTAACATGGCTTTAAACTTTGGTTGCATCCATGCAAAGTGGGCCCTGGTACGTGTCTCCATTTCTGTTCTCAACAATCCCCAACCCTGCTAACCAGACTGGTAAACATCCTACTGTTGAACCCTTAGTTAAACTGAGAGGGGGGGGTGAATCAATTTAACACATACATGGACTTTTAAAACTTTTCTTTTAAATCTTATTTACACCTTCATTTCATGGTCAACTTAATATGTGAGCAACAAGTATTACTATCAAACAGATTTGTTAATGTAATAGCAGATTGAATATGAGAGCAGCAAGTATTAAGTAGATGAGATAAATCACATCAACACATAAACATCATGCACAGAGACACCAGATATAAGTGGAAACCCATAAAGGGAGAAAAACACATCTTATTATTGTTGTGATGCAAAGGCAAGCTCCAACTCCCTCTCACCACTATTTCAGCAGGCACCAACCTACAAGAGGCTCTATCCTCAATTCTGCAAGCTACAACTTGCAAGGAAGCTCCAAATCCCATCAATTTTCTGCAGGCACCAACCTACAGAAGGCTCCAACCTCAGTCAGCTACAACTGACATTTTATCAAGCTACAACTTGATGTGGAAGCACCAACTCCCATCTATTTTCTGCAGGCACCAACCTACAGGAGGCTCCTACCTCAGTCAGCTACAACCGACATCTATCAAGCTACAACTTGATAGGGAAGCTCCAACTTCCTTATTCTTTCAAAAGAAAAACACTTGCTGATTTACCTTGGATATCAGCTCTGTTCTGTACTTTCTCTTCTGCTGTTCATCAACTCTTATATCAGACCTGCATCATATCTGCTCAGCTCTTCCTTCTTCTCTTCTTTTCTCCTCAATTCTTCATACTCAGCATTCTCTATATTCACACTCTCTGACCTCTTGCAGCTTTCTTGTTTTCTTCAACTATCTTCAATTCTGCTGCACACTCTCTCCTCATCTCATTCTGTTTTCATCAATCTCTCCTCTTGGATATTACCCCCTTTTATACAAGATAGCTTCATGACTATTTGTATTCTACTGGGAATTCGAAATGGACAGTCATGTCTCTTTGTCTTCTGCCTTCTCATCTCTTTTCAGCTTACTCAGAAAAATGTAACTGTAGGTGCTTATTTTAATATTACAGTGGGATATTTGCTCTCTTCCAGAGACTTGCCAATGCATCACAAACAATAAAAACAATTAAAACATTTACATTCGAATTACAATGTGAACTCCAGCTCACTCATTTTGTCTCTTGGCTTGCTGCGCATTTGTCTTTTCTCTAACCGTCTCTTTGTCCCTTTCTCTTCTCTGTATGCCTTTCTGTTTATGGCTGCTGCGTAACTCCTGAATTTATGAACTGCATTTTTATTTTATTTTTATACCAGCGCTTTATATATAAATGAATCTGTTGACTGTAATTCAATCCTTTACACGCATCAAGTGTCTTGTTGATGTGGCGAGTTCCACAGGCCAGAACATACATATATTAAAATTGTATTACATTAATAATCGCCCTCCCGTTAAGCCGAGGCCCGTGGGTCCACAGACCACGCGGCACTTTTCAATACAATCGCAACAACTTTTTATATATATATATATTTATATATAATAGTGCCTTCACAAATTTCCGTTTGCGATTAGAACTGGAACTCAAACACTTGTTAATCATAGTTAATAATCCCATCGGGTCCGGGGTTCAATCAAGTGCAATCGGGGCGCATAATAGAAAATTTCCGATTGCGATCGGAACACGGATGCAATTTTCATATATCAACTCCCGCTTATAACTGGATCGGGTCCACCACTTCAATCGTAGCGTTTTACAAAGTCGTGCAATCAATCAGAGAGTTCTGATTGCGATTGAGATTCCGGATATGATTGAACCTATTAAATCCATCGTATAATGCCATCGGGTCCGCCACTTTATCGGAGCATATTACAAAGGACTTGCGATCAATCGGAAAGTTCCGATGTGATTAGCCGGAATTCAAATATATATACACCATCGTTAATACACCCATCGGGTCCAAACTCTTAATCGCAATCGCAAGTCTTTTAATATGTGTTGCGATTGACCACTGTTCATTGTATTTTGCCGATGCGATTGGGACAGGACTTCAAACATGTTTGAATTATAATTCATACCTCCATCGGGTCCAGAATTCCAATCGCAATCGCAACTCACATGTTCTCCGATGCGATTGACCAATTCCGATGCGATTGGGAACTCGGATGCGATTAGCAATAAACTGTGGCATATAGCTCAATCGGGTCCGGCCTTTAATTGGAGCACATAACAAAACTCCGCCGATTGAACCTTTTCTCCGATTGCGATTGGGGAGGGGTCCCACCTTATAAGCCATTTCGTTTTGATAGAACCTTTGGTTAAAGTGCTCCGCTTGTATATAACTGATATATATGCTTATATATATTTTGCCGCTGGAGTGAAGCGATTCCCGGAATAAGTTTGTGTTATATTATATGTATAACGCTGGTTGGAGTGTGCGATTCCCGGAATATGGTTCTGTATTATATGCATTGTATTGCCGCTGGAGTTAAGCGATTCCCGGAATAAGTTTGTGTTATATTATATGTATAACGCCGGTTGGAGTGTGCGATTCCCGGAATTATGCATATGAATGTATCTGCCGGCTTGGGCGATTCTCGGAATTTTATAACGGCTCTGCCTCTGCCTCTGCTGCTCCTGTCGCTCTGCCTCTACCTCTGCTTCTTTTTGCTGCCCTGCCTCTATTCTTCGCTGTGCCTCTGCCTGTTTCTGCTTCAACACTGCCTCCTTTGCTGCCTTTGTTACTTCTTTGTCTCTTCCTTTCTGCTATATCCGTTGTCTTAGTTTCTTTGTGCTCCTTTCTCTATTGCGTATATAGAATCCACTCCACCTGTTATACTTGTAGCACATCCTATGAGGCTCCGATCTTCTACGCCTTGAATTCAACAGTTCTTTTCCTCAACTTCGAACTCCGCTACGTTACCAGAGTTCTGTTCCTCATCTTGATTTAATTCTGCAGAATGAATTGATGTATTCTCCCCAACAGTGCTTCACAGTCTTCCCACTAGAATAATTGTTCCTCATCACTCTGTCTCATTCCTCAGCGACTTGTCTTATGCTCTCTTTGTTTCATCTGCTCCTTGACTGATGCTACTCCTTAATTCTCCTTTTGCTGCCTCAGGTGTTCTTCCTCATCACTCTGTCTCATTCCTCAGCTACTTGTCTTATGCTCTCTTTGTTTCATCTGCTCCTTGACTGATGCTACTCCTTTGCCATCTCCTTTGCCTTGTTGCTGCCTTAGGTGTTCTTCCTTTGCCATCTCCTTTGCCTTGTTGCTGCCTCAGGTGTTCTTCCTTTGCCATCAATGACAACATTTCCAACACCTACCTGATAAATATCTCTTTTTTTTTTATTGCAGGATGTTCCAGAATATATACCTGCTTTAAGTGCAGTGAGCTTGTATGGTGCCTTCCTGGGTCTTTGTAAATTTTCGTAGATGTTCTATGCTTGATGCAACTTTACTTTAAACCTGATACCAAATAGCAATCACATAAACATCAAAGTAAAATGCTGATAGAACATACCAATAGATTGACGGAAGACAAGCCAAAAATACACTTAACTTGATCAGCAAAATATATGTGATGCCAGCAAAGTCTCCTCATGGTCAGCCAACCAGAACGTGTCACACAACCGTCTTAGACAGCTCTACAACAGTCAACCCAAAGTCAACGAAAGTCAACACTGTCTAGTCAATGGTCAACGCAAAACAACATCAGCAGAAAGTCAACGCAACCAAGTCAAAGTCAACGGCCAGTCTCGGTTTTTGTGCCAAAAAATGCGGACTGCAGAGATCGAAGTTTTGGGAGTGTTTTGGGTCCCGAATATTATCATTTTTGATTCAAGACAATGTAAAAAGAACTTTTTACATTGTTTTTAATGTGAATAAGAAAGAATGATGAAGGTGAATGGACTAATGGGGCTTTTTTAGAAATGAAAGTGGGTCTTTGGGTAGGGAAAAAAGATGAGAATGAGAGGATTTAAGCCCAATCATAAGTTTCTCAGAGCAGGAGGGCAATTCAAAGAAGGAAAAATGGGATATAGTGAAGAAGGTTTCATGAAGATAATGAAGGCAGTGAGATTTCTGAAGATAGCTGATAGTCAAGGAATGCTATCTTCAGTAGTTTGTAGAAAATCCATAGTCACCTAGTGATATTCTGAATACAGGAGACTAACAAGATCAATCATGAAACATGGGATTCTCAAAGAGCTTGATACAACTGTCATTATCATAGTTAATCACTGTTGGCCCCATCTGCAAATCAAATAGTCCTGTAAGCATCTTGCGAAGCTATACTGCCTCACAACTCGCCATACTCGCTGCCATGTACTCTGCCTCTACTAAACTAAGAGCCATTGATTGCGGCTTCCTACTGTACCATGAGATCATAGCTAATCCCAAGCTGAAGCAACATCTAGATGTGGATTTGCTTTTCAGAACACTCCTTGCCCAATTAGAATTTGTGTACCCTTGCAACTCTACTCCTCTAATCCTCTAATTCGCGTTGCCTGTAGCAGTTGTCCTGAAATTCATGCCTCTAATTTTGGGCATGAATTGATTAGTTTCCTCCTCGAAACTTGTGCCTAGATTTGCCTTGAAAATTGTGTTGTTGTTCCTCGAATTTTGTGCCTCTGCTCCTTGAAAATCATGTTGCTTTGCTCCTTGATTTTCATGTTGCTAGTACAACCCTTTCTCCTTGGAATTCGTGCCCCTTTTCACTGTTGCAATCTCTCGTCCTCCATGAAGTTTCTCTTCTCCTCTTTTCTCCTCATGCCCTTTCTCAAGTGTGTAGTGAAGAATGATTTCCCTTTTTCCTCTTTTGTCTGATTGGAAAAGATTGAATCCCTAAACCTAGGATCTAGTGGTTGAGATTTCATCCTCAAATCTCAAGATGTGTGGTTGAGATCATTTCTCCCAAATGATCCCCCTCATACATTGGCCCCATCACTTAAAAGTCTCCTAGTACCTTTTTCAAGTTTCGTGCCTTTTTAATTTATATCATAAAGTGATTTTTCACCTTACTTTAATATTAGAAAAGTATACTATACTTTTAGCATAAAGTCACTTTATAAAGTACAAGTGAATTTAATGTTAGAAAAAGTACATGGTACAACACTTCTAAGTACCTCTTTCCACCTATGACATTAATATAACTCATAAATGTCATTGAGACAAAAGTAATTAATTTTCTCACTGGGCTAAAAGGGATAAAAGGCTAGTAACACCTCTCCTTGGTACTATTTTCAACACTCCCTCCTACCGAGGAAGGTGTTGCTCATCACTCCCATCCACTCTCTGAAAAATACATGCTTGCCCCTTGGTAATAATTTGGTGAGAATCTCTGCTACTCGTTCATAAGTGGATATAAACTCAAGCTTCACTGCCACTCATTGAACCCAGTCTCTAATGAAGTGGTTGTTGAGATTTCTGGCTTGGGAGGTACTCCAAACCCTAGGCTTGAGGGTTGTAGAGGAGTTGGCACACAAAAGTCTTTTGCGGGGTTGAAACCCAATCGAAAACCGAGTTATCTATAAGGAGATATTAATTTTTGAAGTTAATGTGTGGGTTTGGTCAAGGTCGGCTAGGCAAGTTGTTAAGCCCACACATGTGATTTGCTGGAGCTCTTGTATTGTGTATAAATATAAGGTGGAGGAGAGTCATTTGAACATCCAAGAAGCATCTTTCATAGTCTATACATCAAGACGGACAACGTGAGTGTGGGCAGCGTTAGTGCAGGCAGCGTGAATGAGGTTTGACCGTGTAGCAGACTGCACCAAGGTGACACAGAAGCTGCGCAGGGCTAGGTATGTATTGTTTTGATGTGTTGAGGTTGAATTGATGCTAATGGAGGGTGTCCAAGGGTTGGACAATTGTGAAGTCTGTTGGTAGCCAAGAGGAAGGGTTTCCTAGGTGGTTGGATGCCCTAACCAGGAGCAGATGCTACAACAAGGATTGGTCACTCGTAGTTTGTTGGAGGGTAGAGCGAGAGTGGACCAAGTGTAGATAGTGGATTAGGAATTTATGGTATGTTGGAGGTCAGCGTGATAGTGCCAAAGTTGGAGCCCGGTGTGCACCATCTTCATGGCCTTAGGTGATTGCTAGAGTGGCAGAAGAAGAGCTTAAGTGTCTGATCAACCAGGAGCAGTTTGAGTAGCCCTAGACTTGTCATGTGGAGAAGGACATCTATAGCAGATGATGGGCAGTCCTCCTAGCTCGTGTTCATTGTGGGAGATGGACATCTTGCAGTGATACGTGGCAGCCCTTCATGCCCTATGTTAATCTTCATTGGAGCATCGCATGAAGACTATAGTGGGCTGAAGTCCCCTGGGTAGCTGAGGAGTAGCAGTGGGCAGTTGTGAGTTGTTCATAAACGAAGTTGTGAGCAACTCAATGAGAGTCTCGATGTGTTGTGCCCTTGATGGACTAAGGCACAACTAGTGAGCAGATTGGATAGCTGAGGTTTAGTAGCCAGATGAACTTGGAGCAGTGATAGAGGTAGGTGCTGCAGATTGGGACTCGAAGGGGCGGGCATGTGCAGGGTATGACCGAGAGGTGCTGAGAGAGCGCGCTACAACCAGATGGTCAGAGTATCTTGTTGAGGGTAGATTGGTTGTCAATGGATTGACACCAAGCCCCTGTTTTGGATATTTGTATCAGTGGATGTATGAGGGCCATTATCCCTGGTACGGGAGCCCTAGACTGTTGTGTTATTAAGATTAATTAATATAACGAAGTTGGGTTATTGTTTTGTGTATATTTTGTGCACTAGTAGATTTATTGTTGTTTATATTCCGCTGTGCAAAGTAGCTTCGTTGTGGTTCTTGGTTTGGTAGCATCAGTGATTTAAGATTTTATCCCAGACACCAGGATCATGGAAATTCAACATGGTATCAGAGCGTGTTTGAGCTACTTTGAGGGACAGTGAATCAGAGCGTGCACAGTGAGCAACTCAGAGGGAGTTGTGGGTGTCTAGATCATGGAGTAGCGGGTTTAGCCGAAGACATGGAGATGTGGTCTCGATAGGCAACATGGTGAGATGGGATGGGAATTTTGGTGGATCGTTGGTGAACCTGGTGCACTTGAGTATGTTGTGTGGTGGTTTGTTGATCGTGGACTTCCTATGACTTGTCATGGAGTGCGGGCAACGTGTATGCATGAATGCGCAAGATGCGGGAACGCGCGAGTGCAAGCAACGTAAGTGAGGGCTGAGCGTGTAGAAGACTGCACCAGGGTGACGCAGAAGCTGTGCAGGGCTAGGCATGTATTGTATTGATGTGCTGAGGTTTAATTTGATGCTCGTGGAGGGTGTCCAAGGGTTGGACAATTTGTGAAGTCTGTTGGCAGCCAAGAGAAAGGGTTTCTTTGGTGGTTGGATGCCCTAACCAGGAGCAGATGTTACATTAAGGATTGGTCAGTCATGGTCTGTTGGAGGGTCGTGTGAGAGTGGACCAAGTTTGGATAATGGTGCACTTTAGTATGTTGTGTGGTGGTTTATTGATCGTGGACTTCCTATGACTTGTCATGGAGTGCAGGCAATGTGAATGCAGGAACGCGCGAGTGCAGGCAGCGTAAGTGAGGGCTGAGCTTGTAGAAGACTGCACCAGGGTGACGCAAAAGCTGTGTAGGGGTAGGCATGTATTGTATTGATGTGTTGAGGTTTAATCTAATGCTAGTGGAGGGTGTCCAAGGGTTGGACAATTTGTGAAGTCTGTTGGCAGCCAAGAGGAAGGGTTTCCTTGGTGGTTGGATGCCCTAACCAGGAGCAGATGTTACATCAAGGATTGGTCAGTCATGGTCTGTTGGAGGGTAGTGTGAGAGTGGACCTAGCTTGGATAATGGATTGGGCATTTATGTCTATTGGAGGGCAGTGTGATAGTGCCCAAGTTGGAGCCTGATGTGCACCATCTTCATGGACTTAGGTGGTTGCTAGAGTGATGGAGGAAGAGCTCAAGGGTCTGATCAGCCAGGAGCAGTTTGAGTAGCCCTAGACTTGTCGTGTGGAGAAGGACATCTACAGTAGATGATGGGTAGTCCTCCTAGCCCGTGTTCATTATGGGAGATGGACATCTTGCAGTGATAGGTGGTAGCCTGCCGTGCCTTATGTTAGTCTTCATTAGAGCAACGCAGGAAGATTATAGTGGGTTGAAGTCCCCAAGTAGTCGAGGAGTAGTAGTGGGCAATTGTGAGTTATTCACAAAAGAAGTTGTAAACAATTTGATAAGAGTCTCGATGTGTTGTGCCCTTGATGGACTAGGTCACAATGTGACGACCAAAAGGCGTATACGCAGCGAAAATCTTTAAAATACTTCAAAGACATAAATATCCATTGTAAGACATGTAACTGTATATTGAATATTATATAAAAGAATTGATGTAAGATGATTACAAATGAGAATGAGGGCTTGCTTATATACCTTAGGCAGGTGCTCTTTCATGAATGGTCATGTCTCTAAGGCATGCCTCTTCATTACTAACTAACCATTAGTTAATTAACTATTATTTATTATTATTATATTTATATTTATATTTATTATTTTTATATGAATTATATTCATTACATTACCTCTCTCTTCAAGAATCTTTGTCCTCAAAACTTACTGAGAATATCTTCTCGTCTCCTATCTTTTCATCTTTGTTGATACAAGACGATATGATACTCTGAGTGATAGACAAAATTGTCGTACTGAGAACGGATCAGACCATCCTAGATTAATCTTCTGTGGAATCAAATTTTGTGATGAATAGTTATCGTATGATTGGATTCTGGAAATTGCAGTGTTCTTGGAAACACAAATTTGTCATTTATGTTATGAGTGATACTGGTACACAAATTGACTGGTTGGAAAGTCTGCTCTTGTGATTTGGTTGTTGACAAATAGTTCTTCTGGTTGGACTTTCCCTTGTGATTTTGACTAGATCAGAATTTGTTTCTTTATCTTCAACTTGGACTGAAACGATTGGAGACCTTGATACTACTTCTTGAAGTTGTTCTAACTTGTCATTTAGGGATTTCTTGTCACTTTTAAGCCTCTTTATTTGCATAAGTAAGGCTTGGTTATGATTCCTTAGACGTGAAAGTTCCCCATTTTCTGAATCGTTGACTTTGTCCTTAGTATCTTTCTCTTTATCTTTTAAATTTTTGATTAAGGGTTTATAGGCACAAATGTTCTCTCTCTTTTGTTGTTGTTGTTGTTTTATCTAATAGATTCTCCTTTAGTTCCTTATCAAAACTTTCCTTTTCTTGTTTTAGTCTTTGTTTATTAACCTTGGATTTTTTTATATGTGAAAGTAATTTCTCATTGTGGTCCCTTAGACGCCAAATTTCTTCGTTGCTTTGTGTTGATTTTTCATGAAATTGATCTTCGAGATCTTTATATTTCTTTTCTGATGCTTCGTTCTTTTGTTGAAATTTTGCGATTTATTCCTTCAATCTTTTAATTTGTGTTTGAGCGTTATCTTGATGCTCTTCGGTACTAAATAATCTTCCACACGCTAGACATTTTAAATTGCATTTTTTTTAAATATAAGTGTATCCAATAATGTTTAGACAAAATGGACATTTAGTCCAAAATAACGATTGTTGTGTGGAACTCATCTTTTCTTCCTTCATACCTAGATTATTCATATTCTTTTTTCAACAATTGTCTCCACTTTTTATATATATATATATATATATATATATATATTTTTTTTTTTTTTTTGTTTTGTTTTGTTTTGTTTTGTTTTGTTTTAATTCTCAATAATTGTTTTTTTTCTTAAACTCTCTTCTTTTTTTATATATATTTTTTAATCTTTCTTTTTCTTTTTCCTTTTTAACTTTATTTATTTATTTATTTTTTTATATAAGCTTTTTTATTTTTTATTTTTTGGTTCTTTTGTATATTTATAATTTTTCTTTTCCTTTTGAAAAGTTACAACCCTAGCGAAATGTGGCTATTCACCTCTTTGGGGTATAATATAAAATATATGTCCACTTATGTGCCTTTCACTCGATTAATTTTCTCCACGTAAAAAGTAAAACTTACCATTCACATAAAGAGATTTTGTATTCCTTTTGTTCTTCTACCTTGAAAATACCATGGGCAATTACCATGGGTTACTAAAACCATGAGCTTGTAAACCACTTAATGAAGAATCAAGATAATCTCATCTACTCTTCTCTCTTACGTATAGTTTTAAAGATATTTGGAAAGATTCCCTTTTGATTTTATCATGTACTTTTTATCAATAATGTAGAATTTTTTTATATATGAATGTTCTCCTTCAAAATTTACATAGATTATTTTTTTTACTAGAATTATTGAAATGTGAGTTAGGCCAAAGGCTTTTTTTATTATTATTATTATTATTATTATTATTTTTATTTAATATTTGAGGCCAAAGGCCTAAATGGTGATATGGAGAATCTCCAAACTCCGAGCGAAACATTTCAATTACACGACAACAAGGTTGACAGGAGGTTGATGGCCAAAGGCATGGTAATCAACCAACGTAGCTCTGATACCAATGTAACGACCAAAAGTCATATACGCAACGAAAATCTTTAAAATACTTTGAAGGCATAAGTGTCCATTGTAAGACATGTAACTGTATATTGAATATTTTATAAAAGAATTGATGTAAGATGATTACAAATGAGAATGATGGCTTGCTTATATACCCTAGGCAGGTGCCCTTTCATGAATGGTCATGTCTCTAAGACATGCCTGTTCATTACTAACTAACTAACCATTAGCTAGTTAATTATTATTTATTATTATTATATTTATATTTATATTTATTATTTTTATATGCATTATATTCATAACACACAACTAATGAGCAGATTGGCTAGCTGAGGTTTAGTAGCCAGATGGACTTGAGCATTGATAGAGCTAGGTGCTGCAGATCGGGGGCCGAAGGATTGAGCAGGTACAAGGTACGACCGAGAGGAGTTGAGAGGGCACGCTACAACCAGACGGTTAGAGTATCTTGTTGAGGGTACATTGGTTGTTGATGGATTGACACCAAGCCCCAGTTTTGTATCTTTGTATCAGTGGATGTATGAGGGCCATTATCCCTGGTATGGGTGCCCTAGACTGTTATATTATTTAGATTGATTAATATAACGAATTTAGGTTATTGTACATAATTTGTGTATATTTTGTGCACTAGTAGATTTATTGCTGTTTATATTCCGCTGTGCAAAGTAGCTTCGTTGTGATTATTGGTTTTGGTAGCGTCAGTGATTTAAGATTCTATCCTAGACATCAGGATTGTGGAAATTCAACAGTGGTATCTGATCTCTATATTCTTTGACCGATCATGAAATACTAGATTCTTAGAGAGTTTAATACAACTCTGATTATCACAGTATATCGTAGTTGGTCTCAACATTTGACCAAATAAATCATAAAGCATCTTGCAAAGCCACAATGCCTCACACCTTGCCTGACTAGCTGCCATATACTTTGCCTTTGTGCTGCTTAATGCTACTGACCTTTGTTTCCTGCTGAACCATGACACAACTGCTGAACCCAATGAGAAACAACATTCAGAAGTACTCTTCTGGTCACTAGCACTGGCAACCCAATGTGGGTTTGTGCAACCAGTCAATTTGACTCCATCACATCCAAGGGCCAAAGCATAACCCACTGTGCCCTATAAGTACCTCAACACATGTTTTGTAGCCACCCAGCGTACTCTCTTGGTGTCCATCATAAACTGACTCAATGTGTTGACTGCAAAACAAATTCCGGTCTAGTGTTGACCAGATACATCAATGAACCGATCAACTGTCGATACAAAGTGGGGTTCACCAACTCGGAATCTGGAGCATGCAACTTCTTCTAGTTGGTGATCATAGGAGTAGCCATAGGCCTACAATCATCCATACAGAATCTCCTCAAGGTATCACTTGCATACCTGCCCTGGCCCACGAAGATATGCCCATCCTCCTGCCAAACCTCCAACCCCAGAAAGTAATGCATCAACCCCATATCGGTCATATCATCCATAGGCCTACAATCATCCATACAGAATCTCCTCAAGGTATCACTTGCATACCTGCCCTGGCCCACGAAGATATGCCCATCCTCCTGCCAAACCTCTAACCCCAGAAAGTAATGCATCAACCCCATATCGGTCATATCAAACTCTGAAGCAAGATCTCTCTTGCAGTGCTAAGTGAGTCTGTCCTCCCCTGTAATAAACAAGTCATCCACATACAAAACCAAAATGAGTGGATTGTCACCTATCATGATAAAGTATAGGTTCATATCGACATCCCTCTTTTGGAAACCCATCTGCTGCAAGTAGGTATCTATCCTTTCGTACCATGCCCTCGGAGCTTGCTTCAGTCCATACAACGCTTTCTTGAGCCTACATACATGAGACTCCCTCCCATGCAACTCAAAGCCCTCAGGCTGCTCAATATACAGTTCCTCTTGTATAACACCATTGAGAAAGACAATCTTCACATCCATTTGGTGAATCCTCCATCCCATCTCAGCTGCTATAGATATCACTGCTCTAATGGAAGTATAACGAGCAACCGGTGCAAAGGTCTCTTTATAGTCAACTCCCTCTACTTATGAGAATCTTTGCGCCACAAATCGAGCTTTGAACCTCTCAATGCTGCTATCCACAACATGTTTGATCTTGTAGAGTCACCTGGAAGTCACCACTGACTTCCCCTCATGATGTGGAACTGCCTCCTAGACATCATTCTTCATGATAGATGCATACTCCACCATGGCATCACTCCAAATCTACTAATTGGCGGCCTCCTCAAAACTCGCTGGTTCTGTCTCCACAACATCTGCTACAAAGCCACCCAACCTCTCTGGTGGTCTGCTCTCCCTCACTGACCACTACCTCCTGAGCCTCCTTCAGGGTCTCTCGAAGCCATCTTGGCTTCCTCTTCCCTGCAGTAGTCTCTTGTGGTGGTATGGGAAAATCCTCGGCTGGTGCCTCTCCTCCCGACGAGGAGGGCTTTGCTATAACCAATGGAGATCCTGAACTCTGAGATAATGTGCTTGATGAGCCTGCACCAGGTGATCTTGAACTAGGCGAACCTGCACTTTGTGAACCTATCACCCCTGAAGAAGGTGAACCTCCTGATCCTGATGCACCACCTGATACTCCTGAAACTTGTAATGTGGCCCCCTGTTGAGGAGCTTGCTGCTCTACTTAATTATCCTCTCGAGACCTCCTCAAAGCCCTTTCCTCCTCAAATATCACATCCCGCCTTAGGACAGTCTTCCTTTGTATAGGAAGATATATACGGTAGGCTCTGCTGGTCTCACTGTAACCCACTAGGATACCCCTCTCTGCAGTTGGTTCCAACTTAGTCCTCTTCTCTTAAGGGAAGTGTCAATAGGTAAGGCACCCAAATATCCTAATGTGCCTAACTTCCAACTTCTTGCCAGTAAATAACTCCTTAGGAGTCTTGCTCCCCAAGACTCTGTGTGGGCTCCTGTTTTGCAAATAAACAACAGTGTCAAAATTGGACAACTAGGTCCAAACTCCATGTTGTGATGCTCAGATGAAGATACCGATATTTTTATTGGATTCCTCTTTCAGAGAGGTGTAAGATCCATATAAAATTTATCTTAATCCCATGAGCAGAACATTTATTTTGAATTTATTATTTATAATAAATTATATGTGCAGGTCGGCCTTAAGGTTTTACACCCCCAGCAGATGTGTCACACACCTCAATGATGTGTATAAATACAATCAACTTTGGAGAGCATTTCACACTCACTCATCACATCATCTTCTTCTCTTCTGATCTAGTACAAGCTACTTGGAGGACAATTTCGATCCACACGTGGGAAGAAGGACGAATTACTACAGCCAAGGAGAAGGACGAAATTGCTGCAACTAGGGTTTCCACGAAGGTTTGACCAGCGTTGACTTTGGTCAACGCATGGTCCAAAGAGGCTGAAATTTATTAGATCTCTACTTTGGAGGCCGCACATTGGCACAAGAACCCAGGTCAAAGGTTGACCGGGTTGGCGCTCGCGTTGACTTTGATGCGGTGCCGCCTCGCGTTTTTGGACTTTTCTCCGGAGTTGACTTGTCTCCCCAAGACCATTTGAGTGACAGTATGTGACATTCTGGGGTTAATGATCAATATTACTTACTGCTGAAGCATCCTTGCTGGACCGTAATTCACCCTTCTATTTCTCCTCGTTTAAGTTATATCTTTCATGATCCATTTGCATGTTTTACCAAAGATATTTGCATTTTCAACTGTTTAAAGATTATTGCACAAAAGTTGCATCAAGCATAGAACATCTACACAAATTTACATGGTATCAGAGCTAAGGTGACGACAAGCCCTAACTTATAGCAATCACCATCTAAGAAAAATGGGTTCCACAAGTTATGACTTCAAGGAGAATGACAAGCTGACTGGAAGGGATGACTTCCATGCCTGGAAGATGATATTAGATCTCAAATTGGAAGACCATGATCTCATGGACCATGTACTGGGTAAGATACAAGAACCTCCATCCAATGCTACTGCTGCTGCTAAAACCAAGTATAAGAAGGGGGAGATCAAAGCAAAGCTGATGATCAAGGAATCCATTCATAAAAGCCTGGTGGCCTACATCTCTGAGTTGGGTACATCTAAAGAGATGTATGATAAACTGATCCTAATGTTCAAAGTAAACAATGTAAACCAAGTGCTATTCTTCAAGAATCAATTGAAGAATTTAAAGAAAGGCAGGGATGAGTCTATCCAAACATACTTTCTAAAATTGACCGAGATTAGGAACAATCTGCTAGCTATTGGGGAGACAATAGCCGATCGTGAGATGGTACTCACCGCACTTGGAGGACTCCCATATGAATGGCAAGTATTCAACACTACCATTCTCAATAATAGTACAATTCCTAACTTTGACGAGCTACTGTCCAGATGCATGCAAGAAGAGACAAGAATGAAGGAATATGAAAATGACAGGAATGCTGCCTATGTTGCTCATTCTATAAAGAAGAACTCTGGTGGCTCTAAGAACAAAGGAAGAACAAGGGCCCAAGGAAAGAAGGGCAAGTGTTTCACTTGTCATAGGCCTGGTCACTATGCTAGAGAATGTCCTTTCAAAAAGGATTCTCCCGATAGTGATGACAACAACAATAACCGGAGGAATGGAAATCAAAGAAACAACAGGTCCAAAGGAAAGAGGAAGGCTCCCTCTGATGGAAACAATCAACCTTTCAAAAGGTCTAGAAACTCCAGGGATGAAGAGTCAAATGTTGTTGATAAAAGAAATGAATACATTCTTGTATCTGCTCTCTCTGCTACATCCCCGCCCGACACTATGGATGTCTAGCTGATAGATAGTGGTGCCGCAAGACACATCACTGGGTTCAAGGAAGCACTCTCTGACATGGTTGAGAAGGATACTAATCTGGAAATTATTCTTAGAGATAATGCCACATATCCCGTAAAAGGGACAGGGACTGTGACCCTCCACTTGTCTCAAGGACAAGTCCTACATTTGCAAGATGTACTCTATGTACCAAAATTGAAGAAGAACCTTATGTCTATATCAACGATTGAAGACAAAGGCTTCAATGTGGCATTCATTGATGGAAAAGTGCGCATGTGGAAGAAGAATCTCAAGGAAGCTATCGTGATTGGTTTTAGAGTTGGAACACTCTACCAGGTAGAAGGAAGTCCTCTAGGAGCTATGACATGTGATACTATCCGACAAACTGAACTATGGCACCGAAGGTTTGGACAACTTCATTACAAGGCCCTTCCCGAAGCAAGGAAGGTGGTGACAGGGATGCCCGACTTTGGAAATAATCATGAAGGTGTATGTAAGGGTTGTGCCGAAGGAAAGCATACAAGGGGACCTTTTCCCTCAAGTGTCACAAAGACATCTGATATTTTGCAACTGGTCCATTCTGATCTATCTGGTATGCTGCCCGTAACATCCCTGGGAGGATGTTCTTACTATATGACATTTACTGATGACTTCTCCCGCAAAACCTGGATATACTTCTTGAAGAAGAAGGATGAGGCTTTCATGTGGTTTCGTACCTTCAAAGCCTTGGTGGAAAACATGATAGGGAAGAAGATCATGATTTTGAGGACTGACAATGGCACTGAATACGAGTCAAATAAGTTCAAGGCAAGATTTGTTGCCCGTGGCTTCTCTCAAAAGGAAGGAGTAGATTATGATGACATATTTGCACCTGTGGCACGATATACCACCATTCACAATTAATCATAGCCCTTGCTAGCCATGCAAGGATGGAGTCTTCATCGATGGATGTCAAGATTCGCTTTCAAGATGGGAAGAATAAAAGAAGAGGTGTAGTGTAGAACAACCTCTCGGGATTGAAGTTCGTGGATTCAGACACTCATGTCTCGCAAGTTGAAGAAAGCCTCATGGGTTGAAGCAAGCACCCGTAGCTTGGTACGAGAGTGGATAGTTACTTGATGAAGCTTAGGTCATCAAGTAATGCTTAGCATCCGAACCTTTACTCAAAGAACAGGGAAGCCTCTCATTCTCGTGTTGTATGTGGACGACCTCTTCCTGACAGGTGCTGACCCTCTCATTCATCAATGCAAGAGGGAGCTCGTTGCTGAGTTTGATATGAAATACCTAGGACTGATGCACTACTTCCTAGGCCTGGACGTCTGGCAGAGACTTGGCGAGATTTTCCTTTCTCAAGGAAAATACATTGTGCAACTTCTGGAAAGATTTAGTATGGTGGATTGCAAGTCCATGTCGACACCAATGGAACTCAACTTCAAGAAGTTGAGTGGCAGCGCTGCTGGGCCTGTATTGGCCAATCCTACTGAGTATCGTCAACTCGTAGGGGCTCTGATGTTCTTAGTGAACACCCGTCCAGATATATGTTTTGCAGTGAACACTTTGAGTCAACACATGGTTGAGCCTCATCACTTTCACTGGGTTGGTGCCAAGAATCTTCTGAGATATCTTCGGGGCACGATAAACCATGGGCTGAGATACACTGCCGGGAGTGTGACACTCCGTGGATATACTGATGCCGATTGGGCTGGCAGTGTGGTGGATCGTAAGAGCACATCGGGATGCTGCTTCAATCTTGGTTCTGCTTCGATCTCATGGATGAGCAGGAAGCAGAAGTCGGTGGCTTTGAGCACCACTGAGGCCGAATACATTGCAGCAAGTATGGCCTGTTGTGAAGCAGTTTGGTTGCGAAAGCTCTTTAGTGAGCTGTTTGGACATGTGCTAGATACCACTGTGATACTCTGTGATAACCAGAGTGGGATTCGTATGACTGAGAATCCCGTGTTCCACGACCGATCCAAGCATATTGATATCAGGTACCACTTTATCCGGGATATGGTACAGCGAGGCGCCGTAAGGCTCGATCATATAGGAACTGATGAGCAGGTCGCGGATATTCTCACTAAGCCCCTGGGGAAGGTCAAGTTCCTAACCTTTCGTGAGAATCTTGGTATCGTGGAACGACCCTATGATGTGGGTCTCGTTGGACGATGAGCTCTGGGAGCTCTGGGGGGCTTTGGGGATAGCTTCTCGGAGCTATAAGCACTCACGGGGCTAGGCTTGCCGAACCTTGTGGTGCTTCTGCCCCACCGTTGTGATTATTGAGTTGGTTCACCTCTCATTATCTGTGCCCCGTATGCATCCTACCCATTGAGTTCAGGGCTCATGGGAAGTACCTCTCATTTGGCCAATGAGATGGGAAAAGCTAGAGACCAGTAGCAAAGACTGATGGACGCATCAAAGATTGCCATACTCTCTATCTAGGATGGCACGGTCCAACCACTCGATCTGGGATCAAGTCTAGTGAGCTCTCGGACCTCCGCCTGACTTCGGGTCAGATGAACCAACTTTGGGTTGGTTGGAGACTCTTTGTGAGTCCGATAGAGGTTTCGGACCTCTGGGCTGAATTTGTCAGCTGGGGGATGATGTCTTTGTAACTGACCCACTTCTGTTCTGAAATAAAGAGGCCAGCAAAGCAAGTTACGGCGGGATGACGCACGATGTTTGATTGCACTGGTGGATGGAGTTCTCCCTAGTTGAGAGGGAGTGTTAAAATTGGACAACTAGGTCCAAACTCCATGTTGTGATGCTCAGATAAGATAACGATATTTTTATTGGATTCCTCTTTCAGAGAGGTGTAAGATCCATATAAAATTTATCTTAATCCGATGAGCAGAACATTTATTTTGAATTTATTATTTATAATAAATTATATGTGCAGGTCGGCCTTAAGGTTTTACACCCCAAGCAGATGTGTCACACACCTCAATGATGTATATAAATACAGTCAACTTTGGAGAGCATTTCACACTCACTCATCACATCATCTTCTTCTCTTCTGATCTAGTACAAGCTACTTGGAGGACAATTTCGATCCACACGTGGGAAGAAGGACGAATTACTACAGCCAAGGAGAAGGACGAAATTGCTGCAGCTAGGGTTTCCACGAAGGTTTGACCAGCGTTGACTTTGGTCAACGCATGGTCCAAAGAGGCTGAAATTTATTGGAGACTTCGATTTTGGGAGGCCGTACACATTGGCACAAGAACTGAGGTCAAAAGGTTGACCGAAGTTGGAGCTGCGTTGACTTTGAAGGACGAAATTGCTGCAGCTAGGGTTTCCACGAAGGTTTGACCAGCGTTGACTTTGGTCAACGCATGGTCCAAAGAGGCTGAAATTTATTGGAGACTTCGATTTTGGGAGGCCGTACACATTGGCACAAGAACCGAGGTCAAAAGGTTGACCGGTTGAGCCGCGTTGACTTTGATGTTGCCGGGCCTGCGTTGACTTTTCTGGACAACGTTGACTTTTCTGGAGTTGACTTGAGTTGACTGGGTGACTGATTTGAGGATTGTTGTGACACATTCTGGGTTGGCTGATCAAGGAGACTTTGCTGGTTGAAGCATCCTGTTGACCGCCATAACGCACCTTCACATTCTTCTGTTTCTGGTTTGTCTTCTATAGATCCATTGGTATGTTCTATCAGCATTTTACTTAACTGTTTGGGTGATTGTTGTAATAAAAGTAAAGCTGCATCAAGCATAGAACATCTACAAAAATTTACAGTAAGGCACCCAAATATCCTAATGTGCCTAACTTCCAACTTCTTGCCAGTAAATAACTCCTTAGGAGTCTTGCTCCCCAAGACTCTGTGTGGGCTCCTGTTTTGCAAATGAACAACAGTGTTACCTGCCTCTACTCACAAGAAGAAAGGTAATCTATGATCATGCAACATCGCTCTAGTTGCACCCATAATGTCTTGTTCTTCCTCTCTGCCACCCCATTCTGCTAGGGGTTATAAGGCACAATGAGCTACCTCTTGATGCCAACACTCCCACAAAAATCCCTCATCTCAGTGGAGGTATACTCGCCTCCATTGTCTAATCTCAACACCCTGATTTTCCTCCTTGTCTGGTTCTCCACAAGAACCTTAAACTCTTGGAATCTCTGGAAGACCTCATCCTTGGTCTGGAAGTAAATCTAGGTCTTCTTGGAGTGGTCATCAATGAAGGTCACATAATAGTCATATCCACCCAATGAAACATGGGACATAGGACCACATACGTCAGAATCAGTGTTGCAGGAAACGTCCCCCCTTTAAGGATCCAAACCAGGAATCGCGTCCCAGACGCGTCCGTGGGGGATCCTCCGTCGGATCCGCAATTCGAAATTTCGGAACCATGGATCGGGTCGGCGAAGACGGTTCCTAGAATTCGGAACCGTATTGGCCTGATCCACGGTTCCTAGAATTCGGAACCGTATTGGCCTGATCCACGGTTCCAAATTTATGAACCACGGATCCGATGACGGATCCTCCGCGGATCGAGAACAAATCCTTCACGGATCGGAAGGGAGACGAGCGGTTCCATAGAGTTCCACAAAGTTCTAAATATTTTTTTATTTTTTATTTGACTTAAGTTGGGTTGGGGCTTTTTGGACACTCCCAAGGTGCCCCCGTGATGCTCCTTAGATGCTTCCTAGATGCTCCGTCATGGTAATGTTAAATTCTTAAAGTAAAGGTGACATTCTCCTTTATTTTTCATTTTCATCCTTTTACTTAAATTTTTAACGTTACCATGAAATGACTCAAGATGTATGAGAGTGGTTCCAGCCTCATCGGACTTCATATGGAGAAAATAGAATTTCATATCCTATTCAAAATTCAACAGACTTAGTTTTTAGGAATTCAGGATCAATGGTATTGTGGCATTTCATTAGGTTATATCATGTATGAGGGTATGTGATTAGCATTTAATCAAGAGCACCAAGCCCTATATGTACCCTAGTGTTGGTAGTGTTAATTGTTGAACTCCTTTGTCATGTCGTTAGCAAAAAATTACATTTCAATCAAGTGAAAATCATCGATCAAGCATGTTAAGTTCTTTCTACCATATTTTAAGGCTTGCATTAGCAATTTTGACTAATGTCCCTAGATAATCGAGGTAGAGGCAAAGGCTAGACAAGAGGAGAAGAATCTAGATTCTAGATGGTTAATGCATCTAAATGGTTGATACTCGAATAATTAATCATTAATGTGCAATGGATGTCATATCTGTTTTGATTTATGTACAAATATGCATGTTTCCATATCTTCTACAATTAATTTGGTATTTTGGATGTTTTTTTAATATAAATGCAAATAAATAAATAAATAAATATATATCCAAGACGCTTCGCTTCCTAGAATTTTTGGAAATGACGCTTCCGCATCCTCGCTTCCAAAAAACATCCCCGCTTCGTCCCTGCTTTGTGCAACATTGGTCAGAATGAATCAAATCAAGGATACCTGCAACTCTACTGTCACTACTCGGAAAGGTGTCTTGGTGTACTTTCCCAAATCACACCTCTTGCACACATCATGATGCTTTGTGTCGAAGTCAGGCAAACCTGTAACCATCTCTATCAACATCCTGAAAGATCCATGGTGCAAGTGGGCCATCCTCTTGTGCCATAGCTCACACAACACATTGCTACTGGTCTGCGCTACCATAGCTCGAAGAGGCTAAAACACAAGTCTGTATAGTCTCCCACTACGAGCTCCAATCACATGAGCAGACTCGATATTGGATCCTCTGAGATATATCAACACTTGTCCCTTTCGGAACAATACCTCAAACCCCCTGTCCTCCAAGCTAGAGATTGATATCAAACTCTTCTTCAACCCCAGAACATAAAGAACATCTGTCACCTTCAGAGGAGGTGATGACTCCCTCTGAAATGAAATTGTCCCCACTCTTGCCACTTTGAATTTGGAGTTGTCTCTAAAAGGTTCGTGAAGTGCTCTCTAACTCCGGTCATATGGCAGGATGCTCCGCTGTCAATGAATCATGTGCGGGAAGATGTGACATGAGTGGCTAAACTCACCACCGAAGCACACTTTGAATCAAATATAGCCGCAAAATCATCCACATCAGCTGAAGTTGCAACTCCCTGTTTCTTCTTTCCCTTCTTGTTGGGACATTGAACAACATAGTGACCCATCTTACCACCTGCATTTCACTTTGCTCATGTCCTTCTCCTTAGCGTTCTTCTTCCCCTTCTCTTGCTCTGCTCCAGTAGAAGACCCCTTTTTGGCCTTCTTCTTCTTTCCCTTCGCTGCAAGAGCAACATTCTCCTCTTCACCTACCCCACCACTCTTGCTTACCCCCTTTGCAGTCCTCCTGATATCCTCTTGGATGAAATCGTCCCAACTCCCACATCTTCCCCCAACCAAGAAAATGCTCTCTGGCCACCAAGCCATGGATAAAACCATCCCACTTCTCGGTGAACCCATCTAAGGCAATCCTAACCAACTGTTCCTCTGGAACAACCTCTTCAATGGAAGCTAACTCATCCTTCACCTGTGAGACTTCGGTGAGGTAAGATGTCATACTGTCGGTCTTGGTCATCTTGGTTTTGCGTTACTTTTGTCTCAACACCATCTTCCTGTTCTCATTAGAACTCTGGTGTAAAGAGACCAAAGACTCCCACATCTATATCTCATCTCGAACACATGAGGGAATACATGGTCCTTGATGGCATCTATAGGGATCCTCTTTGCCTTCACATTCTTCTTGTTGAACTCCAACTTTGAACTGAGCTAGATCAATGGTTGCTTGTGCAACTACTGCAAATCCCACACTTCCAACTTCCTCCAGTAAAAGCATAATTCTCTCCATCCATGGGCCAAAGTTTCCAGCCCCTACCAATCTGTCCTTTACTTTCAACCCAGTAGCCATGACCCCACAACCAACAATTTGGAGCAAATCTGTGAGCTAGAACCTTCCTCCCTCTGAACTGTTGAAGTCTTTGGGTTTCTGACAAGGTTTTGGTTCATTGTAGAAGAATTTAATACTTGCTGCCCTCTTTATCAGTTGAGTGAAATTTGAGATCTGAGCCTTCATACTTGCTCTGATACCATGTTGATATTTAATAATCTGCACCCTTAACCTAGTTTACAATTTTGCATTTGTTTATTTAGGCCCAACCCACATGTTTTGTCATGATGATATAAATCTCATAATGCATTTATTGCAAACATAAAGAGTGCTTCTACTCTTTTTCACTTTCCTAATAGCTGATAATCAATCCAAAATTAAATGCAAGCGTTCAACACATAAGAGACACTTGTTTTTGGTAAAACTGACCCCAGAAAAACTCCACAGTCTCTTGGGGAAAATTGGTCTTCGAAGGAGGATATTATTGCTTGAGAAATTATAAAATAAGTACATAAAAACACTATAATTATCTCCCATTTTACTTCTTTATATATATCTCTTTCTTTTTCTTTTTAATATACTTTGACTTTCCTTCTCTCTTTTATTATTTTTAATATAAATTCTTCCTTTTTTAATATTTCTTCAATTTTTTTATATAAATTATTCTCCCCTTTTTCTTATATATCTTTTAAAAAATTCTCTGGTTTGTTTTTCCCCCTTTTTTTTTTATTATGGCCAAAGGCCTAGTGGCGAAAATGGAGAAACTCCAAGATTGATAGCGAAACGCTTCAGTCACGACGACAACAAGGTTGACGATTTTTATGGTCAAAGACCTGGATCAAGGAGCGTAGCTCTGTGCAGCGATGAGCGGCCAGAAGATCGACTGTTATGATACCAAATGAAGCGAATAAAGTTCCTTCTCAGGTTAAAATACTCCAGAACACTTGGAATACAAAGATATCCATGAGGATACAAATATTATATTATAAAAGATATGAGATAGATAGATGATAAAATGTTACAATGAGGCCCTGCTTATATACCTACGCAGGTGACCTTTCATGACTGGGCATGTCTCTTAGACATGCCCTTTCACTAACTTAATGACTACTTACATAATCCTTAATTGACTATTTAATAATTACATTTGTTATATTCGTTATGAATTATATTCATAACATGCTTAATATACACCTTCTCAATTATCCCGTTGAGGAAAATAGCCTTTACATCCATCTGATGTATTCTCTACCCCATTTATGAATCTACAGACATAATTGCTCTAATGGATGCATATCTGACAATAGGTGTGGATGTCTCGTAATCCACTCCCTCATTTCGGGAGAACCCTCTCGTCACAAACCTTGCTTTGTACTTCTCGACACTGCCATCAGTGACATGTTTGATCTTATAGATCTATCGAGGAGTGACCACAAACTTTCCCTCTGGTCTCGACACTTTGTCCCACACATCATTACTCATGATGGAGCTATACTCCTCCACGATGGCATCCCTCCAGACCTACTCATCTATAGCCTCCTCAAAAGTGGAAGGGTCAGACTCATTAACGCTGCTCGACAATGCCAAATAACTGGAAAATCTTGTTACTAGTCTGTGATGTCTAAAGGTGCTGCTAGGAGCTTCCACATGCTCCTCAACATCCCTCAAGGTCTTCTTGGCTTATCTTGGCTGATCTCGAAGGACTATCTAGCTCATCCTCCATATTCGTAGACTGTGTCCTTATTGCTGACGTTGTTGGTCCCTGTTCAACCTTAGGAGCTTCTTGCTCCTGATCCTCTTCCACTGTTGCTATTTCTCATGAGATCTCTTAAGGGTCTTGCCCTCATCAAATATGACATCTTGACTCAAGATCGCTTTCCTCTATCTTGGAATGTAGACTCATTAGGCCTTTGAGACCTCATTGTAGCCCACAAATACACCCTTTCTGATACGAGCTCCAACTTAGTCCTCTTCTTTGTGGGAACATGTACATAATCTGGATTACCGAAGATGTGCAAATGGCTCACATCTGATTTTGCTCCTATAAACAACTCCTCAAGAGTCACGTCCTCAAATATCCTGTGAGGACACCTGTTGTGCACATACACAGCTATATCGTAGGCCTCCACCCACAAAAACATAGGTAATTCCTAATTATAGATCATCGCCTCTTTGGGTCCATTATGGTCTTGTTTTTCCTCTCGACAACCCCATTCTGTTGAGGGTTGTAAGGTATCGTGAGCTCCTTCTTAATCTTTGCTTCCTTGTAAAAATATTGGAACTCATTGAAGGTATATTGTCCCCAATTATCTGATCTCAACACTTTAATTTTCTTCCTGGTTTGGTTCTCCATAAGAGCTTTGAACTCCTAAAACCGATCAAAGACCTCATCTTTGGTCTTTAGGAAATAAATCTAAGTTTTCCTGGAAAAATCATCTATGAATGTCGCAAAGTATAAGGACCTTGTGATCGATGTCATAGACATAGGACCAAAAATGTATGAGTGCACCAAATCTAGCAATCACTTAGACCCGGTCTCACCACGAGGATACACAACCTTGGCTTGCTTGCTAAGTGCATACCCTTTACGCACTCCATCTTGCTCCACCCCGATCTCTGGAAAACCTGTAACCATTCTCTGCAACATAGGGAGAACTCTGTAGTGTAGGTGTCCCATCCTCCTATGCCATATCTCATTTTTGTTGTCACTCTCATGTATGAGAGCCTTGACTGACTGTCCTCTCAACAGATAGAGATATCTCTCCATTCTCCCATTTACACGCTTCTTGTTGGGATCAACTCCTTTTGACCCAATAACCACTCCACCTCCAGTAAAGCTGACTTCTAGTCCTTTGTCTTCTATGGTCGAAATTGAAACGAGATTTTTTTCCAAACTTGGTACATACAATACTTTGTTCACCTGCATGATAACACTTGAGCCCATTTGGAACTCAATACTGCTAGTGCCTTCTACTGCATACTTGGCCTTATCACCAAGCTCCACATGTACATCCCCAGCCCATCTGGT
Organism: Pinus albicaulis; assembly: GCA_034641835.2. Lineage (NCBI taxonomy): Eukaryota > Viridiplantae > Streptophyta > Pinopsida > Pinales > Pinaceae > Pinus > Pinus albicaulis. The sequence continues at coordinate 188,481,988 of CM076578.1, read as the reverse complement.
CATGTTGGTGAAGACGTCTCGAAATCTCGTCATGTGGCGAGATGCTCCACTATCCACAAACTAGACACCTCTCATGATGGTTCCAAAAAGGTAAGACACCAAGGCAAAATTTTTCTCAAACTTTTCGGCCATCTCTTCTATCTCTGTAGTGGTAATCGTAGCTGTATTTCCCTTGCCCTTCTTCTTGTTTGGACATTGACTGGAAAAATGCCCAAACCTGTGACAAGCAAAGTACTTGACTTTGTTCATGTCCTTTTTCTTTTTATTATGTGAAGGTCCTCCCCCACTCTGGTTTTGCCTGGCCTTTCTTTTGCCATTTTTTTCTTGCATAGCAAGAGTAAACTCATCTTTCTCCGTAGTACCCTTTCGTTGTCCTCCTATCAATGAGTTCTCTTAGATCTCCTTCTGGATGAAGTCATCCCACAACCAACTCCAATCAGGAAGCTGCTGCGTAGCTAGAATCCCATCTACAAAGGTGGTCCAATGCTTAACGTAACCCTTCAAAGCAATTTTCACTAGCTCCGAATCTATGACGACTTCCCCAACAGCTACAAGCTCATCACAAGCTTGCTGGATCCTTGTGAGGTAAGATGTCACGGTCCGAGATCTGCTCATTTTGATGTTGTTTAAATTTTCCCGCAACACCATTTTCTTGTTTTCATTTGTGCTTTGATAAAGACCAATCATAGCTACCCACATTTAACGTCTGGTGTCCTTCCTTGATATGTTAGGAATTATGTGATCCCTCACACCATCCAAAATTACACACCTTGTTTTCATATCTTTAATATTATGCTCCGTTGCAAGGTTTGGATCTGAAGGAACCTAAATGTTTGTGTTCAGAAGATCCCACAAACCATTCATCTTAGGATCATGGTAATTCGCTCCTTCCAGGCACTGAAATTAGTGGCTCCATCCAACCCGTCTTCATATCACAAACTACTTAGTGATGCCATCTTCACAAACCGACCATGGCCATAAAACCCATTTGCAAAATTTAAAAAAATCTGCTATCATAAAAAAGAGAAGCTCACTGTTGTAAACTTGCATGATCTTTCTCTCTCTCTCTCAGAGAGTTATCTAGTCAGCCTTGATACCATGTTGAGTTTCCAAATACCAGTTATTTTCTCATGGCAATTAATTTTATTCCCAACAATTTATTTATTTAGCCAAAAATAAAATCACTGGTATTTTTAACATCTAGAAATATATATATGCAACGAAATTTAAATTAGAGAGATCAATCACATATTGCAAAAATAATTCACCGACAATAATTCTCTGCCACCTATTAATCTGGAAAATTTGGGGTTTCAACCCACAAAGATACACAGAAAAATACAATAACTGGAACCTGTAACTCGGTCCCCACAGGATGAATTTGGCCCAAGGAATTCGGCCACCTAGAAATCAGCCTGGAGAAATTTAGCCTAATCTCTCTGCTAGCAAGTCTACCCTGCATCCCATCACGTGCTGCTATTGTGCCCTAGGAAATACGATCTCCAAAAAATCGACTACTCCAATAAAAATGACCTCTCACCAACAACTCGACATCTTGGATTCGCCCTCAAATTATTTCGTACTTCTCCTCCTCTGTGCTTCAGTCTATTGAGCCACTCACACTAGAGAAAATCACTCTCTTGTTGTGATTCATTCTATTGAGTTCTTGTGTGTCTTCATCTCTTTGCTAGGCTTCTTTTATAATCTTCATTAAACCCAAATTTCTAACTCTAATCTCCCATCTAGAAGATCTTGGAGAGATTATTTTTAAGTCACTTAAATAATTAAACTATTATCCTTAGAAAATGACTTAATAGTCCATAATAATTAATTGACTTTAATTATTCTACTTTTCCTAAGTTAGACTTAGGAAAGAAGACATAAATCACTTACTCCCCCAAGCAAGCACCTACAGAGGCAATAAACCATCTCCCACATGCTTAAGACACTAAGCCTATGTAGAACACCTTCCAAAGCTACCACAAGCTTCAACAAAGCTGAATATGGGGGAGTATTTGTTGGTTAGTCCCATGATTGCAATCCTAATGTGTAATGTTCCCGGGAAATTAATTGCTAATGGGACTTATTAGCCTACCCATCCCTGTTGGCTATAGTCCTCCATAAAGGGGAAAAAACCCCAAAATATCCATTGTTGGGCAAGTTTTGGGGTAGTTGGGTGAAAAACCCAAAAACTAGGGTTTTGAGTAAGATTTACTCAATCATTTAATAAGATGAAACCCCTCTAGAAAATCTATAAATAGAGGAGGATTAAATTCATTTTGGGGAGCATTGTGGATCATTTAATCTCTGTTTTCTTTGAGCTTGAGGCTATAAGGGTTTAAGACCCCTTTTCCTTCTACTAATTTTGGTGGTGAAAGATTCCACCCTAGTTAGTTCTGTGTTTTTTTCTCTATTTCTACTTTGTTTTACAAAAGAGGGAGATTCTGTCTAAAGATTAGTAGACTTTTGGTGAAAATCTGAAGAATATTCATGGCCAATAACATAAGTATATTAAGAAGACTAAAGAAAGGGTACCGAAGCTATTTTGAAATACATGCAGTGACCTTGAACCTAAATTAAAGTGAATCTCCTAGATTGACCAAGATCTCTTCAGGCAAAGCAATCAAACACTATTCTGGAATGCTATGCGGCTTGTTTGAGGCAGTGTTTTAAAAACTGGCCGAGCTGACCGAGCCAACCCACTGGCCGGATCGGCGTGGTAGAAAAACCGGTCCAGAGGCCGGTTTGTGACTGAACCGGCCGAGTTGGTCATCGAATCGGCCAGTTCGGTCACAAATCGGCCGACTCGGCTAAGTCCGAGTTAGACCGGCCGAGCCCCGGACAACCGACCGAGCCACGTACAACCGGTCGTAGACCCCAGTAATGGCCCAAAACAAACCCCAAACCGGAATTAAATTGATGTTTAGGGTTTTTTGGTATGCCCTCTAACCCCTCCCAATCCTTTAAAAGATACCCAACCCCTTTCATTTCCTCGCAGCTATCTCATTGCATTTGAGTGAGCATTTGTGAGGAATTTGTGAAGAGTTGTGGAGTTGGTTTTTGGAGCAGCATTGAGGAGTCTCTTGGGCAATCTTTGGAGCATAGTGAGGAGCTTCCTGGACAGTCATTGGAGCAACATTGAGGAGTTTTTTTGTTGGAGAAACATTGAGGAGGCTAGAGCCTAGAGGTATTTTTTTTTCACTTTTAAAATTTGCCTTTGCTTTTTTTTTTTTTGTAATTCTGGAAATTGAAAATATAATTTTTTGTGAAAGAAATGAACATAGAATGAGTAGTTTTTTTTGTTTTCATTTTCAGATTTAAACCTTTAATTTCCAAGTCCAAATATCAGTCCAAAATGGCTCCTAGAATGAAAGACGTTGCTTGGGTATATGCTGAGATGATTAATGATAAAATGCATTGCCAATATTGTAAGAGAAATTAAGGGGGGTGGAGGGGGTATTCATAGGCTGAAACTACACGTGGCTGGTCTTAGAGGCCAAATTACTCCATATGAAGCATCAATAGAAGAAATTGGGGAAATTAGGAAGGAGTTAAAGAGATCAATTTCGAAAGTTTGAGGAAGACAAAGCTAGGCAAAAAGAAATAGAGGCTGAAATTGGGAGGAAGAGGAATATAAAACACATGATGGCTGCCAACCCCAATTTTGATTATGAGGGCTCTTCATCTATTCCTTGCACTGATGCATCAAACCTCTTTGGCTGTGTTCCTCCCTCTTTGGAGTCTATTCAAGAAAAGGGTAAGGGTACGATGAAAAATAAGGGTACTATCAAAAGTTTTTTCACACCGTCCTCTCTCTCAGTGCACATGGTCCTAAAGCTAATAGAGGTCAAATGCAGCCCACTTTAGATCAGCATTGGAAGAAAGAATTGAGAGAAATTGCTTGTGATTACATAGCTAGATGATGGTATGATGCTGATATCCCCTTCAATGCTTCTCGTTTACCATATTATGAACCTATGTTTGATGCCATATTTGCTGCTGGAAAGGGCTTCATAGGCCCTACTATGCATGAGTTAAGGGGATCTCTTTTGCAAAAAGAGATTTTGTCCATTGATGAATATTTGAGAGATTTTAAAAACTCATGGGCAAAAACAGGATGTACCATCATGTCAGATGAATGGACTGATCAGAGGAACCGAGTCATTGAAACCGAACTGGCTGAGTCAATAGCAAGTCGAAGTCAGAGTCGGAGTCGACCCTCGGCCAGTTCGGAACCCGAGTCAGAGTTTGAAAACATTGGTTTGAGGTATATAACACAGTTGCTGAAGTAGATTGTAAATACTCTGGGATAGGCATCTGAAGTGGTGCGAGTTGCCTATAATGCAACTCGCTTATCATAACCCTCCTAGGTATCGGGTGATTTTGCAGGTCAATGTGATGGTCAAATCCGGAATCCGCGTAACTATCCTCTGTGCCGCGTAGAACAATCTTGTGTGCAGTGACAGACATTGTTGATTCTGTACGGTAACATTCTAGTCAAATCCTGAAGCTGCGCAATTATTCAGTGTGATTGTGTGGAACAATTTCGTGTGCAGTTCTTAGTGTTTAATTCCTGAAGCAGCTGATCCATTGCATGTAGTATTCCTGGAGCAGATTTAACTATAGAACGACTATTCTCTGTGGCTGCATCACGGAGTAACTTTGGATCACCCTTGTAATAATTCTGGAGTAGATTAATTACAGATCGAATGTACGTTGGAGCAGTCACTGTCCTGAGGTCATAAAACTTAGTGAGACAATTGCTGTCCTACCTCAGGAGTTTATTTCTGATAGACGACTTTAGTTGGGACAATTGTTCAGAGCGTAGAGTTAGAAATTAGCCTCAGTCTTATACACTGTTAGTAAGGTTCTTTTTTGCAAGATGTCATTCGTATGTGTTTGGTTGTAAAATATTGATTACAGAATTGGGTTGCTGGATCATCAATTTGTTTACCGTGAACTTTGAGATATTACTGTTTATTATTGTTATCAAAACAATTGTGTATTTTATGAAGAAATGCCTGCCGCCATGAGAATGTAATAAACATTTGTTAAAAAACCTAAGTGAAATAAGAAGCCCTACGGAAAAAATTGCACTAGGCCATTACAATGGTATCAGAGCAGAAGTCCTGCCAGCTTGGATGGTCTGTGAAAATGGACCCACCGCAAGCAAATTTTTGGGAAAAGTATGCAGAGTTTTGGAAACAAGAAGCAGAGTCTTGGAAGAGGTTAGAAGAGCAGCAAGCAGAAAGGATCCAAAGATTAGGAGAATTCAACAAAAATTCCACAACTGAAGCAAAGGAAAAGGCATGGTCATGGCTATGCAAGAAACAGACAAGTGGCCATAAGGACCAGGGATGTCATAATTTGGTTGACCAAGGTTCTCGTAGTCCATACAAGGACTCTGACATCTACAATAAAGTGGTTCAGATGTCTTTACCCACATCAGATGTCAACTCTTTCAAAGATTGTACAAAGGATAATTAATTAATTATTTTGAAACAAATCCTGAGCTTGGAAGGAAATTTGTAAAGCATGCCAAGCTAATGATCCAAGTGTCAGAAAAACCAACAAAAGTAGCCAAACCAGAACAACAAAATGCAGAAAGTTTGGATGCAATCTGGGTTGAAAAGATCAATGTGCTAGAAAGAGAGCAGATAACTCCCTCAGGAGAAACATTTACAAAGATGCATCAGCCAAAGCCAAAATCAGGATTGTCCAAGAAACAATACATAGAAACTGGTCAAGAGAACAAGGAATGAAATATATATTCAATTGAAAATAAGATACCCAAATTGAAGAGAAAATCTGATATTCTCAATAACAATGGCCTGGATTGTTGAGAATTTGGAGGGCTGTAGGTTAATGCAAATTCTTTTCTTGATAATTACTTGTGAGCTAACTTATGTCTTTTCTTCTTTTAACTTAGTTAATCTTTCATCAAGTCAATTATCAAAATGCACAAGACACCAAAAGTTAGGCTCCTCGAGCCAGGGCAAAACCTCTCCCTCTTGGAGAAGAAAACCGACAAAGAGTTCTTCTTATAGATCTTCAAATGACAGGTGCCATGACCAAGACTCAAACCCTTAACCTAGATATGTTTCCAAGACCTTGATCTTCAGCTTGTATATGCTTGTATTTGAATTGCTTGAACTGTGGGAAGGTCCTCACTATTGCTGCCTCTTCTCCTTATAATGATTGTCTTAATTTCAACATATGCTTTCTTCAGATCAACAACCTATACTCTTACTACACTTCTCTGCACCTAGCTTCAGCGTCCCTACTGTACTCTTCAGTTTACTTCATGCTCTTCTCCTTCAGATTCACATATATTAACATACGTTACTTCCTCTGACATCCACACAAGATACTGTTCTTTGTTAGCACTGATTGCTATCCTTTAACCACTCTGTTTTCTTGTGGATTTTTGCACTGTTATCCTGCACTTTTATCCACACTTATACACTGCCATGTGTCCACAATGTATACTTCTTTTATTCGCACTGTAGTCTCCTTGAAGATATCCGCATGCCTTTTGTTCCTTATATGCATTATCTTCCCTTTAAATATACACATGCTTTGCTGTTCCTTATCCGCATTATCTCCTTGAAGGTATCCACATACTTTGTTGTTCCTTATCCACATACCTTTCAGTTCCTTATCCGCATTACCTTCTTATAGATGTCCGCATCTTTTCTTATTTTTATCCGCAGTGTAAACCTTTATATATCCGCACTTGGTTCAGTATTATCCGCAACCCTTGACACAGGTAGATCCGAAATATTCCTGAGAATATTATTCACAAATTTTAGAGGTGTATTACAAGCTCATTTCTCTTCTATTTTGCTTAACCCAGTGGGGAATTTATAGTTGTCACTGCCTGTGGTTGAGCCAACCAACATATGAAGAGGTGTGATTGATCTTTAGGCCGACTTGTCCAACTGGTATGAAGCCGACTTCTCCAAGGAATATTCCAGCAAGTTTACAACTGTTTTTCACTGTAATTTGGAGTTGTCTTCAACGTTGCATAGTGAGCTTATTCCATAAGGTCCTGGAGCATATAGCTAGACTTAACTCAAACTTATTGGACATCAAGAAGAAGTCCATCTACTTAACAAATTATGCTCATAAAACCCATGAAGCAAATACAACAATAATATATATTTATTTTGACTTCTTCTTTTTCATAATTACATAATTACATGAAGACCGACCTAGTTACACTTTTTAACACTCCCTCTTAACTAGGGAGGTATTCATACAGGTGCATGGTCACTTTCAAACTGAAGAATCTCATAAGAAGAATTGGATTGGTAGTCGCATCTGTATAGCATCATATCAACCAGCATTGCCCTAGTGTAAGGCCTTGACTAACAGCCCCATCTCTCAACGAGACAAGGGGTTACAATGCTGGCGAGACACATGAGTAATAGACACCATAGTCATTGTCTCTCAAAGGTGTTCCCAGAGTATGACATTCTTGGACTATTCTTCTCTTGGGTAGCCAGCCCTTAAAGAATATCGGTCCACGACTACTCTTATCTTGAATGCCCTATCTCATTCTCAAAGAGTATCGAATGCCAGAAGATTACCCAATCCTCCATTCTGTCTTGCAGGTGAAGACTAGAATGATGTGTCTATCCATTTTCTTCACATGGCCTTCACTAAGACTTACGGCTGTTAGTCCTGGTCTAGTGCATGACACATGTAATAGAGAATCACATACGTCGCTCCCTCTTAACACAGGAAGGACATATTTCAAGTTTCTTCCAAGCAAGAAACTTACCACCAGGCTCCTCATCAACTAGGGTCCTGCAGCAGCAATCCAGCTACTCATGAAGAGTTCCTCCCCTCGATGTCATGGATTTCGATATTGAGGAATCTTCAACTTTTGGCTTCATAGGGCACAAATCATCCATCTCTTTCAGTCACGAGTCATGTCCACTATCAGAAAGTGATTCATCTGTCTTCCTCATCTGGTCCCCCGTTATGCCATGCTTATTTCCCTCGAATCATCCCCAAGGATCATACATCCTTTCTTATGATTAGCAACCCTAAATAAATTCATCCAGATAAGCATATACATATGAACTTTTAGAACAAAAGTTACCTTAGTGATGATCTTTCACCATGACATCTTCTTGTAGGCATCGACATCCTTCATATAGATTGACGCATCTCCTAATGATATGTTTTGTCAAGGATCTTCTTATTTACCAGAATTCTGTCAGAGTCTACATATCTTCCCAGGAGATCTCCAAGTCACATCTTCTGGGCTTTCGGATGATAACTGCCTCTTGACATGGTTGCATTTCATGATCTCTTCCTTTCTGCACATTCTCCATTCCCAGGAACTTACAACCTTTCTAGTTTCTCATTCATATACAACCACCTCATATTCCATGAGGACACATTATGTTGATTTCATCTCTCTGTGCACTGAGAGATACTCCTCCATAGATAATACTTCTAAATACATAAGTTCATTACCTGCAACCATATGACATGACTTCATAGCATCCAATGTTAGCGTATAAATATATACATACCTCATACCCTTTTTCCCTTGAGTCATCCTGTAGCAATTTCTCAAGAATGAAGAGCTTCATTCTCTTGGCATGCTCCCTCAATATCCTAGAAATCTATTTCCATGATGACCCTTGCTCTTGATGACTGCTTTCCATTAGTAATGTTATCAGAGAGTTTTTCCCGGAGTTGATTCACTAGGAGCTCCTACCATGCTTTCATCAGGATGCTACACTGCTTCCTATCATATAACCAACATAAATCACTTAAAGGAGAAGATGATCTCAATAGTAGTGGAGATCCCTTGCTTCTTTTTCTTATCAGGCTCTTTCCTCATTTCAGAGACATGGGCTTCTTTTCTATTTCTCTTGTCCTTTTTCAGATTAAGGACAATTTCTATTTTAATGCCCAAGTTCATCAAATCCAAGGCATCGTGCTTCGTCCACATTTCTTCTTTTATTCTGAGGACCAAAACTTACCGAATCTTCCTTTCTTCCTGGACATGGCTGCAAGGACGTGATTCCTTTACTTGATCCTGTAACAACTTTGGCTTTCAATCTTGTTTCCTCTATTTACATAGAGACCCTAAATCGTGGAATGTTATGACTTCTATCTTCCCGTATAATTGTGAAGTGAAATTTTCCCCATTCTTCTCATAGAGCTTTTAGCACCATTGTAGTCTTCTCCTAGTTCCTGCAGTTGATCTTAGAGATTGCTTCTCCTGCAGTACTCACAGAGAATAGCTCCACTAATTTCTTATATAATCCTTTTGATGATTTTAGATTTTGTACATCGGAGATGATAGTCTTTTATGGATTCTATAAGAATCCTTTGGACTCTTATATCTCCCTTCATGAATTTGGCATGACATCATTGTCCTTGTCTTCTATGGAAAGTTTGAAACCCCAAACAGTTTGTTTCTTTCTTTTCAAAGGAGACATTTTAATAGATTTATATAAAGTCATAGATATACTTACTTGAGTAGATGCTTTTCTTCTTCTACCAACTTGTTTACTTTGAAGATGGTTGAAGCTTCCTTTGAATGGTGATTGATGATGATATTCTGCTGCTTCCTTGAAAGATCAAGGATGATAGGTAACATGCGTTGAAGCTTTTGATGGCAATACTTGAATGATCTGCTGGCACACTTAAGATGGTTCTATAATACTGTCTTATTTCTTTCACTGTGGAAGTCTGACCTTTCTTCTAAGCAAATCCTTGCTTTGATGCCATCCATGAAATCTGATCCTTGAGTGTCTCTATGCCCTTTCTAGCACCTTAGCTCTGAAACCATGTTGAGAATTTGGAGGGCTGTAGGTTAATGCCAATTCTCTTCTTGATAATTACTTGTGAGCTAGCTTATGTCTTTTCTTCTTTTAACTTAGTTAATCTTTCATCAAGTCAATTATCAAAATGCACAAGACACCAAAAGTTAGGCTCCTTGAGCCAGGGCAAAACCGCTCCCTCTTGGAGAAGAAAACCCGCAAAGGGTTCTTCTTATAGATCTTCAAATGACAAGAGCCATGACCAAGACTCAGACCCTTAACCTAGATATGTTTCCAAGACATTGATCTTCACCTTGTATATGCTTGTATTTGAATTGCTTGAACTGTGGAAAGGGAAATCAAAGATTTGCCTTCCTCACTATTGCTGCCTCTTCTCCTTATACTGATTGTCTTAATTTCAACATATGCTTTCTTCAAATCAACAACCTATACTCTTCCTGCACTTCTCCGCAACCTAGCTTCAACATTCCTACTGTACTCTTCAGTTTACTTCATGCTCTTCTATTTCAGATTCACATATATTAAGATACATTACTTCCTCTGACATCTGCACAAGATACTGTTCTTTGTTAGCATTGATTGCTATCCTTTAACCGCACTGATTTCTTGTGGATTTCCGCACTGTTATCCTGCACTTATATACTGCCATGTGTCCACAATGTATACTTCTTTTATTCGCACTGTGGTCTCCCTAAAGATATCCGAATGCCTTTTGTTCCTTATACGCATTATCTCCTTGAAGGTATCCGCATACTTTGTTGTTCCTTATCTGTATTATCTCCTTGAAGGTATCTGCATACCTTTCTGTACCTTATCCACATTACCTTCTTATAGATGTCCGCATCTTTTCTTATTTTTATCCGTAGTGTAAACCTTCATATATCCGCACTTGGTTCAGTATTATCTGCAGCCCTTGACACAGGTAGATCCGAAATTTCAGAGATGTATTGCAAGATTATTTTTTTTTGTTTTGCGTAACCCAGTGGGGTATTTATAGTTGTCACCGCCTGTCGTTGAGCCGACCAATATATGAAGAGGTGTGACTGATCTTTAGGCCGACTTGTCTAGCTGGTATGAAGCTGTCTTCTCCAAGGAATATACCAGCAAGTTTACAATTGTTTTTCACTGTAATTTGGAGCTGTCTTCAATGTTGCATAGTGAGCTTATTCCACAAGGTCCTGGAGCATATAGCTAAACTTAACTCAAACCTATTGGATATCAAGAAGAAGTCCATCTACTTAACAAATTATGCTCATGAAACCCATGAAGCAAATACAACAATAATATATATTTATTTTGACTTCTTCTTTTTCATAATTACATAATTACATGAAGACCGACCTAGTTACACTTTTCAACATGGATAAGATGCAAAAGTCCAATTTTACTTCTATAGCATCTGGTAGTGACATCAGTACTATTCCCCTGAAGCATGTAACTGAGAGAATTCTTGTAGTGAAGAACCACCATAGTAAAAATAGTGAGGAAGGTCTAGATAAGATTTTTGTCAAGCATATCTCGACGTTTGGAAAGGAAAAAATGGCAGCATCAGCGTTAGACAGGAAACATCAACTTGATGACACAGTTGAAGAGAGTTCGGATAAGGTATTGGTCAAGCATATATCAAAGTTGGAAGAGGAGAAACTGGCAGCATTAGCATAAGAAAAGGAATTATTGCAGGGAGTGCAAAGAAGTTTGAAACACCATGATATTACTAGAGAGAATTTATAAAATGTCTTGGTGAAACACATCTCTAAGCTGGAAAAGGAAAATTTAGAAGCAAAGCAAGAATAATCTGAGAGGGAACAAAAAGGCTAGTGTAAGTGCCATGGGAAGAATGAGGATAGTTTAGATAAGGTTTCGATGAAGCATGTCTCTAAACTAGAGATGGAGAAAAATATGGCAGTAGCACAAGAGGCATTTCAAAGGATTCGCCAAAGTGATGAGGGTCTTATTGAGAGTTTAGATAAGATTTTGACCAATCATTTCTCTCGGCTTGAAGATGAGAGATAGAGAGCATCATCAAAAGGTTTTGAAATTCCTCCACCTAGGGGACAACAACGAGTAAAACCCTATAAGAAGGATCTATTTTTGCAGGTTTCTGACTTTTTATCTTCAGAGTTTGGACTTGGATTGGGTGATACTGCTGTTAGTACAAATGGAAGGGTGGTCCTTCACAAAGAAGACAGTGTTGTCTGTGATGATTTGAAGCCTCTTGAAACTGTAGAACATGATAGAAGAATCAAACCGGTAGCTGCCAACTATAATTCAGCAAGTTGAGTGGGAAGGAGTAGATCCTGATGACCTAACAAGTGATTTTCTGAGTAATGCAATAATGGTGATTTCATGTGCAATGTCTATTCGTTCCCGTGGTACTGATAATGCTCATTTTGAAATTCTAAATGCAAAATTCAGTGCTATTATCCTGGAGGAAGAGAATGCCATTATACACATGGGTACTGTGATTGATCCTTTGAGCTCCTCTGGTCAAAAGCTTGCTCCACTTCTTCATACATGGTTTCAACCTAGCCTGCACATTGTTATGAACACCATGACCTGTCTTGCTGACCTTCCACTGAAGAACTTCTACAGGTATGTTGTTCCATTGAACGATAATTTTTGTCCTGATGGTTCATCAATGAATGACCCTACTGCTTGGTTTTCAAACATGCCTGTAGCTAAAACTTTAACCATGAATTTGGATGTTCCAGAGCCATGGCTTGTTGAGCCCATTATTGGAATTCATGGTTTAGACAACATTGTTCTTGAAAGTCTCAGAGCTGCAAGGACATTAGTAGTTGTTTTTGAAGTGGAAGCACTTGTTTTAACTGGGCATTACTCTGAAAAAACCCATGAGCCACCTCAAGGTCTTCAATTGCTTCTGGGGATGAAATAGAGGCCACATATGTTTGATACTGTTGTGATGGCTAATTTGGGCTATTGGCAGCTAATAGTTTCTCCTCGAGTGTGGAATCTACAACTTGCTCCAGGAAGGTCTGCTGACCTTTACACCTTAGAAGGAACACATGAAGGAACTGGGGAGGCCCCCAAGACAAAAAATATAGTAATTGACAATTTGAGCATACAATTGATTCGCCTCAACGTAGTGAAAAGGGAAGGCAAAGAGAAGGAACAAGTACTTATCAGTGCAAATGAGGTTGATGATGATGGCCACACATAAGAAGGAAAAGCGGGGTAAGCAGAAGGGATGGAACAAAGGATTTCTAAAATGGGTATCTGGTTTGATTGGTGGAGGAGAGAAGCAGATAGAAACAAATAAGCCTTCATTAGTTCGAGGGCTGATAGGGAGGCATGGTGAAACTATCAATATTTTCTCAATGGCTACAAAGCAAATTATCCAGTAATCAGACTAGTCAAAGGAATTGGAGAGTGCTTTAGAATCCGTCAACAAGGATCTTGAATCCGGAGATATTCAACTCCAACAGGGATGGTTGAACGTCAACATTTGTAGGACGTGCATGAAAATAGAAAATTAAAATCAGACACTGTGCATGATAATGGAATCATAAACCGTGGACATAGAAAGGAAGATAGAGGGAAGCAACAATGGAACTTGTCATTGCTTGAGGACAAGCAATGTCGGGAAGGGGGGACTGTAATGTTCTTGGGAAATTAATTGCTGATGGGACATATTAGCCTATCCATCCTCGTAGGCTATAGTCCTCCATTAAGGGGAAAAAAACCCAAAATACACATTGCTGGGCAAGTTTTGGGGCAGCTGGGCGAAAAAACCCAAAAACTGGGGTTTTGAGTGAGGTTTTACTCAATCTTTTAAGAAGATGAAACTCCTCTAGAAAATCTATAAATAGAGGAGGATTAAATTCATTTTGGGGAGCATTGTGGATCATTTAAGTTTTCTTTGAGGCTGAGGCTCTGAGGGTTTAAGACCCCTTTTCCTTCTACTAATTTCAGTGGTGAAAGATTCCACCCTAGTTAGTTTTGTGTTTTTTTCTCTATTTATACTTTGTTTTGGAAAATAAGGAGATTCTGTTTGAAGATTAGTAGAATTTTGGTGAAGGTTTGAGGAATATACGTGGCCAATATCGTAAGTAGACCAAGAAGTCTAAAGGGAGGGCACCGAAGCTATTTTGGAGTGCACGCAGTGACCTTGAAGCTAAATAAAAGCAAATCTCGTGGATTGATTGAGATCTCTTGGGGCAAAGTAATCAAACGCTATTTTGGAAAGGTATGCAACTTGTCCGAGGTATATAACACAGTTGCTAAAGTAGATTGTAAACACTCTGGGATAGGTGTCTAAAGTGGTGCGAGTTGTCTATAATACAACTTGCTTGTTGTAACCCTCCTAGGCATTGGGTGATTTTGCGGGTCAATGTGCTGGTCAAATCCGAAATCCGTGTAACTATCCTCTATGCTGCGTATAGCAATCTTGTGAGCAGTGACAAGCATCGTGTGATTCCACAGGGTAACATTCTAGTCAAATCCTGAAGCTGCGCAATTATTCACTGTGGTTGCGTGGAACAATTTTGTGTGCAGTTCTTAGTGTTTAATTCCTGAAGCAGCCGATCGATCGCGTTTAGTATTCCTAGAGCAGATTTAATTGTAGAACGACTATTCTCTGTGGCTGCAACACGAAGTAACTTTGGATCACCCTTGTAATAATTATGGAGTAGATAAATTACAGATCGAATGGTCATCAGAGTAGTCACTGTCCTTGGGTCATAAAACTTAGTGAGACAAGTGCAGTCCTATCATAGGAGTTTATTTCTGATAGACGGCTTTAGTTGGGACAATTCCTTAGAGCGTAGAGTTAGAAATTAGCCTTAGTCTCATACACTGTTAGTAAGGTTCTTTTTTGCATGATGTCATTCATATATGTGTTTGGCTGTAAAATATTGATTAAACAATTGGGTTGTTGGATCATCAATTTGTTTACTGTGAACTTTGAGATATTACTGTTTATTATTGTTATCAAAACAATTGTGTATTTTATGAAGAAATGCCTGCCACCATGAGAATGTAATAAACATTTGTTGAAAAACCTAAGTGAAATAAAAAGCCCTAGGGAAAAAATTGACCTAGCATATTACATAATGGGTGGTGTTGATGTTGTATTAGGGGTCCAATGGTTACAATCATTCGGAGCAATGGCCTTTAATTTTCAAGATATTTTCATAATATTTTTTGTCTAATGTAAAAGAAACTGAGCTTAGAGGCATGCAATGGAAACTCAATAAAGTGATAAGCTTTAATAGCATAACAAAATTGCTAAAAAGGGACACCAAGTTGTAATTGCAAATTGTGTTCGTTAGATGTTCAAAAATCTATAGCCTCTGCTCTAGTGGATCTCCAAAAAAATTATCAACAACCATTCTTCCACCTGCCCAAGATCACGACCAAGTTATTCATTTGCAACCTGGAAGTCCTTATGGGTATCCACATGCACAAAAGAGTGAGATTGAGCATATGGTTCAAGAAATGTTATAGGTTGTCATCATTCAACCTAGCCAAAGCGCTTTCTCTTCATTAGTGATGATGGTTATCAAAAGGGATGGATCATGGCGTGTCTCTAGATTTGCAAACAGTTCAACAAAATGGCAATCAAGGATAAGTTTCCTATTCTTGTCATTGATGAATTATTAGTTGAATTACTTGGAGCAATTTCCTTTACTAAGTTAAATGTCCCTTCTAGATATTATCAGATTAGAATGAGGCAAAAAGACATTATGAGTTTTTGGCAATGTCATTTGGACTTACAAACACACCTTCAACATTTCAAAGTTTGATGAATTCCATTTTTAGACCCTCCTTTAGAAAATTTGTGTTAGTATTTCTTGATGACATACTAATCTACAAAAAATATAAGGAAGAGTAGAAAAAACTATATGCAAATCCTTGCAAATGTGCCTTTGGGGGTTCAAGAAGTGGAATATTTGGGTCATATTGTATCACATGTGGGTGCGAAGGTGGACCCTATGAAAATCAAAGCTATGAGGGAATGACCAATCCCTAATACCTTGAAGAAACTCAAAAGGATTCTTAGGATTAATAGGGTATTATTGCAAGTTTTTCAAGATTTATGGTAAAGTAGTAACACCTTTAACATAATTTTTGAATAAGGAAGCATTTTGTTGGACTAAAGAGCAACCAAAGCTTTGGAAGAACTTAAAGAGGCTATGTGCACAACTCCTATCTTGGCAACATTGTGTTGAAAAGTGTAACTAGGTCGGTCTTCATGTTGACTATGTAATTATGTATATATGCAAAGAAGAAGTCAAACATAAAATACATTTGGTGTACTTGCCTCATGGGTTTCATGAGCAAGATTTTTATGTAGATAGACTTCTTCTTCTTGTCTACTATGTTTGGGTCTTCTAGGCATAGAATATAATTATGTGTCATGTATATATATGAAGGAATCTATCTTCAGTATATGCTCCAGATCTTGTCAAAGCCTTGTATTACATCCAAGAGTTTATGGAAGAAAATGTCTTCAAACCGACCTCTCTCAAATGCTGGAAGAAGAAGCTGTTATAAGTTGTTGAAGTCAGCCTACAAGCCTACATACAGGTCAACCTAAAAGCTGAGCTATCACCTATATATATACCTCTGTTCATGCGGATAATAGGCAACCAATTTGAATGCAAATTCTACAGAAATGCGAACAAGTGTGGTTAGTTTTGCGGACTGTTTTGGAGAGGAATAATCGAACAACACTAAAGCTACATTGCGGATGACAGAAGGACGTGAGGACAGATATACCTTAGGAGAATTTTGATAAACACTGATATTATAGTGCGGACATCTGGATAGATCAACCACAGGTAAATTTGCGGATGCACCACAACAACTAAATGCGGACAAGACAAAGAATTAGGGCAACAAATAAATGCAAATAAAGGTTAACCTATGAATGCAGAATTGAAGGAAGAGGATAGTCTGCGGATAGTCAATAACAATTTGTAATAGCAAGTGGTTGATATACATAGTTAAGGACTGTGATATCAAGATCAAATTAGCAAAGGCTGAGACAGTGATCATAAGGAGAAGCGACAACAATAAGTGAGGAAGGTAAATCCTTGATTTACCTTCCCACAGTTCAAGCAATTCAAATACAAGCATACACAAGGTGAAGATCGAAGTTCTGAAAGAAAATCTAGGTCTAGGTTCTAAGTCTAGGTCATGGTACTTGTCATTTGAAGATTGATAAGAATAATTCTTTGCGAGTTTTCCTCTCCAAGAGGGAGAGGCTTTGTCCTGGCTCTAGGAGCCTAACCTTTGTCTCTTGTGTTTTTGATAATTGACTTGATGAAAGATTAACTTAACTAAAAAAAGAGAAGACATAAGTACCTCAAGTAGGTTCACAAGTAATTATCAGGAAGAGAATTTGTATTAACCTACAACCTTCCAAATTTTCAACATGGTATCAGAGCTAAGGTGCTGAACATAAGTGCTGCTTGTCAACAAAGACACTCAAAGAAGCAAAGATCAAAGTTTGGGTTGGAAAGACAAACCAGTTTGCAAGGAAGACTATCCAACTACTTCATGTAAGATCTCCTACCTCATTCAAAAGATCAACTCATTCAGGAAATTAATCTTTGGCATCAAAAGATTTACACTCAAGACATTGTTTGAAGGAAATCTCAACTTTTGAAGATAGTCATTATAATCAAGGGTTCAAGTACAACAACATTGAAGAAAGAAACCCTCGACTTCATTCTCTATCATCATCAAGGAAGCTGCAAGCAAATCCACTCAAGTAAGTATTCATGACCCTATCTATCAAGATGCCTTATTGTAAAGAAAGCAACAAGCTGGTTGGGTCATCAAACTTCAGTGCATGGAAAAAGAGAACATACTTGAATTTAATTTAAGAGAAAGTAATGGACTATATTGAAGGATCTACTGTTCGACCTCCAAAAGAAGATACTTCAGCCCATGCCAAGTACATGAAGGGAGAAATTAGAGCCCAAAGGATTCTCATAGAATTCGTCAAAGACTCTCTCATTCCCCATGTATCAAAACCAAAGGAACAAAAATCGCGATTTTATCGGCGATTTTTTCAATTATCGCGAAAAAATCGTGATTTTTACGAAAAAATCGCGATTATTTTGGTAAAAATCGTGGGCCCATCAAATAGAAACCCTATAAGTTCAAAAATCGATTTTTTTCTTTGTCATTTTTGCAGCCCTCTCATTTTCCTAACACACCCTGTTGGCAGTTCATGGTAATGTTAAATTCTTAAAGTAAAAGGAATAAATTTTTAACATTACCATGAAATGACTCAGGATGTTTAAGAGTGGTTTCGACCTCATTGGATTTCATATGGAGAAACTAGAATTTTAGATTTCACTCAAAATTCAGCAGACTTAATGGTTTTCAGGGTTTCATGGTTTGGGGATTTGCATTGTTTCCATTTGATTCTATTATGTGTAAGGGTATGTGATTGGCATTTGATCAAAAGTATGAAGTCCTTTAAGAACCTTGATGTTGGTGGCATTGATTGTTGAACTTTGTTGATGTTGGTGGTATTGATTGTTGAACTCCCCTACTGTGGCCTTAACAAAAATGTACCCTTCACTCAAAGGAAAACAACTGGTTAGGCATGTTAATCTTTTTCTACCGCATTTTAAGGTTGAGCAATCCAAGTCTGAAGACTTTGAGCTAGATGATGTTTATGTATCTCTTGTTGATGATCCCATTTCTAGTAGCGATGAATAAATGATGAGTTTCATGAGGAGGAGGAACAGCAGCGAGAGGTAGCGCACCTACCCTGCGTGAGGACGTGATCCTACCTCCTTTGGCTCCTAGTGTGAGTACGGAAACTGTGAGTCCGTACCGGCCATAACTTCTTCGTCAGGGGGGAAAGCTGTTACATTTTCTCGCAAGAGGGGCAGAGGAAATCAGTAGTATAGGTTATTTGGTGCATTCCTTTGTATATAACATTATGACTCATGATATGAGATACATTATTATATTTTTTGTTGATATTTGGAGGTTGAGTTGAGACTCAGGACTTAGTATTCAGGACAGGATTCAGTTTTATGTGTGATGTAGCACTAGACATGATATTACACATCTTATATATTAGTTTTTTTTTCACATTTATGTGTCAATGCATTTATTTTATGCTGTAGATGCTTTAGATATTAAAAAAATAGAAAAAAAATGAATATTTTTGTATGTGCCGATTTTTTCCCGATTTTTACAATTTTTTCCGATTTTACAATTTTTTCCGATTTTTTTTCCCCTCGGCGATTTTTATCCCGATCACGATTTTTGTTACTTTGATCCAACTAAAAGCCCTTAAAACAAATATATGATGATTGGTGGAGCTATTCTTGTGGTGCGTAGGAGAAACGATCTCTACCGAGACAAGAACTATACTAAAATGAAATTATTAAGGGGAAACGAGGACTTTAATGCCACCTTGTAGGGATTTCTGAAATAAGAGATCAATGCAGGAACTAGGAGAAGTAATGTCTGACACTGAGATGACAACAATGGTGTTGAATGCTCTACCAGAGGAATGGGGAAGCTTCACTTCTAGTCTATATGGGAAGAAAGAAGCCACTCCATTCCATGATTTATGGTCTCTATGTAAAATAGAAGAAACAAGACTAAAGGCCAAAGCTGATACAGAACCAAGTGAAGAGAATCATGCCTTTACAGCCTCATACAGGAAGAAAGGAAGATTCAGAAAATTTGGCCCTTGGAATAAAAGAAGAAATATGGACAACGTGTGATGCTTTGGATGTGATGAGCTTGGACATTATAAAAGAGATTGTCCTAAATTTGGAAAGGACAAGAGGAAAAAGGAAGAAGCCCATGTCACTTATGAAAGAGAAGAACCTGATGCTAAAAGATATAAGAAGGAGGAAGCAAGAGATCTCTATTATGATTGAGATCATCTTCCTCTGTAAGTGATCTCTGATTAGTTGTAAAATTGTATGATAGCATGTACATTAAGAAGCATCTCAATAAAAGCATGGAAGGAGCTTTCGGTGAAAAAGCTTCTGGAAAACCTCTCTACTAAAAGTAAAGCAATCATTAGATCAAGGGTCATCATGGAGACAGAATTTTGGGATGTGATGACATATTGTTGAAGCAGGTCAAAGGAATGAAGCTCTTCATTCAAGAGAAATTGCTACAGGATGACTCAACGGAAAAAGGTATGAGGTATGTATATATTTATATGCTGACATTGGATGCTGTGAAGTCATGTCATGTGGTTGCAGGTAATGGACTTCTATACTTAGAAGTATGATCTATGAAGGAGTATCTCTCAATGCACGGACATATGAAATCAACATAATATGTCCTCATGGAATATGAGGTAGTTGTATATGAACGAGAAACTAGAAAAGTTGTATGTTCTTGGGAATCAAGAATGTGCAGAGAGGAAGAGATCATGAAATGCAACCATGTCAAGAGGCAGTTATCATCCGGAGGACAAGAAGATGTGACTAGGAGATCTCTTGGAAAAATATTTTGACTCTGACGGAAGTCCAGAAGACCCTTGGAAAACATATCGTTAGGAGATGTGTCAATCTATATGAAGGACACCGATGCCTATAGGAAGATGTCATGGTGAAAGATCATCACTGAGGTAACTTTTGTTTTAAAAGTTCATATGTATATGTTTATCTGGATAAATTTGTGCCGGGCTGCTATTCATGAGAAAAGATGTATGATCTTGGGAGATGATTCAAAGGAAAGTAGCATGACATAATAGTGGACCAGATAAGGAAGTCTGATGAATCACTTTTTGACAACTGACATGACTCAGGATGAAAGTGATGGATGATCCGTGCCCTATGAAGCTAAAAGTTGAAGGTTCCTCAATATCGAAATCCATGACATCGAGGACAGGAATTCTTCATGAGCAGCTGGGTGTCTCACCATTGCTGCTGGAAGTCCCTGGTTAAGAGAGAGCATGATGATAAGTTTCTTACTTGGAAGAAACTTGGTAATTCCTAAGAATGAGCTTAGTTACATTCCTTGTATAGGAATGAGTACATTCCCTTGTGGAATAGGTCCTCCTTGGTTGAGAGGGAGAGATAGACACTTCATTATGGTCTTCACTTGGGAAGACAGAATGGAGGATTGGGTAATCATCTAGCATTCGATACTCTTTGAGAATGTATTAGGGCATTCAAGATAATAGTAGTTGGGGACCGATATTCTTTGAGGGCTAGCTACCCAGGAGAAGACTAGTCCAAGAAGGTCATACTTTGGGAACACTCGGGTGGAGTATGTACCTTGGAGAGACAATGACAATGGTGTCTATAAGTCATGTGTCTCGCCAGCATTGTAGCCCATTGTCTCGTTGAGAGATGGGGCTGTTAGTCAAGGCCTTGCACTAGGACAATGCTAGTTGATATGATGCTATACAGATGCAATTACCAATCCGATTCTTCTTATGAGATTCTTCAGTTTGAAAGTAACCATGTACCTGTATGAATACCTCCCTAGTTAAGAGGGAGTGTTGAAAAGTGTAACTAGGTTGGTCTTCATGTTGACTATGTAATTATGTATATATGCAAAGAAGAAGTCAAAGATAAAATACATTTGGTGTACTTGCTTCATGGGTTTCATGAGCAAGATTTTTATGTAGATAGACTTCTTGATGTCTACTAGGTTTGGGTCTTCTAGGCATATAATATAATTATGTGTCATGTATATATATGAAGGAATCTGTCTTCAGTATATGCTCTTGATCTTGTCAAAGCCTTGTATTACATCCAAGAGTTTATGGAAGAAAATGTCTTCAAACCGACCTCTCTCAAATGCTGGAAGAAGAAGCTGTTATAAGTTGTTGAAGTCGGCCTACAAGCCTACATACAGGTCGACCTAAAAGCTGAGCTATCACCTATATATATACCTCTGTTCATGCAGATAATAGGCAACCAATTTGAATGCGGATTCTACAGAAATGCGGACAAGTGTGGTTAGTTTTGCAGACTGTTTTGGAGAGGAATAATCGAACAACACTAAAGCTACATTGTGGATGACAAAAGGACGTGAGGACAGATATACCTTAGGAGAATTTTGATAAACACTGATATTATAGTGTGGACATTTGGACAGATTGACCACAGGTAAATTTGCGGATGCATCATAGCAACTAAGTGCAGACAAGACAAAGAATTAGGGCAACAAATAAATGCAGATAAAGGTTAACCTATGAATGCGGAATTGAAGGAAGAGGACAGTGTGCGGATAGTCAATAGCAATTTGTAATAGCAAGTGGGTGATATACATAGTTAAGGGCTGTGATATCAAAGATCAAATTAGCAAAGGCTGAGACAAATGATCATAAGGAGAAGCGGCGACAATAAGTGAGGAAGGTAAATCCTTGATTTACCTTCCCACAGTTCAAGCAATTCAAATACAAGCATACACAAGGTGAAGATCGAAGTTCTGAAAGCAAATCTAGGTCTAGGGTCTAAGTCTGGGTCATGGTACTTGTCATTTGAAGATCAATAAGCATAATTCTTTGCGGGTTTTCCTCTCCAAGAGGGAGAGGTTTTGCCCTGGCTCTAGGAGCCTAACCTTTGTGTCTTGTGTTTTTGATAATTGACTTGATGAAAGATTAACTTAACTAAAATAAGAGAAGACATAAGTACCTCAAGTACGTTCACAAGCAATTATCAAGAAGAGAATTTGTATTAACCTGCAACCTTCCAAATTCTCAACACATTGGACTTCACAAAACCTTCTTTGTGGAGTGTGATGCCTCAAGCCATGGCATTGGTGCAGTTTTAATGCAAGAAGGAAGGCCCTTTGCCTTTGAGAATAACGAACTTAATTGAAAGAACTTACTTAGACCCATCTATGAAAAAGAAATGTTGGCCATGTTACCACTCAAACCAGCAGGGGACCTAAAGGGGTTTCTAGTAGGGCAATTGCTAGACTAAGGGCAACGGTGGAGGCTTAGCCCATTGTCACCATGGTTAAGACTCCCTGCTCTTTACGGACTTTCACCGATGGGAGGAGTCTTGATGTTTTGGGAAACCACTTATGAAAGATATGTCAATGAATGGATATGAAGTGACCCCAGAAACTCTTTCCCAAGGAGGAGATGAATAATGGTACTTGCTTGCTTTTTAAGCAAGGGACTTGTCTTCAAAGGTAGTGGGGGTAAGGTTAAGGGAGAGGGGTACATCTTGAAAGGATACTTTCCGATCCCTAAAATCCTATATAAACTTGGTTTCCCAAGAAGCCCTTGATGATTTGTCTTTGATAGGAAACGGGACCAAGTGGACTCGACCTAGGTTCGGGGATGGAATGTAGCAACCAATGTTACTCTTACCTTGGACAAGGTGAGGGGAAAGGATCAAAGAAGAAATTTTGTTTCAAAAGGTTGAATTGATCCTACTCAATGTTGCAGGAAATGTCCCCCCCCTTGGCTCCAACCCCCGAAACGCGGTTCCGTATGACGGATCCGCGTTTCGTACGATGGATCGCTGTATGGAAGCGCCACGATTCCTGTATGGATCCGTACGGATTGCCAGCGGTTTCGTACAACGCCGTACGGATCCGACTAACGTAGCTCAGAAAAGCGATTTTTTTGATTTTTTTTTTAAATTTTTGTCTTTGGTTGGGTTAGAAGGTGAGTTAGTGTTGAGTTAGGGATAGGATGAAAAAATTATAAGCTCTCTTTTACCTCCTTAGATGTTTCTTAGATGCTCCCTCATGGTAATGTTAAATTCTTAAAGTAAAAGTGACATTTTCGTCCTTTTACTTAAATTTTTAACATTACCATGAAATGACTCGAGATGTTTGAGAGTGGTTCCAGCCTGATTAGACTTCATATGGAGAAAATAGAATTTCATATCCTATTCAAAATTCAGCAGACTTAACAATTTTTAGGAATTCAGGATCAATGATATGGTGGCATGTCATTAGATTATATCATGTATGAGGGTATGTGATTAGCATTTAATCAAGAGCACCAAGCCCTATATGTACCCTAGTGTTGGTGGTGTTAATTGTTGAACTCCTTTGTCATGTCGTTAGCAAAAAATTACATTTCAATCAAGTCAAAATAATTGATCAAGCATGTTAAGTTCTTTCTACCATATTTTAAGGTTTGCATTAGGTAGTTGATCAAAATTGGGCAATTTTGACTAATGTCCCTAGATAATCGAGGTAGAGGCAAAGGCTAGACAAGAAGAGAAGAATCTAGATTATAGATGGTTGATGCTCAAATAATTAATCATTAATGTACAATGGACGTCATATCTATCTTGATTTATGTACAAATATGCATGCTTCCATATCTTCTACAATTAATTTGGTATTTTGGATGTTTTTTTAATATAAATGCAAAAAAATAAAAATAAAAAATATATATATAGTAGACGCTTCCGAGACGGTTCGCTTCCTAGATTTTTTGGAAATGACGCTTCTGTGTCCCCGCTTCCAAAAAACGTCCTCGCTTCGTCCCCGCTTCGTGCAACGTTGATCCTACTAGGGTCTAGCCTTAGGGATGCCTACGCAAAATCTGGTCCTAGAGCTAGGGCTTGTGATTCCGGGAGATTCCATTGTTGAAATTGTTTCAAATTCGAGGAGAGCTAGGGGACCCAGCACCGCAGTAGCCTCCAAGAGATCGAATTTTTCCTGTGGGTAGATTCTTGGGAAATTGATGCCCTAGGTGACCTATTAGGGCTAGACCTGGGGAAAAGGGGAAAAAGGTGAAAAAATGAGGAATAAATTCCTCGAAATATGATGGACAAGGGGGTGGCTCCTTGTTCTCCAAGTAGTAGACCTATGGTGCTCCCAGTGGGTGTGGGGGCACACAATTGACCCTATTGTTGCACATAATGTCTAGGCACCGTGACAACGGTTCAGATCGGGGGCTGTCGCCTAATCCCCAATCTCTCTATTTAAGTTGTCTCCTTGCAGGCTAAGGGGGGTAGAGACCCTAATGAAATGGAAGAAAGAGAACTAGTTGGAAACCAACCAATTCAGGAGTGTCAAACGACCAAGTACTTGTTTAAGATTTAATGAGATTTAGCAGATTCAATTAGATTAAGACTTTGAAACCAGTAAATTAGGATCAAGTAGCTGATAGATAACTGTTGCTATGCAATGCTAATGCAGAATGCAAGGAAAATGATTTGAAGGAGCGAGATGAAACAAAAGGTGATGTTAAAAGCCTAAAGCACTTAGGTTATAAATAATCTGATCTAACCACTAAGTACTTGAGCAAGACTACTAGCTATGAAGATGTCAAAATTTACTCAATTAAAAGATCCACAATAGAGCTCTAAAAATATTGATCGCAATTACTTGAAAAGATTTCCGAAACATTAATATTCAATAAACATCCAATAATTCAAGTAAATGAAACAAAAGTTAATTAAATAATAAGTGATTTTAATCGATAGCAAACATTTAAAATCCCATCAAACTCAGCTGAAGCATATAAAAGTAATTAGCACTTAAATCTCAATAATTAATTATCAAGAAATACTATGAAATTTAGATGCTAAATAAACATTTCATCAAATAATATATGGATTGAATGATATTCTAAAATAATGCAAATCCAATAAAATTGTAATATTCTCGTATAGTTAAACTTAGGATATTTTTTTCAACAAGATTTCAGATCTGAAATTTAAATTGCAACAACAATTTAAACCATAGATAAGCAAACAAACGATACCGGCACCAATGCCCAATATTACTAAAAATAGTAAAAATTGTTGAACTTGAAGAAAAATCAATTTTTAGGGCTTGATTAAGAGAAATTTCAAATCTGATATTTTTATTTCAGTAGTGAAACAGTAACAGATCAACAAGTTAAAACTGCCAAAAATAGCAGCCAAATACTTCCAGAAATATCAAAAAGTATATTAAAACTTGCAAATTTCAGTTTTAAGGCTTTAAGAGAGTTTGATTCAGTAATTTTTAGAACTGATAAGTTTATGACAACAGTAGTTTGATAACAAATCAACAAACTGAAAATACCGAAAATGATCTCCACAATGTCTAAAAATAGCAAGTTTTGCTAAAAAACTGAAAATTCAATTTTTTTGGACCTTATTTAGAACATGCATAAGAAATATTCAGATTTGATTTTTCATAGTTATGCAGTGATTTCCAGCAAGCTTCAAAGTCAGATCTAGGCAAAATTAAAGATGCTCAAATGGCCAAAATTTATGAAAATGAAGATTTTGCAATTATAAACAATTTTGACCATATTAAATGTGTTTTTAGGGCTTAATTATTTGCGATTTTCTTGCTGTAATAAAATTTGCAGAAAATAAGGGTTTAGAGATCAAACCCTTAGCCCAAGGCTTTGAAGATCCCACTGTTGAAAATTCTTGAAATTTTGGGATAATGTTACCGCTTGAAACTTATAATTTTGGAGACCAAAATCTGCAAAAAAAGTTTCAAAAGCCTATACGTCCTCAAGGGTCTAGATCTGGCTCAGATTTGAAAATTTCCTTGGTTGATTTTTCAGATCTATTTCTGCAAACAAATATTGAGCCCAGATCTTGCCCTCTAGGGTCTAGATCTGGCCCAGATCTGAAGATTTCCTTGGCTGATTTTTCAGATTTATCCCTGCAAACAAATATTGAGCACAAATCTTGCCCTCCAGGGTCTAGATCTGGCTCAGATTTGAAGATTTCCTAGGCTGATTTTTCAGATCTATTCCTGCACAAGTGAAAAGAGAAAAACGCAATACTCAATATGTACAAAAATAGAGAAAATTTAAAAAACCCAAATGTTAGAATTCAAAATTATGTTACAAAACTTCAGATCTACACGTGTAAATTACATATATATATATAATATACTTACAGATCTATGCACAAGAGTTGTAGATTTGTCAGATTTGAGGAGCATAAGTCTGATTTCGCTCCTAGATCTGAAGATCTAAGGCTCTTACTAGCCAGATCTAACTTTAAATTCAATAAAAGTTAAGATAATTTTTGTAATTTAGGCACTAGCCATAGAAAAACCTTGCAAAAATGGAATTTAAGGTAAGCCTGAGGAATTAGATCCAGAGGGCTCTTCAGATCTTATCTTCTTGGGAGTTAGCTGGTCCAGCCAAGGACTTCTCTAAATGCCCAATTCTAAATTCGAAAGATTTTTGCACACTTAAAGCTAACTGTTAAATCAATAAAGAGATAAGATAAATAATAAAATTTTCAAGAGTCAGAGATAACTGCTAACTCAATCCAATTAATATTCTCACCCTAAATCCAATAACCTAAGCAAGATACCTGTGCAATAGATCACTCTACAAGGGCCATTAATGAACAATTCATTAAAATAATCACCAGTAGAATATAAAGAACAAGTTTACCATAAAATGCTGAAGAGGAACACCACCATCAAATTAAAACCCCAAAGACTTCGTTTGCATTATTCCAGAAAATATTACAGGAGAGCTTCAAGAGCAAGTACACAATCAAGAGATCGGATGCAAATGGCAGATAAAGACCTCTAATTTATAAGATAAAATCTCTAACGACTAGTTCGGTTGATATCCGTCAAAGTAATCTTGAGCGTTAAAAAAGATTTACTCATCTTTTAATCTTGTCCGTCGAAATTATAAATTTTTGAGGAAATTCGAATTTATCATTTTTTGTTGTTGTAATTAACTCAAAAATAATATTTTTGAGTTAATTACCTCAAAAATTTGACTGAATTAATCACCAAGGTCCAAGGGTCCAAAATTTCTTGAAATTCTCAATATTCCCTTGGCCTAGGACTTTTAAACATTTATTTTTTAGGGACCCACAAATTTGCCTTTGAAGAGTTTTAAATCACCTAGGACTTAATTAAATTTCTGGCTTTGGATTTTAATTTAATTTGGCCAGAAAATTTAATTAATTGACTAACGAGAGGAATAATTATTTTTCCAACCCTCTTTACATAAGATAAATTCATTTAGGCACATAAAGGGGGAATACCCATTCGTGATAGACCCTCAAATAGCTACCCAATTCTGCGACTCAAAACATGATCTAGTAGACCATGTAGCTTGTAATAAAATATTCTAGCCAATTAGCTAGGACTATTCCCAAACTACTTTTACAAATACTCGATAGAAAATACTAGGACTCACTTAGTATCTTGACGACAAAATCCACCTTAGCTTTGGGGTGAGGCTGGAGGGAAAAACTTTGCCGATCACTTGTGTCGAGAAACACAAATGGATCAGTGAGACAAAAAACCTCCTAGGATAAAAATCATCACCAAAATACTAGGCTTACCTAGGTTGTTACATACACGATGGTGTTACTTAGATCATTACAACATTAACATGTAGAATGGGTTTACATTGTTTACAAAACTGACGACTGATGATGAAATCTGAATGGTGTGAACTCCTGGAACATAATAAATCCCATTTGAAAAAATAGGGGTGTACTGCTATGGGGTCATTGACAAAGAGTGGTCAACAGACCCCATGGGTCTCCATATGAATCAGAGATGCCTGTAGATCCTTTGCAAGGGCTCGAGTGTTGGAATGAATGCTGCCATGACATTGTACACGTCCCGGAACACTTGCTAAGAGTGTGGGGCTCCTGTGGGGCCTGTTAGGCATAATGTACCAAGCACATCACCATCATCCCAAAATTGGATTGCTAGTAGTCTCTGAAGGTCAATGAGGATCCGGGGACTGCTGTCTGCTTTTGTGGAGGCCCATGGCTCTCTATGCACACCCTTTATGTGCCAATGTAGCCCTTTGGGTGTTAGGATCTCGTATAGGGAGACCAAACCAAAATGGAAACCACTTGCAATCCTATATAAGATCCAATGTGTCCCCTAGGATTCCAGTACAACCAGTCATTAGAATAATTGTGTAAAAGAGCTTACAAATCATTGATAACGAAGTGGGCACTTCACAATGTCATGCCCTTTCGTAGTGGGCTTTGGCTCGTGCTAGTGTCTCCATACTCCACAGGGGGTTAGCCACGTACCTTATTAAGTGGTTTAAGCCCTTAAAGGGGATAGTAGGCCCAAGGTACATTCTTTGAACGGGGTTGGCAAGTGATAAATAAGTGAAACGAAGTAGGGAATGAGAGGGGCACTCCATGGCCACATATCGGGGGTGTAGGGGCAGCGAGATAAGGGGAAGCCCACACTAAGGTATATAATGTGTAGGAGGGAGCAATCATGGTACATGAGGTGTCCCGACCTTGATTTTTCCACCCTTCTTTATATGACTTTTGCCTTTTATGAATTTTCTTTAATTAACTGCTCAGTGCTCAAGGATAAGAGCATGATCTGTTAGATATAACAGTGATTACCCCTTTTAAGGTAGGGCGGTTCATTGCCCTCCAGGGGGTTGGGACAATCATGGGTTCTTGAATGATAAAGGAGGCTCATTTAGGGCCCTATGGAACTAGGGTGATGGCCATGGGTAAGGGGCAGGGCTTATGCATTGGCTTTTGTCCACGTGCTAATTATTTTTGTCTCGGCCATCTTTTGCATTTTGTGGTACAATATCTTGCTAAGTGTGGCCAATTATGCTATTTCTTTTTCTTTTAGCTGCTTCAACCTCCGGGGCATCATTCCAAGCCTGACCCAAGGCGGGGGCAAGGGGATAGGGAGGCTGACCCTATGTGGACCCATGGAGGCTATGTGGACCCAAGTGGGAGAAGTGATGAATGGGAGTATAATGAGCAGAAGGGGAGTAATACATGCAGATAAAGGAGCGGGACCACGCACCCAAAGTTGGGGTTTCCCAAGTAGTACCACCCTAGAACCAAATGGTCAATAAAGGAGATCCCACGGGACTAAGATGCAAGGGTAACACCCAAAAGAGATCAAGGGGACATGAGCACAGACTAAGGCCATCTTTCCTTAAATCTCGCCATCAATCCATGCCCAGAAGCATCCATGATAAGTAAATCTAATACTCAATTACCAAATGACAAGACATACCTTTAGATTTGAGAGGTCCACGATCAATACAAGTGGATGAGGGACCACATGGTTGGCTTAAATGGCAGAGAAATGGCACAACGAGCTAGTAGGAGGTTGTTGGCTGCCGACTGATGTCCATCATGTACAAAAATTTCTCCTATGGTTATCACCCACGAAGTGGTGGGTAACAGGCCATACTACATGTAGTTAAGAAATGACGTCCATGCCTAATAGGAATACACCTTAAAGTAAAAGCAGATCATGATAGTCTAAAGTACTTCTTGTAGCTAAGACTAACTTCAGAAGAGCAACAAAAATGGTTCACAAGGATGTTGGGTTATGACTTTGAAATTATTTACAAAAAGGGAAAACAAAATATTGTGGTAGATGCACTCTTAAGGAAAAACGAAGACACAAATGTTTTACCATGCGCTATTCCCATTGTGTGGCATGCCAACAAAATAGGGGAGAGACAATCAAGACCCCATAGCTTCGTCAACCTTTAGCCATACCAAGCCAATGTTAGGAAGAAGTTTCAATGGATTTTATTATAGGTTTACCCAAATCTGAGGGAAGGAGTGTCATTATGGTAGTGGTAGATTGAATGACAAACTATGCCCATTTTTACTTTCTTTCTCAACCTTTTAAAGCAACTATAGTGGTAGAAGCATTCATGGAGATAGTCCAAAATCTACATAGAATACCAATGATTATTGTATGTGATAGAGATCCAATTTTCACTAGAAATTTTTGGACTGAATTGTTTTCTTGTTTGGGTACTCAATTGGCTCATAACTCATCTTACTATCCTCAATTTGGTGGGAAAATTGAGATTGTGAATAAATGTTTGAAGGATATCTACCTTGCTTTGCATTCTATAAACATACACAATGGGTCAAATGGTTTCCATTGGCAAAATGGTAATACAACACATCCTTCTATCATAAAAAAATGTCACCGTTTATGACACTTTATGGATATCATCCTCCATCCCTCACATCACCCTTGAAAGGGACTATAAGGGCTCAAGTAGTAGAGGACCACATATGGCACATACAAGAGTTATCAAACTATTGAAGGACAACTTTGTTATGGCACAAAATAAGATGAAACAAGAAGCAAATGAACATCACAATGAAAGGGAATTTGAAGTGGGGGATTGGGTATTTGTGAGACTACAACCATATAAACAAATGTCCCTCGAGCAACAAAATAAAGACAATAAATTAGCACCGAGGTATTATGTCCCCTATAAGGTGTTTAGGATTGGAAGCATGGCTTACAAATTGGAGGTTCACGTGTACATACAATTTTCCACGTTTCTTGCTTAAAGAAGGTAATCGATGACAAGATCCTAGTCCAAAATATTTTACTAGAGATTAATGAAGAAGGGAAAATAATACTACAACTAGAAACAATCTTGGAAACAAGGACTAAGTAGCTAAGAAATCGAGCAGATATTGAGAAACTCATCAAATGGAAGAACCTACTAGTGGAAGAAGTGACATGGGAAGATGAGTTGTTCATGCAGTGCCAAAAACACCCATAAATAGTCAAGTGTTGAGGGCAATGCTTCTTTGAAGAGGAGGGGCATGCTAAGCCCTATATAAGAGCCCCTTGTTAACCTTAAAACTGTAGAAATTTCTGAATCTTAACACCTATGCAAAAATTATTACTGTTAATCCGGTTAAGCTCCTCCTACTTATATAAGTTATCAACTGAATAAATTCAAGTTAACATCGAAGCAAAACACATAACAGATCTCTACAAATTCAGATCTATAGGAAGCACATGCACACATTAACAAAGTGACAGTTATTTCTGGACAAACTATCCCCGGAAAAACCCAATGTGGGAAAACTGGTCTCTAGCTACTGGAAGGTTCTATTATTAAGAATATTTCTGAATACACAACTCTAGGTTCAAGATCTGGAAAACCCGATAGAGAAAACTCTAGATCTACAGCTCCTGGTTGATCTAGGGCCAAAAATACTAACTGATCCACACCGTCAAACAGGATTTACAGAACTCAGCCAGATCTAGGCTTAGAAACCCCAGCGCTGCCCCTGAAAGGCTCTGCATCAGCCTCTGAAGCCCCTGAAAGCCTCTGCGTCAGCCTTGGATGGCCTCCAAACCCTTAACGCTGCTCCTGGAAGGGACTGCGTTACCCCAGAATGGGTGACGCAGTCACTGCGCTGCCCCTAAGGGTCTCTGTGCAACCCCTGAAGGGTTTCCTGAAAATTGCGCTGTCCTTGCTGCTGCTGCTACTGCTGCCT
Organism: Pinus albicaulis; assembly: GCA_034641835.2. Lineage (NCBI taxonomy): Eukaryota > Viridiplantae > Streptophyta > Pinopsida > Pinales > Pinaceae > Pinus > Pinus albicaulis. Next base: position 188,450,022 of record CM076578.1, on the reverse strand, counting down.
TCCTCTGTGCTGTCCTTGGGCTGATCTCTTCTCTGCCTCTTGTGTATTCTAGACCCTGGGATCAGATCATCCCCTTGGTCTAAATTCCCCTCTCTGCAACTGAAACACTTCTGAGTATTCTTAGCAACCCCGCCCTAGAATCTCAGCTTAGCTTCAGTGCTCTGCCTCTTTGTCTCTTTACAAATGACCCCAAGCCTTTCCTTTATACTTTTCTCCTTGACAAATCAACGACCATGATCAAATCTTGAATCAATGGCTAAGATTAAAATAAAGCTTGATCCGTGTGACTTAAGACAATTTCATCACATGTTTAATTAAATTCACTTTAATTATTTTATTTTCCTAAGTTTTAACTTAGGAAATACATTAAAATAATTAATTAATTTAATATCTCCTAAACCAGATGAAATTTCTCAAATCCATTTTTGGGTCTTGTAGATCAGGTGAACTCTAGTCCCTCCACAAAGTGTGGGAGCTAGAGCCCAACTGATGCTAGCCCAAATACACAAAATCTCAACACTCCCTCTTAGCATCAAGGTTGTGCTCTAGCAATACATCACACTATGCATTACATGACTTTGAGTACTGGTTTTGTGCTGCTGAAGTTTGGCCTTCTGCCACTCAACTTTGCATTGCTGCTGCCATTCTGTATTGCTGCCCATGACTTTGCCATTTCCACTGCAACCACTGTACTGCAACTCCCTCTCAATATGCTGCATCTGTGCTGCTCATAGCACTGCCACTGCTGATCTGCATTGCAACTTCAGTTGTTGAGAGAAGCAACTGAATCTCCTGCCCATTCTTTGACAAACAAGTCTGATGGGCTGCATCCTCATCAATGAAGCTCCACAGGCTACATATCTGTGCTGGCATCTAAAGAATGATGCACAGCTACAGCTCTGCCTGCGTAATCAGACTCCCTCTGCACTACTAAAGTCACATCAGCTCCTTGTGCTGAAATCTATCACGCTGCTGCTGCACTGCGTTGTCCCTCTGAAGCTCTCTGCGCTGCTGCAACTCTGCACTGCGCTGCTGAAGTCACATCAGCCTCTACGCTGCTATTGCTTCTACGCTGCTGCTGCTTTGCTCTGCGCTACTCCTCCCAGCCTTCAGATTTGCCTCTGCTTCTGCCTCATCTATGATCTATGCACCCACTGCTCTTACTTGTCCCGCTATTGTCTTAAGGCTGTCGTAGCTCGCTTGTTGATCCAAGAGATGAGTTGCTCAAGGATCTCGCCTCCCTCCATGTAGCTCCTCTACATGTCCATGTCACCCCACCTCCGTGGTTCATGAGCACTCATGGCTACATCATCTCCTGATCCATCATTTGCCACCGTTGCATTGGAAGAAGATGCTTCCTTGTCCTTTTTCTTTTCTGGACAATGGCTGGCAAAATGTCCCATTTCGCTACACTGAAAGCACTTAATCTTTGAAAGATCCTTCTTCTTCTTTGGCTGCTCCTTTGATGCCAAGGCTGCATCTTCCTCCTCTTCCTTCTTTACTTTGCTCAACCCAGGGTTGTGCTGCTTCTTGGTGAATCTGCGTAGTTCTTCTTGCCGCAGGATTGACCACAAGCTGTCCCAATCTGGGAGGTCTGCTCTACCCAAGATACTTTGGACAAAGGTTTCCCACTCATCCATGACTGCATTGAGGGCAATCCTGACTATCACTGCATCATCTACGGTTGTACCCGTTGCAGTGAGCTGATCCCTGATTAACTGTAATCTGAAGAGAAAATGCTCGATGTCTTCTCCCTTGGTCATCATGAATGACCTCATTTGGGCCTCCAACAACATCTTTCTCTGGACTGATTTTCCCTCATACAGGGAAGTCAAGGCCTTCCACATTTCCTTAGCTGTCCTCTTCTCAGCAATGTGTGGTACAATATGGTCCTTGATACTGTCCATTATCAGCCGCTTTGCATGCCCAACAGCTTCCCTATGCTTCCGTATCGGATCCGCATCTGTTTGTGTGGCCAGAGTCTGCTCTGCATGGTCTCTTAGGCCGTATGCCTTAAGGACAATCAGGATCCTTGCTTTCCACACTGAAAAGTTTGAGAGGCCCTCTAGCCTATCTTGATCACGCAGTCCATGAGGAGCCATCTACTCAAAATGTGTCGGAGCTCCTCCTCTCTATACTAGAGATCTGGATCTAGGGTCCTCTACGAACTGGGCACCCTCCGCTCCCTCTGACACTTGATTTCCCTCCTTGGAAATCTACCAAATCAACTATGATTCAACTTCTTCTTTGAGCCTCTGATCAAACTGCAAGTTTCCTTTGGCAAGAAACTCTCTGAGAAGCTGCTCTCTTCCCAATCTTTGTCACTTGTGCTAAGGCTAAAAATCTGAGATCTTCAGAGTTTTAATCCCACCAGCTCTTCTGAATTTCTGCAACTTTTCTGCAGACTTTTTCTGGATCTGACAGATTCAGATCCGAATCACACTGACTGGCTTTAGACCCAACCAATGCTGTTTCTGAGCTGCCTATGCGCAGTAATTGCGTGGGCTTGCTAGGACACAACACTGGATAGTGTTACCCTTCCCTCTGCGTGAATCTGCTCCTGAAAACTGCGTTGTCCCTTCAGATCTGCTTCTCTGCTGCTTTTCTAGCTGCTTTCCGCAGCTAGATCTTTCAGATTCTTTAGCTGGTGACCCTTCTAGATTTTCAATTGCTCCGATACCATGTAGAAATTTTTGAATCTTAACACTTATGTAGAAATTATTACTATTAATCCGGTTAAGCTCCTCCTACTTATATAAGTTATCAACTGAATAAATTCAAGTTAACATCGAAGAAAAACACATAACAGATCTCTACCAATTCAGATCTAGAATAAGCACATGCACACATTGACAAAGTGACATAATTATTTCTGGACAAACTGTCTCGGGAAAAACCCAATGTGGGAAAACCGGTCTCTGGTTGCTGGAGGGTTCTATTATTAAGAATATTTTTGAATACACAACTCTGGGTTCCAGATCTGGAAAATCCGACAGAGAAAACTCTAGATCTACAGCTCTTGGCTGATCTAGGGCCAAAAATACTAACTGATCCACACCCTCAAACAGGATTTATAGAACTCAGCCAGATCTAGGCTTAGAAACCCCAGCGCTACCCCTGAAAGGCTCTGCGTCAGCCTCTGAAGCCCTTGAAAGCCTCTGCGTCAGCCTTAGATGGCCTCCAAACCCTCAGCGCTGCTCCTGGAAGGGACTGCGTTACCCCAGAATGGGTGACGTAGTCACTGCGCTGCCCCTAAGGGTCTCTGCGCAACCCCTGAAGGGTTTCCTGAAAATTGCGCTGTCCTTGCTGCTACTGCTACTGCTCCCGCTACTGCTGCCTTCCTTTGCGTTGTCCTTGAGCTGATCTCTTCTCTGCCTCTTGTGTATTCTAGACCTTGGGATCAGATAATCCCCTTGGTCTAAATTCCCCTCTTTGCAACTGAAACACTTCTGAGTATTCTTAGCAACCCCGCCCTAGAATCTCAGCTTAGCTTCAGTGCTCTACGTCTGTGTCTCTTTACAAATGATCCCAAGCCTTTCCTTTATACTTTTCTCGTTGACAAATCAACGACCATGATCAAATCTTGAATCAATGGCTAAGATTAAAAGAAAGCTTGATCCGTGTGACTTAAGACAATTTCATCACATGTTTAATTAAATTCACTTTAATTATTTTATTTTCCTAAGTTTTAACTTTGGAAATACATTAAAATAATTAATTAATTTAATATCTCCTAAACCAGATGAAATTTCCCAAATCCATTTCTGGGTCTTGTAGATCAAGTGAACTCTAGTCCCTCCACAAAGTTTGGGAGCTAGAGCACAACTGATGCTACCCCAAATACACAAAATCTCAACAAAAACCCCTTATTAAGCCCTAGATATTGAGTGATTACATTTCTATTGTTATATTGCTATATGGGCTAGAACCTCTCATGGCCCAATTTTATTATAATTGTACTTTTTGTCTCCTATACATATTAAGGAGACCTAGTCTTAAGATCATTAAATCTTGTCTTTTACATTGATTTATTGTAAAAGGAGCTTTCCCCTGGAAGAGGACTGTAACTACTGATTTCTTATCATTTTTAAGGCGCAAGGTTCATATTCATAACAATTTGATAGTCAGCTGTCTATTGTGTTCAAGGTAAGGTTGCGGAGGAGTGGCACCCCCTCCCCCTCGAATCTGCTCTTGAACGAATTTTTGGAGTGCGCTACCTTTAAAAAATTTCGCTCCCTAACTTTTTCCGCAATTTTTTTTTGCAAACACGCTCCAAACACAATTTGTTTTCAAAGAAACAAGAATTTCTGAGTGGGGCAGCCTAATGATCAATCATCAAGCCTATGGCCCTAGTATTGATGGTAATGTTAAATTCTTAAGGTAATTGTTCATCCTTTTACTTAAGTTTTTAACATTACCATGAAATGATTCAGGATATTTGAGAGTGGTTTTGACCTCATTTCATTTCATATGGAGAAAGTAGAATTTTAGATCTCACTCAAAATCCAGCAGACTTATTAGTTTTACAGGATTCCAAGATTGGGGGGATTGCAATGTTTCCATTAGATTTTGTCATGTACTAGGGTATGGAACTCATATTTAATCAAGAGCAGCAATCCCTCTATGTACTTTGATGTTAGTGACATTGGTTGTTGAACTCCTCTATCATGACCCTACTAAAAATGTACCCATCACTCAAAGACAATCTTGACTTGACATGCTACGTTTTTTCTATCTTTTGTTAATGGTTAGAGGGTGATATTAATGACAAAGATCCCAAGATGATATGTAGGTATTTGTTTTAGCATGAATTTTTTGGATGCTAGAGGTTATCTAGAGCTTGTTTGTTGATGTATTTTCGGTTCAGAGATGGATTGCTCTTGATGCTATTTTGGTTCTGTGCACCCTTACATGATATATAAATGAAAGCTTGTAAATTGTGGCCCTGTGGTTGATGAAGATTGTAACTACTAGATGGTTGATGTTATATGGTTTAATCCATGTTTTTATGTTTTTTATAACTAATTCATCATTCTACATGCTTTTGTTGACATATACGCATCAAAATATATAAAAATATATATTATATAAAATTCGCTCCCGATTCACTCCCAACCTGTGAGCTTTTGAAAATTTCGCTCCCTGCTCCCGCTTCCGCTCCTTCTCCCAGGCAACCTTAGTTCAAGGTCTTCTTGGCGACACTTGTAGAACTTCTAAAAGATCCTACAGGCTTAGAAATATTTTCAGTTCAATCAAAGCTAGCCATCGTTGGATTCAAGTTAGGAGACTCACTATCATCATTCCAACCCTTCGCAGGGCCTGATGTATACTCCTCTCTTTCAAGAGACGTGGCAAAGATTAGAATCAGTGAAGAGAGATGAGGAAGTATTAATATGGAGCACTGAGTAACATGAACTGTGGGCGCAGATTGGAATCACCAGAAGATTCTGGTGCAGGAGTGGCTGCGATCCTGGATTAGGAATCAGAGAATCTATTTTTTTTATCTAGTTTTTGTTTTTTATTTTGATTTTTATAAATATACATTTGTATTAAAAAGAACTGATTTTTTTGAAAAAAATCAGATTTCATCATCATTCATATTTAAATTTTGATTTCACTGTTCAGATTTAAGATCATCATTCATCCTTAAATTTTGACATCAGTGTTCAGATTGATCATTCATGTATAGGTTCATACTCGGATTCAGATTCATCATTCATAGAGTCATACAAAATTCTCAATTAAAATTTTCTAATTTAGTAAATTAATTTGAATTTTGAATTATGAACTATCAACTATTGGCAGAAATTCAGAGTCTCCCATGTAATAAAAGTTTTGATTGCAGATTTTTTCTTAGAATTGTCAAAATCAGAATTGAGAACTCAGAAATTGCATCACAATTCTTGGAGTCATAGCCACTGATTAACATGTTATATGCGAAAATGTCAATGTCAAATGATAAATTGGCAAAATTGACCAAAATTGAGTTTATTTGGAAAGCTGCAAGAATCCAAAATGAATAACTGGAAACGTGAAAATCTAGAGAGTTGAGACTAATCTGATTGATGGTCTTTACCATTACTTCGTTTAAAGGAACCGCATCTAATTTCTTCTACTGATGATAAGAAGCATGGCCATCGTGGCCAGAAGAAGATGCAAAACCAATGCCAAGCTGTCCACCAACAACAAAAGCAGAACTGCAGAAGAACCTCCTTAAACCAATCTGGTCCTTAGTATCCATCTATCATCCCCAGCATGAAAAGGATCATTGGAAGAAGTTCTGAAAGAGAGGTTGGCCATTATCATCTTCCCCTGATTTAGAGATGTGGCAAAGATTTAAATGAATGTACACAAGCTCTTTTGCCTTTGCTGAAGACAGTCTATTTCTCTTGACTGAATGGATAAACCCGTAAAAGTTCGAGATTCTCTCCACCGCTGAAGCTCTGCAAACCTATGAAAGAACTTTGGATGTGGCATAGTAAAAGTACACTTGACATTGTGCTTACACCAACTCTCGGGGTCAAAATATTCTAACAAAAATCAGTCGGCTTGACTGGTTTTGGACAGGTGCATCCCCATCCCCCAAAAAAGCTAAAGACAAAAAAATATATGTATTGCACTTGGTGCTGTTTTTCTATATACATGAGAAAAACTTGCATATTTGTTCCTTATGGTCTGTGTTTATATTGACGTGCATGAATACATGTGTTATAGTCAGAATTTGAATCTTTTATATAATTTTTGATCATCATTTTTTTCGGAGTTCTTTCCCAGTTGCTTTCTAGGGGTTGATTGGTTCTGTTTTGGTTCTGGTTAAGTTAACATTGATTGGGAGAGAAGATATATATTAGCAACATGATATTGTTGAAGGATCACATAATATAGAGAGCATCTAAAAATTGAATGTTCCCCATGTTTGGGTTCGTAAATTCAAATTATGCAGGTGTAGTGATCCCTTCTATCTCCATAAGCAATCTCTGGGAATTGACCTAATGTTATACCAAAGGGACTGTCAAGCTATAGGATAGTTGTATCTTAATATACTCTCTGTTGTGGATGATGCTTCTTGACAACATAGGTAATGTTTTTTGGGTAGCTGTGTGAGGTATTCCCCAACTACAAGTTGGCTGAATTGAAAGGAAGGAAATTAAATTTAAATTAAATTGAATTTAACTTTTAAAGGTGAATTCATGGGAGATTCCCACCATGTCACGTCTTTGATTTTTTATGGCCCATTCAACAATAGTATTTTCTGGTGGTTGCAATTTTGAAATTTCAGAGTGCGTTGATTTGAGTTTGAATTCTGCACCCTTGGAATTCCAATTTGGCCTTGGTATAAAATTTTCAAATAGAATCTGTCCATCCTGACGAAGGTCTCCTTACCATGTTCATGGCATTTGCATAGATGACTACTTCTCGCTTCTCTCTAGCCAATTGCAATCAAGGAATAATGTCCCATGATATTGGTTCTAAACCAACGTCACAATATCATAATCCAAAATGATCATAATCAATTGACATATGTTTGACATGATTTCCAATTTTCTCCTTTGCTCTTCTCAGGTCTGAAAAAATCTGTTGCTCCCATTTCTCAAGTATTTGAATCCTTAGTGGTGAAGATTTAATTTCTTCTACTAGAATCTTGGACATTTGCTCCTTGACTCTTTCTCTGTTCATTATTTCCAATATCTCTTGACTGACTGTGCTGAGTACTTGGATCCTTTTCAATTTTCTCTTTTCAATTTTTTGTCCATAGTTTTTTTCAGTTTTTGCACCCTCTCCTTCTAGTCTCATTGGTATTTTTCCTGTTTTTGAAGGCCCTGCAAAAAATATTGCAAGGTCTGCTACTTTTGCTTCTCTGGTTAGCATGTCAGTCAAGCAATTCAAATAACCAGGCTTCTGTTAAACATCAAAATCAAAATTACCTAAACATACTATCCATTTTTGGATTCTCGAGTGGCCTTCATTAAGCAATTGATTAGACTTTAACATGTCGGGGAGGATCTTTAAGTTAGTTCTTACTGGGAAATTAACAGGTTTGAGATACAACCTGAAATAATGGATAGTCTTCTTGGCTGCTAGCATTTCCTTGTGGCTTGATTGGTAGTTTAATTATGCACGTTGAAGTGATCTTGAGGCATATGAGCAGACTGTCTCTTTCCCATCAATTTCTTTAATTAGCACACTGCTCATGTGCTATTCGAGGCATCTGTCTCTATAATGTATCCTCCTCCAAAGGCACTGCTCATGTGCTATTCAAGGCATCTCTCTATAATGTATCATCCATTATTAGGCAGAGACAGGTGTGGAATCATTAACAATGTACATTTACCCCCCATAGCAACTTGAATTTCTGCTCTCAGAGTTTGGTTTCTCAAGATTTAGCTTAGATTCATACTTTACTTTTTGTATCTTGCCTTTTATAGAATACATCTCGGCACTCCCACTTTGTATTGGACATCATTGTACCCAACAATCTCGCTAAACTACTTTTGTAGTCATTTGTTAGACTTAGACATAATAAAATTATAACCCTAGCCTCTCACAAGAGCAAATCCTCACATCACATAAGACTCAAGAGCAATATTTCCAAAGACAACCAAGATGTCTTTCTCTTCATGTTGTCTGTCAGAGTTTCTTGAAACACCCTAGTGTCTTGCTCCCTATAAGACTTCTCCAGGAACACAGATAGAAATTTAGAATAGAGTACATGAATGATAACGAATACAATATCTCTCTCTCTCTTCTCCCTTTATATATAAAGTAGGTGAGGGAATGATCTGGGAGGATCCAAGAAGTCCCAAAAATCAAAGTGCTCAAAACTTGATGGAAATAGTGCCATGTCGAGCTCAACGAGATGATTCTAACACAACTTGAATTGCATCAAACAGACTCCAGATGCAAAATTTATGGCAATCTGAAGTTCGTGCCAAATAGCCAAAAAAGGAGTCCGTGGAAACACCAGAAAGCGGCATGTGGCACTGTAAGATGTTGACATGGCAATCTATATGATGATGTGGTAGAAGCAATTTAGTGATGTGGCAAGAACATGTGGCCAATGGCCATCTGTACGATGATGTGGCATCTCAAAAGATCGACACGTGGAAAAACCGTACAAGATGTTGCAAAGCATGAAGAAGACATGTGAATCACATGATGGCTAGTTGGATTTCCTAGAATCTCACTCATTCAGATTGGATCAACCATTCTAGATGGTCAAGCCGGTTTGCCTAGATAGACACCCATTTGGATCTCATGATGGCTATATAAAAAGGCTAATTCACCCTCCTTAAAAATGCAATTCGATCACATATATATCACTCATTTTTTTCCTTTGTGAAGTAGTTAGAGATCTGCTTATTATCATTGTTATCTAAAGTCTAGTATTCGAAATCTGCTTATTATTATCGGGATATGAAGTTTGGTATTTGAGATATGCTTATTATAATTGTGATATGGAGTCTGGTATTCGAGATTTGCTTATTATCATTATGATCTGAAGTCTAGTATTTGAGATCTGCGTATTATCATTGTGATCTGAAGTCTGTTGTCCAAGATCTGCTTATTATTATAGTGATATGAAGTTGAGGTTCGAGATTTGAGCCTAGATCCGAGTTCTAATATGACCGTGATACTATTCAAGGTCCGAGCTTCAGGAGATCTATCATCTATGCCTTGTTTTCTTTGATATGATGAAGGATCAACCTCTCGGTGGTGAACTCATTGGACACTTTATTGGACACTTTATTGAGTTGCAGACATTTACATTGGAGACTTAGCAATTGTGGACGCCATCTTGTGTACTATTGTCTATGTCTTGATGTACTGTTGAAGGATCTCTCTAAGGAATAGCTTGGTTGGATTTTCCCCTGGTTTTTCCCTAGTCTCTGACCTAAACATTAGTATCTCTCGTTATTTGTGCATTGTGATCTATTCTTCTTTTATCACTGCTATCGGTTGAATTTCAGTGTAATTATTTGATGAAGAAGAATAAAATTGTAAAGAAGATTTAATAAATTCACAAATAATTATCAATAGTTTGGAAATAATGCTAGTACACTTTGTACTTAATTTCTCAACAATATTTAGGGGACTAATTTGAGGGCTTCATCCTTTTTCAAACATGAGGTCATAGCTGTCATCCTCCATGGGAGGAAGCAGTAAGCAGTTTTGCCAGAGACATCCATAAACACTTACATTGAATTAGGGAAGTCATTTGGTCGTCCTAAAGATTCTTCAAAATCTTGTCTTGATAGACCTAGGAAAGGAGAGAGAACCAACAACTACTAGAAAATAGATCTTTAACAATGAAGGAGAGTGTGCTGGCTATACAAGAGGGTTTTTGTAATATCCCCAATTTTGTGAATGAAAATTACCAAGGAGTTTGCCTCATTTTGATGATACTATATAAAATATAAAAATGAGCAATAATTATTTTGGAAAAAGGGAGGCAAAACTAAAAGTCACTTAGTGGAAAGTGGCCCCCAAGAATAAAATACCCAAGAATAAAATAATACGAGTCTATTAGGAGTCTAGAAGCTTGGGGAAAAACTCATTGATATATTATAAAAGGGGGAAAACTCGTTGATATATTATAAAAGCAGGTTGGAGATTGTTCGCTATTCTTTCTAATCTATCATTTCTCATTGCCATTAAAGAAGAATCTCGTTTCAGGTTCGAGGGTTTCAAGCGAAATCCTCACCCTAGTTTCGGTGGATTTCATTGCCACCCTAGCTAGTCTCCCAATTTCGGTGGAATTCCTTGCCACCCTAGCGGGATTTCTATTTTGCCGGATTTATTGCTAATCTTGGTTTTGGAGCTGATTCTTTGGTTGTTGGAAGAATTCACTTTCCAAAGGGGCTGATTTCTTTGTGAAGGCCGAATTATTTTTCTGAGAGGGCCGAATTGCTAGGGAAGCCAAGTTTACCCACCAAGGCCAAAATTCTCTTGGTGAAGAGGCCGGATTGCCATTTATCCTAGAGAGGCCGAATGCTCTAATTTTGAAGAGGCCAAGTTCCTTTTGTGTGGGCCAATTTCCTCTCCAAATTTGGAGGCCGAGTCCTGAGGTTGAGTCCGAATTTATTGGGGATCAAATTGTTTGTTTCGAGGGGTCGATTTGAGGGAGGGCTGAGTGCATTCTAGACTCACCGAAGGTGGGCCGAAATTCTTACCCTCCAGAGAGTTGAGTTTTTCATCTTTTGCAGTGTGTGGTCTCTTGGGGAGAGACTGCACAGGCCCTTGGAGAGTTGAATTGGATTCCATCTTTGGAGCAGGAGCAGGGGTTTGCCATGAAGTATTTTTGGCAGGTTTTTGGGGGGAGTTTCCAGTGGTTGGATCGTGAAAATTTGTGGGAGCACCAGTTCTTGCAGGAGGGTCGCATAGACTATTCAGCTGGGCTATTTGTACTAGTTGGTGGGTTCTTACATCTTCTGGATTGGAGCCTAAGTCACTTGATACAGGGATTCAGGATTCGATGGATACAGGGATTCGAGAATCAGATTCGGGATACGGTGACCCCCGGAACAAGACACTTCGGGGATACGATACGTTATATATATATATATATTAAAAATTAGATATTTTTTACACAAATTCATACAAATTCATTGATTCAAACATATATTTAAGATCTTAGATACTCATACATGATACATTGAAATTTGATACATTAATACATCATACAATTGTCAAATTTACTCAGAAAGACAAGATAGTAAGATACTGTAGTTTTCTCATTAAGTCATCAAAATCAAAATGTGTTACATAAGTACACTTCCAATGGCAAATAGAAATAGAAAATACAAAAAAACTACAGTCTACCAAGACTACAAGCCTAAAGCCTCAATGAGTCAGAGTCATTGAGCCATCAATCCTCATCATCATAATCAGCATCACTGTCCTCATCCTGATCATCATGCTCACCACTGCTCTCCTCTTTCTTGTGCATCCTCCTCCTCTGTCATCTCTGCATTTGCTGGTGTGGAGGATGACGCCTCTACTGTATTGGCATCATCAAATGTGACAAGCTCTAGCACTGGCGCATTGAGATCCAAGTTGGCCAATGCTAACTCAACACTGCTGTCCAGACCCATATCATCAGGAAATACATCCCACATCTTTGTCTTTTCCTTCAACCAATCCTCCCTCTGCCTGTAGATGAGATGAAGGTTGGTGTGCACATACACCATTGTCTCTGCCTTGGAATCCTCAACCCTGCTCTTCTTCACACTATACAAATTCCCATATGTGCTCCAATTCCTCTCGCAACAAGAGGATGAAGTCACCTGAGAGAGGAGCCTCATGGCTAACTGCTGTAAAAGAGGGCTTGTTGCCCCATGAGTTGCCCACCAAGAATAGGGCTTCTTAGCCCCCCTGTCTTGAATCACATCATAGCTCGCAAATCGCCCAGTGCCAGTGGAAAACTTTGCAAAGGCATCCTCCACCTCATCAAGGGATGCCCTCTCCTGAAAAATTCTCCTCAATGCATCTTTCCTCCCCTGTGAGATTTCACCATCCACGTGAGGAGGGAATCTGCGGGAAGGTCCACCATTCAGCCACTCATGGCTATAGTATTTTGGGTTCAAGGAGTGAGCCAAACAATGTAAAGGTGTGCAATTCTTGTCCCATCTGCTGACAATAATATCTTGTATGCTAGTGAAGAAGGTCTTTGGTGATGTCTCATACTCTGGGCACTGACTCTGTAAAACAATGGTCCTCACAGACTCAATCATGGAATCTCATCCCTCATAAACCTCTCCTAGGATGGGTTGGTCTGTGTCAGCAAATCGAAGCAAGGAAATGATAGGCTCCATGATCTGAATAACTAGATCTACCTTCTCCCACCATAGATCATCCAACACTGTGTCCTTCACTTTCTTTGAGGCTGCTTGATCTGTCTTTCTCCAAAAAGACCAAAACTCTAAAATAACCATGGCCCTAAGAGCGGTCTTGACCTCCCTCAACCTCTTCAACATGATGAATGAAGAGGAAAACCGTGTATCCACAATCTTCAACAATTATAGATTGCTGTACTCCTTGTAGATAGTGAGGGCATTTGTATGGTTTTGTACAAAGTTGCGAATATGTTGTGCATCCTCAATAATGGCTCCAATCCAAAGCACATCAAAGGCAATAGGTTTCATTGCCAAGTTCAATGAATGTACAATGCAAGGTGTACAAAATATTTGTGGATATTTTGCTTCCACAATCATGCTAGCAGCCTTGCAAACAGGTGCATTATCTGTAATGACTTGCACATAAGAACGACACCTACATCTTCAATAATTTTAATAAATAACTCACCCATATACTGTGCATCCTTGTACTGTCCAAGTGCATCCACTACTTTCAAGAAAACTGGACCATTCAAGGATGACACCATGAAGTTGATGAGTGGGTGGCGTGTTGGATCTGTCCATCCATCAGAAACAATGCTAACCCTAGATGTTGGCCATGCTGATTTAATAAGCTCAAACATTTTGTCCACCTCTTTCTTTGCCTTTGTCAACAATGTGGTTCTGAGCTTCTCTGACCCAGGAGGCACATACCCTGATGTAGCCCCATGACTAAGAGCTCAACACATCTCAATAAATAGAGGTGACCGTGCAACATTAAAGGTATATGAAGTTTTGATAGAAAAAAAATGCAATGGTGAGATCAAGCTCTTCCCTTTTCTCTTTTTGAAAAATCTTGTCCATTGGACCAACTGCAGTTGCCTTTCTCTTTGCTGATTGTCCCCTACTAAAACTCTCAAAAGAGAACTTGTTGCTGCTTTTCCTTAAGAATGGAAGGGGGTCATCATTCTTGTTTTGTTTGGATTTTGATGTCACAGTTGCCGCACCAACAAATTGCACTTTCTCCAATTCCTTCCTTTGTGCCAATTCAATTGATGTACAACATTTAATGCCACAACCTGGCAAACCCAACAAATGAGCTTTCACACGGAAATATGTGGAAGTGAAATGGCCGTTGCATATATTGCATTTCCATGAACAATTTCCTCCTCCCTTTCCCTTTTTGCCTGTGCCTGCCTCTCTTGTCACATATTTCCACAATGGGTATTTGGGGTCATGAGTTTGTTTTCCATGCACATTTGAAGCTGTTGTTGCAGCCCCACTTCCAATAGATGGAATACTTGCAGACCCTGATGAAACAGGGATAGGAGGGGCATCTCCAATGGGGACATTCTTCCCCTTTCTTTGCCCTTGTCTTGCTTCTTTTGATTGAGCCATGAATACTGTAAAAAATAAACAAAAATGACCAAATATATAAAACATATGCACATCCAAAAACTAACAGCAAACTAAATGCAAAATTTAGAGGGATAGTGCACTTATCAGATGCTCGAATCTCTTTGAAAAAACTCCCTTTCTCCTTGCTAACCCTTGCTCCTTGTTCACTTCACAAACAAAAATCAGTGAGAAAGAATGAGAGAAATCCGAATTTTATAATTGAAATGCGCACTTTTTGGCTGTGCGAATCCGGCTGTATGGGATTCGGCCATATCCGTACAGGTTACAGTCAGGATTTGCCGTACCTTGTACGGATACGGCCGAATCCGGAGAATTGGGTATGAATCCCTCCGTATCGTATCAGAGATGGAGGATTCAGGATTCTTGGCCCCTCCCCAACGAATCCTGTTTCAGAGATTTGAGCCAAACCCTTTTTGGGGTTTTCTGGGTTTTTTAAGGGGATTTGGTGGGTGCATTTCTAGGGTGATCCGGGCATTTTCCCATCCTCATCTTTCAGCCAGTTTGCAACAGATTATTCACCGGGCAGTGTGCATTCTCATCCTGTTCCATTCTTCACTTGCGTCAGAGTCATATTTCTGGTTTTTACTCTGCTTGCTTGGCAAGCCCAGAGTCCATTGTTTCAACCCATTTTTTGTACTCAGATCCACATGTTTAATACAATGGCTCAGATTATTTCACTGATGTTACCTGCGTGTTAAATTGTGGTTGTGTTTCTTAATTGTTTGCTGTTCTATGTTCATTGATTTTGGTATCTACTGTTAATTTCCCCCCTTAAGAATATTACAGTTTTAAAATCCCCGTAGAAAGAGGTGCTGGCTTTAAAACAACTGTGGAATTGAGTGAGGTTCACACCTGCTCTAATATCATATTGAGTTTCAGAAGGGTTAGCAAGAGAATCCAATGGAACCAAAACAACCCAAATTCTGCAATCAAGAACGAGATAAACAATGCCAGGGCAGCCAAGAGAGCTTCAATCCTAGAGAGACAAATAAACCCTAGCACGAGTCTTCTAGAGACAGAAGTAACCCAAACCCAAGATAGATTGAACCAAGAACGAGAGCACAATGCTCTGTGGTGCCCGTAGGCTAAATCACTTTGTATAGATATGTCTGAATGACAACAATGAATCAAAAGACAAATATGAGTCAAAACACAAATAATGTTAAGAAGTTCGGGTGCTTTCTACAAAAGGGGTTATTGAGCCTACATCAAGTTGACTAGGTTAGCCTTAATCAAACCTAGAAATATAATATAAAATTACCAATAATGTTTGCTGTGGCCAAATGTGAAGATTACACCCCTAATTTTGAAGATTACACCCTTAATTTTAACAACGTTGCTTGTAACATTGGTTTGCTAACTTGTAATATTCTACTACTAAGAATCTGATAATGCTCGCATTTCCTAAATAACCCCATCCCATTTCATTTCCCTATGATTTTTATCCACTTGAATTTACTTGGAGTATTGAAGGAGATTGCCTACTTGGTGTTCACATCAATGACGGATTGAAGCATCACTGGATCTATTCCTATTTCAGATTTTCGTTCCAAGTGCCCTATAGATTCAAGGGGCTATTTCTTTTTCTGTGTCTTTTTTAGCAATTGTGGGTCTTCTTTCTCCATCTTCATGAGGATGGTCTATGGGGTCTGTAACTACTTATGGACTTTCATTATTCATTTCCTCCAAAAAGCATGCAGGAACTGGTCCAGTCTTCTTTGAATTGATTGGCGTTGTTGTTGCTTGACCAGTTACAAGTGGTCAAGCAAATTGAAGATTGGTTAAAATCGGTTACTCCTTTCTCTGTTGAACTCGTCTCTTGCTTCCTGATATCAATATTCCTTTGTCACCCTTAGAATGATGAAGGGACAAGTGGATAAGGGATCTTATTGTCTCAATTCTCCAAAAGCATTGAACAGGATTTTGTAGGAAATATGTTTATCAGCACTCCAAATCATGCTTAGTTAAAGTAATTTCTCAGGTACACTGCCTATTTTTGAAATTACCGAGTGTTACATGTTTATTTTATAACAACCAACTAATTGGTTATTTAATCTTTGCAGCTGAGTTTGATAGGAAACGTGGACCAACTGGGCATGAAGGTTTTAGAAGTTTTTTTTTCTCAAAATTGTATATAAATCTCGATTTTAAGGGGAGAAATTTGAAGTTAACCAATTAGAAGAGATTTCAGAAAATTAAGAAATTTTTAAATATTTTAAAATTTAAATCATTTCTATCAAAAGAGGTTTATTTTTATTTTTAAATTAGGTATTGATCGAGAAAGAATCCCCTCTCTACATTTTTCATTATTGATTTTAAAGAACATCGTTTTGTAAGAAATTAGAATCCTTGGGTAAGGTTAATAATGCTAAGCAGGCAGTGAATTTAAATGAAAGAGCTAAAGTGTACAACAAAAGAGAAGTACACAATCAAAAGGATAAGTTGATAACACGAGAAGTAAAAGTATCAAACTCATAATTTTCCTGTAAGGAATGATATATCAACAAATCAAACTAGAATCGGTAGAATCATAAATATAGCAGAAAATTTTGCACAAATGACGGACATGTAAGCTAGACTATAAGAACAACTATGTTGGGGGATTGCAAATTTTAAAGAACAGAAAGAAGACTATATTTTGAATCAAGGTACCTTTAAGTGAATTTAGATGTCATTATCTATATTGGTTGGCAGTATCACACTCCCACTGAATGGCATCCCCAAAATGGATTGGAAAGATGGTGTTTCAAATTTCAATGATTTCATCTCAATACTTACATTGACAAAGATCTATGCCTTTCCAGACCAACAAGTTGACCATGTTTAATTCGGCCGCCTTCTGTATTTTTAAATTTTAATACCACAAGTATTGAGAACTGATACCAAATCCTTAAAGATAGAACAACATTACTAAAAGAGTACTGATAATGAGGTTAACCCTTTATCATATATGGAGAATCGAGGTACACAGGCAGTTACTGGGCAATCTTGTTACTTTAAGTTAGAAGATGCAAGTAACATCGTATATACCCTTGCTTTTTGCTTTTCGTTGATGTAAAGATATTTCTGTGAAAATGAGAATTATTTATAAAAAAGGGAGTACTGAAAATGAAATCCTTATCGAAATATGAGATGTAAATATATTTTTGTGAAAATGAGAAGTATTAAAATAAAGGAAGTACTGAAAATGAAATCCTGATATAGTGGTCCAAATATGAGTTTGAGTTGGAGATTCTGCCATCGATACAAGTTTCAAAAGTTCCATGAACTCCCGTTATACTGAAGGGTTGGTCATTAAAGTGGTTGTGAAAGGTCTTGAGATCTGGGTTGTTAAAATATGACAACTAATTGTAATTAAATGGAATTTACTGGACAGTCAGTTTTAACTGAAGAGGAAGTTATGTAACGAAGTAGCCCATGTTAAATTGGGATGGCCTGAGAGGCTTGTAACTTGAGGAGAATCATTCTTGATTAATAGAGTTTCCAATCCCTTGCCCAGTGGAGGTTTCCTTGACATCCTGTCAAGGTTTTACCACGTAATAATTGTATTTTTTACCTGTGTGTTTGATTCGGTTTCCATTCAGTTTATATTTCTTTCTTGTTAATGTTGTTTAATGTTCTCCCGAGACCAACAAGTGGTATCAGTGCTTGAGAGAGTTTGTGAAGGTTGTGGTAGTGAGAGAATCGAAGATTTGTTTTTGCAGAGCTGAACCGCAATAGTATTACCGTGTCCGCTGTTTAGAAGAAGAGCACGTTCATTGTCCACTGTTAAAAGGTTAGAAGAAATAGATTGCCACTACCAGAGGTTAAGACATCAGCTGTTAAAAACTCTGTAACTATCCAACGTCGAGTGAAAAAGGCTGCGCTCTGAATGTCGAAGGAGAAGACTGTTGCACACTGGTTGTCTATGGCATCAACGGCTAGGTCACATGAGCGAGAAAGGTCTTCAGGTACTAATGAACCACAAGTTGCTTCCTGATTTGAAATCCTTGAAGTCGGATTTTTGTAAACATTGCGTGTATGGAAAACAATGTAAACAAAGGTTCAAGACTGGTAATCATAATAATAAACAAATCTTAGACTACATTCATTCTGATCTTTGGGGACCATCTCCTACTGTGTCTTATGGAGGTGCATTATATTTCTTAACATTTATTGATGATTTCTCCCGGAAAGTTTGGGTCTATATGTTGAAAAAGAACGCTGATGTATTTAATGTTTTTAAACAATTTAAAGCTATGGTGGAAAAGAAAGCATGCAAATCAATTAAATGTTTAAGAACTGACAATGGTGGTGAATTTACTTCTTTAGAATTTGAACAATTCTGTAAGGATGAAGGGATTGTTAGACATAAAACTGTTGTTTATACTCAGCAAAACGACGTTGTTGAACATATGAATCAGAGTCTTATGGAAAGAGCCATAAGTATGATCAACAATGCTAACCTGCCAAAGGAGTTGTGGGCAGAAGCAGTATCTACTGCTTGTTATTTAGTTAAGAGATCACCTTTGGTTGCCATAAACTGTAAAATTCCTGAAGAAGTTTGGTCGGGTTAGTCTTGTGATTATTCGCATTTGAAGATTTTTGGTTGTGATGCCTATGCTCTTATTCCTAGAATCAACATTCAAAGTTAGATCCAAAATCAAAATGTTATGTCTTTGTTGGGTATGATTATCTAGCGAAAGGATATAGGTTGTGGGATCCTGCTTCACGGAAGATAGTCATTAGTAGAGATGTAACATTTGATGAATCTTCTCTTCTAAAATCAGATGTTGGAAAAGTTGAACATGAATAGGTATCGCCAAATCAACAAATTCAATTGGAGACTAAACCTTTTACAGAAAGCTGAAAGGAAGGAGAGACTTCTGATGAAAAAGGTGAAGAAGCAAAGGAAACTGGAGAAATTCTAGTACCAATTCAACAACTTGTCACTCGAAGAAGGTCTACAAGGGAAAGAAAAATACCCAAAAGGTATGAAGATTGTATGAAGATTCTGCTTCATCTTTTGCATTGATTATTGAAGATGGGGAACCCTCTTGTTATCAGGAAGCAGTGGATGATGTAGATAGCGAGATATGGAAAAAAGCTATGGAAGAAGAAATGGATTCCTTAGCCAAAAACAATACTTGGGATCTTGTAGAACTTCCTGAAGGGAGAAGTGTTGTTGGGTGCAAATGGGTCTTTAAGTTGAAGAGAAAAGTTGATGGAAGTATTGATAGGTATAAGGCGAGGCTGGTTGCAAAAGGGTATTCTCAGGTTGAAGGTATTGATTTTCATGAATTTTTTTTCACCATTTGTTAAACTTGTTTCTATTCGTACTGTGTTGGCACTAACTGCATTACTTGACCTTGAGTTTGTTGAGATTTTGTGTATTTGGGGTAGCATCAGTTGTGCTCTAGCTCCCAAATTTTGAGGAGGGACTAGAGTACACTTGATCTACAAGACTCAGAAATGGATTTGGGAAATTTCATCTAGTTTAGGAGATATTAAATTAATTAATTATTTTAATGTATTTTCTAAGTTAAAACTTAGTGAACTTAAATAATTAAAGTGAATTTAATTAAACATGTGATGAAATTGTCTTAAGTCACACGGATTAAGCTTTCTTTTAATCTTAGACATTGATTAAAGATATAATCTTGGTCGTTGGTTTCCCAACGAGAAAAGTATAAAGGAAAGGCTTGGGGTCATTTGTAAAGACACAGAGGAAGAGCACAAAAGCTAAGCTCAGATTCTAGGGCGGATTTGCTAAGAATTCTCATAAGTGTTTCAGTTGCAGAGAGGGGAATTTATGCCAAGGGGATGATCTGATCCCAGGGTTTAGAATCAACAAGAGATAGAGATTAGCTCAGAGAGGCAGCGCAGAGAAGCAGGAGGGCAGCAGCAAGAGGGCAACAACTTGTTCTACGCAGTCCTTCAAGGACAACGTAATTGCTGCAGGAAACCCTCAAGGGTTATGCAGAGACCCTAAGGGGCAGCGTAAGCCCTGCGTCACCCAGTCTGGGGTAACGCAGACCTTTTCGGAGCAGCGTTGAGGTTTAGAGGGGCTTCAAGGGCAGCGTTGGGGTTTCTAGGCCCTAATTTTGGCTGAGTTCTATAAATCCCGTTTGAGGGTATGGATCAGTTATTATTTTGGCCCTTGATCAACCAGTGAGCTGTAGATCTATTTAATCTCTGTCGGGTTTTCTAGATCTGGAACTCAGGCTTGTTGTATTTAAGAAAATTCTTAATAATAAAACCCTTCAGCAGCCAGAGACCAGTTTTCCCACATTGGGTTTTTCTGGGGACTATTTGTCCAGAAATAATTGTCACTTTGTCTATGTGTGCATGAACTTGTTCTAGATCTGAATTGGTGGAGATCTGTTGTGTTTTGCTTCGATTTTAACTTGAATTTATTCAGTTAATAACTTGTCTAAGTAGGAGGAGCATAATCAGATTAACAGTAAATAATTTCTGCATAAAATGTAAAGATTCAGAAATTTCCACATGGTATCAGAGGAATTGTAGATCTAGGAGGGTCACCAGCAAGAATCTGAAGGTTCAAGCTGCAGAAAGCAGCAGAAACGCAGATATGAAGGGACAACGCAGTTTTCAGAGGCAGATTTAGGCAGAGGCAAGGGTGGCACAGTGTAACATTGTCTCCTAGCAAGCCCACACAATTACTGCGCAAAGGCAGCTTAGAAACAATGCTGGATTGGTCTGAAGCCTGCTAGTGTGATGCAGATCTGAATCTGTCAGATCCAGAAAAAACTGAAGAAAAGCTGCAGTAATTTAGAAGGCGTTGGCGGGGTTAAATTTTTGAAGTTTTCAGATTTTTAGCCTAAGCACAAGTGACAAAGAGCGGGAGGAGATTAGCTTCTCAGAGAGTTTCTAGCGAAAAGAAACTTGCAGTTTGATCAGAGGATCAAAGAGCGCTGAACTAGTGTTGATTTGGCAGATTTCCAAGGAGGGAAATCAATTGTCAGAGGGAGCAGAAGGTGCCTGTTTCATCAAGGGCCTTAGATCCATTTCTCTAGTAAAGAGAAAAGGAAGTTCCGACACATTATGAGCAGATGGCTCCTCATGGACTGCATGATTAGGACAGGCTGGATGGCCTCTCAAACTTTTCAGTTTGGAAGGCAAGGATCCTGATAGTCTTCGAGGCATACAATTTTAGAAACCATGCAGAGCAAACTCTGGCCACACCGACAGATCCGGATATCCTTCGGAAGCATAAGGAGGCCGCTGGGCATGCCAAGCGGCGGATTATGGATGGAATCAAGGACCATATTGTACCACACATAGCTGAGAAGAAGACAACTAATGAGATGTGGAAGGCCTTGATCTCCCTATATGAGGGAAAATCTGTCCAAAGGAAGATGTTGTTGGAGACACAGATGAGGTCATTCATGATGGCCAAGGGAGAAGACATGGAGCATTTCCTCTTCAGAATACAGTCGATCAGAGATCAGTTGACTGCAATTGGTGCTAAGGTGGAAGACGATGTGATGGTTAGGACTGCCCTCAATGCAGCCAAGGATGAGTGGGAAACCTTTGTCCAAAGTATCTTGGGGCAGAGTGGACCTCCCAGATTGGGACAACTTGTGGTCAGTTCTGCGTCAAGAAGAACTCTGCAGATTCACCAAGAAGCAGTATAGCTCTAGATCGAGAAAAGTGAAGAAGGAAGATGAGGAAGATTCAACCTTGGCAACAAAGAGGCAGCAGGGAAAGAAGAAGGGTCTGTCAAAGATCAAGTGCTTCCAGTGTGGTGAAATGGGACATTTTGCCAGCAATTGTCCTCAGAAGAAAAATGACAAGGAAGCTTCTTCTTCCAAGGCTGCTGTGGCAGATGATGGGTCAAAAGATGGTATAGCCATGAGCGCTCATGAACCACGGAGGTGGGGTGACATGGATATGTAGAAGAGCTACATAGAAGAAGGCGGGATCCTTGAGCAACTCATCTCTTGGATCACATGCAAGCTACGATAGCCTTAAGAGAGTAGTGGGACAAGAGGAGCAAGTGGGGTGCATAGATCACAGATGAAGCAGAGGCATATTTGAAGACTGGGAGGAGCAGCGCGGAGCAGAGCAGCGACAGCAACGCAGAGGTTGATGTGACGTCAGCAGCGTAAAGCAGAGCTGGAGTAACGCGGAAGGCTTTAGAGGGATAGCGCAGTGCAACAACAGTGTGAGAGATTTCAGCACAAGAGGCTGATGTGACTTCAGTAGTGCAGAGGGCGTCTGCTTACGCAATGCAGAGCTATAGCTGTGCATCATCCTTCAAATGCCAGCACAGATCAGTAGCCTATGGAGCTTCAGTGATGAGGATGCAGCCCATCTGACTTGTTTGTCAAAGATTGGGTAGGAGATTCAATTGTTTCTCTCAACAACTGAAGTTGCAGTGCAACATATCAGCAGTGGCAGTGCTATGAGCAGCACAGATGCAACATATTGAGAGAGAGCTGCAGTACAAAGGTTGCAGTGGCAGTGGCAGAGTCATAGGCAGCAGTACAGAATGGAAAAAGTAGTGTAGAGTTGACTGGCAACAGGCCAAGCATCAGCAACACAGAACTAGTGCCCAAAATCTTGTAATACATAGTGTGATGTATTGCTAGAGCACACTCTTGATGCTAAGGGAGTGTTGAGATTTTGTGTATTTGGGTCACTATTAGTTGTGCTCTAGCTCCCAAATTTTTCAGGAGGGACTAGAGTACACTTGATCTACAAGACACAGAAATGGATTTGGGAAATTTCATCTGGTTTAGGAGATATTAAATTAATTAATTATTTTAATGTATTTCCTAAGTTAAAACTTTAGGGAACTTAAATAATTAAAGTGAATTTAATTAAACATGTGATGAAATTGTCTTATGTCACACGGATCAAGCTTTCTTTTAATCTTAGCCATTGATTAAAGATATAATCTTGGCTGTTGGTTTCCCAACGAGAAAAGTTTAAAGGAAAGGCTTGGGGTCATTTGTAAAGACACACAGAGGCAGAGCACTGAAGCTACGCTGAGATTCTAGGACGGGTTTGCTTAGAATTCTCAGAAGTGTTTCAGCTGCAGAGAGGGGAATTTAGGCCAAGGGGATGATCTGATCCCAGGGTCTAGAATCAACAAGAGGCAGAGATCAGCTCAGAGAGGCAGCGCAGGGAAGTGGGAGGGCAGCAGCAGGAGGGCAGCAACTTGTGCTATGCAGGTGCTGTGCAGTCCCTCAAGGACAACGTAATTGCTGCAGGAAACCCTCAAGGGTTACACAGAGACCCTAAGGGGCAGCGTAAGACTTGCGTCACCCAGTTTGGGGTGAGACAGAACTTTCCGGAGCAACGTTGAGGTTCAAAGGGGCTTCAGAGACTGACACAGAGGCTTCAGGGGCAGTGCTGGGGTTTCTAAGCCCTAATTTTGGCTGAGTTCTGTAGATCCCGTTTGAGGGTGTGGATAAGTTATTATTTTGGCCCTAGATCAACCATCGAGTTGTAGATCTATTTTATCTCTGTCGGGTTTTCCAGATCTAGAACCCAGGCTTGTTGTATTCAGAAAAATTCTTAATAATAAAACCCTCCAGCAACTAGAGACCAGTTTTCTCGCATTGGGTTTTTCCGGGGACTATTTGTCCAGAAATAACTGTGTCACTTTGTCTATGTGTGCATAAACTTGTTCTAGATTTGAATTGGTGGAGATATGTTATGTGTTTTGCTTCGATTTTAACTTGAATTTATTCAGTTAATAACTTGTCTAAGTAGGAGGAGCATAATCAGATTAACAGTAAATAATTTCTGCATAAAGTGTAAAGATTCAGAAATTTCCACAGAGTTAGAACAGTTAGGTGTTAAAACAACCTTTCTTCATGGTGATTTGGATGAAGAGATATATATGGATCAGCCAGAAGGTTTTGTACAAGGTTGCAGCAGAAGATTAGTTTGCAAGCTTAGGAAATCATTGTATGGCTTAAGGCAGTTGCCCAGGCAATGGTACAAGAAGTTTGACTCCTTCATGGTGAGCCAAAATTTTATCAGAAGTGAGTGTGATCATTGTGTATATTTCAAAAGTTTCAATGGAATATTCATTATCTTGGTGTTGTATGTTGATGATATGCTTATTGCAAGCAAAAGCATGGAAGAAATCAACAGGTTAAAGGCTCAACTCTCTAGGACGTTTGATAGGAAGGATCTTGGAGCAACAAAACATATCTTGGGCATGGAGATACACAGAGACAAGAAGAATTGTAAGCTTTGGTTATCACAACAGAAGTATGTGGAGAAAGTACTTGAAAAGTTCGGTATGAACAATGTGAAACCTGTTAATGTTCCATTAGCTTTCCATTTTAAGCTTTCTTTGGATTTAAGTCCTAGAACTAATGAATAAAAGAAGTTTGTCTCATGTACCACATGCAAATACGGTAGGCAACTTAATGTATGTGATGGTATCTACAAGACCTGACATTTCACATGTCGTTGGAGTTGTCAGCAGGTTCATGGCAAATCCAGGGGAAGAACATTGGCGAGCAGTGAAATGGGTACTTCAGTATTTGAGAGGCACAAGTAACCATTACATCAACTTTGATGGTCGTGAAGGTTCAGTCTACAGATATGTGGATGCTGATTATGCAGGTGATTTTACATAAGGAGATCTACTACAGGGTATGTTTTTACTCTTGCAGGTGGAGCAATCAGTTGGATGTCAAAGCTTCAAGAGACAGTTGCTTTGTCCACTACTGAAGCAGAGTATATCGTTGCTTCAGATGCTTGTACAGAGGCAATCTGGTTAAAAGGTCTGCTTGATGAGATTGGAAGGACGCAGGAGAAAGTGAATGTATTTTGTGATAGTCAGAGTGCTATTTATTTGGCTACAAATCCAGCCCATCACAGCAAGACCAAGCACATTGATGTAAGGTATCACTTTGTGAGACATGTAATCGAAGGCGGCAAAGTAGTTCTCAAGAAGGTCCGTACATAGGAAAATCATACAGATATATTCACGAAGCCAGTTACAGTAGAGAAGTTGAGATGGTGTCTCGCTTCTCTTGGCTTGTAGAAGAGATGATGAATGGACATGGGCAAGGGATTAGGAAAATTGTTGTCAAGGTAGAGTTTTTTAAAATATTACAACTAATTGTAATTAAATGGAATTTACCGGATAGTCAGTTTTAACTTTTAACTGAAGAGGCAGTTATGTAACAAAGTAGCCCATGTTAAATTGGGATGGCCAGAGAGGCTTGTAACTTGAGGAGAATCGTTCTTGATTAATAGAGTTTCCAATCCCTTGCCCTGTGGAGGTTTCTTTGACACCCTGTGAAGGTTTTACCACATAATAATTGTGTTTTTTACCCGTGTGTTTGATTTGGTTTCCATTTAGTTTATATTTCTTTCTTGTTAATGTCGTTTAATGTTCTCCCGAGACCAACATGGGTCCTAAAAGATCAACCCTTCATTTCCTTACTGGAAGGGTTGGGATAGCCTTTCCTTCACATATGGAGGTTTAAGTGATATGAGGGTTGGTTCTTTTAGGCATTACCTAAGTTCAAGAGGAGAAATCTTATAATGGGGTTCGTTCTTTTAGGTATTACCCAAGCACAAAAGGAGAAAACTTATAAAACTTATAATGCACTTAATTAGTGATTAGTAAAGTAGATTTTGTCTTTTTGTGGGAGGACAGTGGTTGATATAATGGGCTGTTATCTTCTTCACTTCACTTGGATTCAATTCCTTTTGTGGGACATTTTTGGCATGTTGTGACAAGCCTCAAAGAGTAGGCTCCCCCTCGTGGAGTCTCGGGGCTTGCTAAGTCATAAATTTTTAATAGATTTGGTTTATGGTCACTTGGTGTCATAATGGTAGCTGTTAGGTTTGATTTTGGGCCTTGTCCAAATTACTCCAAGTTACCGATTTACTCTGATATAAAAAATAAAATTAATAAAGTAAATTTTAACCAGGGATATTACTGATTGTAATGCATTTAATTGGTAGTTGTTATAGTAAGTACTAAATAGTTGTTAGGTCAGGCTATTATGAACATTAATGGCGAAGGATAAAACACATGGATTGTAATGCATTTAATCGGTAGTTGTTATAGTAAGTAGTTGTTAGGTGCAGGCTATTATGAACATTAAAACACCGTCACCATAGAAGGCATGATGCACTGGCATTTTAAAGTAGTCAAATGATCTGGACAATATCCCTGATTAGTACAATAAAACTGAATATGTAATGAGAAATTGTGTTTGTCAGGTTCTCGTAGCATCTGAAAAGTGTTATTCATCTTTTGTCTTTGTAGATGTCTTCCTATATGGTCTCGTCATATTGCAGGGGACTGAATTACTCAAATGATGCCTCGCTGCAAAGGCTGAACCTCGGTTCAAAATCCGTTACGAGTGTTCTATTTCTTTTTAACAATTTAAAAAAAAAAATCGAGTTTCAAATTCTTTCAATTAAATACATGATAAAGCTCTTTTTTAATCTTCTTCGGTGTAGGGAGGTGCTTTGTTATGTGCTGTAGAGTGGTGTTTTAGAAATTTGGACTTACAATTAAACTATTATAAAGAGCATGTTATTATCCGTTAAAATATATCTTAATGCTTGTTTATTAATATTAATTTGGACTTAAAAATAAAATATTAGAAAGAGCATGTTCTTATTCGTTAAAATATATCTTAATGCCTATCAATTAATATGTTGGGCCATTGTTGCTTGTGTTGTTCGGACAGGGGCCCTTGCAACAGCAGGTGTTCTTGCAGCAGGTTTAGTCAGTTTCAGGAATGGCAATTATCAGTTGAGTCAAAAGTTGATGAGAGCTCGTGTTGTCACGCAAGGTGCCACTGTGGCATTGATGCTTGGTACTGCTCTTTATTATGGGAAAATTTAAGGCCATATACGTATATATATCAAGCTCTGCTGGAATCCTTAGAGCTTTCTATCTGTGAGGCAAAACCATTTGTTCATATGTAATCCTGATTGATGGAATTTTTTTTTTTTTTAAATTTTATGAGAATATGAGATCGACATCAAAGGATGCAATTTGTTTGAACTTTCCCGTGCCTCATTTTTCCGCCTTACATGAATAATAATGCCAAAATATTATTTTTTCTATCCATTTTATCAGCAGTGATTTTTATAATTTCATCTATTTATACAGGTATAGCAACTTATTTGATCAACGAAATAATTACATGGATATACTAGATTTTCCTTGTTTTATTGTGTTATTGTCTGCCAACATTTATGGGTTCAGTTTTGGTTGTTCTTAAGAAACGATACGTAAGTGTGGTTATTGCTTCTTGGGGATTATGGTAAACAATAGCCCATGGCTACATGCGTGGCTTAGCTTTGTGCATTAATCAAAGCTGTTTTGTTTGCTTGGGCATTTAACTCAACGATAACATTATGTAGTCATATAATTCTTTAATTTTTGACGGTTATAAAACCTGTTGAATACATACATACATCATTTCATTGGTGGGAAAGCATACATTGCAAAAATACGAGTCTTAATTTTGCGGGCATATATGAATAATTTGGTAGTTGATACTGCAGCAATATAAGTATTTGTTTTAAATGCGACATGTCAAAGTTACAGTGGTTATATATAAGTTCATAAACAAGATAGGTTACTCCACCCTGTGTGAGGTTATAAGGTGGTTGAATATTTGGGAGTTGACACTGTAACAATATAAGTTAATGTTTTGAATGCATTCATATGAAATAAATGAAATGACATGTCAATGTTATATTAGTTATAAGTTCATAACCAAGATAGGTTACTCCACCATGTGCGAGGTTATAGCTATAATGTTACACAAGTATCCAATGGTCTTTCTATCCAAGTACCCAATGGTCTAGTATCCAATGTCTCTTTATCCAAGTACCCAATTGTCTAGTATCCAATGTCTCTCTATCCAAGTATCCAATGCATTTCTAGTTATAATTGATGTGTTTGGTTGCAGCCTCGGAAGTATCAAATGACCTAGTATCTAATGTCTTTCTAGTTATAATTGATAGTATCTAATGTCTTTCTAGTTATAATTGATATGCTTGACTGCAACCTCCTTGTCAATGTTGACAAACGCAAAAGGATTATAGCCTTGGTGTCGTGTTTAAGTTGAAGAGGAAGGTATTCAACTGATCGAGCATGTAATATCCAAATGGTCAAACAAGTGATGTGTCGAGGAGTTGGGTAGACCAACCGCGGAATACATGATATAGATATGCAACATTTTGGTAATCATTGTAGGGATGCATTGCATAGAGGTGACAATGAGTATGGCTTATTGGTAATCATTGTAGGGATGCATTGCACAGAGGTGACAATGAGTATGGCTTATTGGTTATTAGCAAAAATATTTGGTTGCATTATGAAAAAGATTGGTGTGCTAAATATTGCATGTATAATGAATGTATGTTTGATATACATAATTTTGAGATGAGTTCACTTGATGAGTAGTTGTGAATGTTCCAATTAAGGGATAATATGTGTGGATATTCATAGTTGGTTTGGTTAATGGGTGCAAGTGCATAATAAATAATAAACACTGGGTCTGACCATATGTAAGAGTAAAATATTATGAGAAAGAATTTCATATATGTGAAATCTGATTTTGTTTATGAAACATGTTTGAAATTTATAACGGTAATTATTATGATGGTTTTATGATGGGTATATGTATATTATATAGGATAGATAATGGTTTTTGAAGTTAAAAAGCTCATGAGAGAGGTCAAACTACGATTGCCACAAGTTATTGGATACAAACTACTAATGGATGTATGCCAATTAGTTGATGCTATCCTTGTGTGTAAAAACCGCCACAAGCTATTGGATACAAACTACTAGTGGATGTATGTCAATTAGTTGAAGCTATCCTTGCGTGTAAAAACCTCTGCAAATGATGGCTTGTTTGAGGGACTATGTAGCACTGAGGGGGATGCTTGAGCCTTGTTGGCGAGTGTAGCAAGGAAGAGACAACTTAAATATACATATGGCATGATGGTTGGAATCATGAGGGTGTGTTAGAAAGAAAAATTAGCTAAATTCTTGCCCATTACAACCTTGGTAAAACAAAGAATAACCATAGAGAATAGTCATACAATTAAGTATTGGATTATGATTACAAATTTATTTTCAAAATACATGATTGTATTTCAGAGTTGAGAGCACTTGTGGATAGGATAATTGTTACATGATAATGGCTATAACACATATTTTTTCTTGATTGAAGACATGAATTGAGTTCTAGTGACTTGTTGTAGCTTGGTGGAGGCAAAGTGGGAGTAAGAAGATGTAGCACTTACGGAAATTCGGAGGCTTCATTTTTGTCTCTAGAGTTCTTGAAGCCACAACTCTTACTTCATGGTTGGTTTGTGATGGAGCTTTGGAGGGAAGTGGGATAAGCGTAGGGATTGACTAGTAGAGAAGGGAACCACATTCTTTGGGTTGTGTAGGTTGAAGGGAATCTGGTTGAAATCACTATAGGAATCCACGAATTGTGAAAGAATCATTGCAATTGTAGATATTGGAGCTGCAATTTTAAGACCTTTTTGTTGGTTTGTGATGGTGCCTAGGTGGAAAGTGTGATAACCTGAGGGATTGCGTGCTGGTGAATGGGATCCCATTTTCTGGGTTGTATAGAATAGGAAGAATTAGAGGTTGTTGGTTGGAATGCTTCAGGAGTTAATAATTCGTGGAATTATTATAGCCAGAGGTTTTGGAGCCACAACTTTGAGACTTCCTAATCTGTAAATTGCCGTGGATATTTCATTGTAGTAGTTTGTCACAACATGTTTGATATAACTATTGACATATTTACTATTAATTTTTCCTATAGTCCATATTTTTTAGTCAATTGGTTTTCTGCTTAATTAAATTAAATCGGAATGCAAGAAATAGAAAACATAAAGAAATACACACTCTTTACACAATAGACACAGATTTGCCTACAAAAGCTTTACGAGATAAAACCCAACTAGAAGGTGAGGCTGCTTCGATTTATTCTCTCTAGTATGGAAAGGGTGTAAGCACAAAGAAGATGTACTCTCTATGGAGTTACCTAATATATGTGGTATGTAAGGATGCTATGGAATCCTAACACCCTCTATTTTTCTCTCTTACTTCCCATTCCCCATTGCTCTACTTGACTATGGAACAAAATACAATAGCAAAGAACGAAACCCCTACTCCTACCAGCCTGGTATTTAACATAACGTGATAGCCACCTAGGGGTAAGGTTTGACATATTTAACCCTAAACTAGAGATACGTTTCTTGGACCTTGTAGAGACTTCTTGAAAGTCCATATGTGGCTATCCCCATGTGTCAGTAAGGGGGTTGATGTGGCATCCACTTGTATTGTGCTGGTCAATTAGGTAGATCAACTCGCGGGAGACATAATTTTTCTTATATGAGTTTTGATTAAGGTGATTTTTGTGTTGTTGGAAAAGTATTGTTGTATAGAACATGGAATCTTGGTCCATAGTAAGTTTGAGATCACAAAAGTTGTCATTAAGGCCTCAAAATGGATCCAAAAGTTTTTCACCAGTAATTTGTGTAAAATTCTTAATCTAAGAAACCCTAATGCTAACCATTGGTTTACTTCTCCTACTTGATTATTTACACGAGTTATTAATCTGAAATTTCAGAAAAACAATGAAGTAAACACAAATAGCAGCCTACACATACAGATCATTTACTGAATAGAACGCTCATATGACAAAGTGACACATTTTTCGAACAAATGTCCCCGGAAAAACCCAATGTGGGAAAACCGGTGCAGCTAGCTCCAGAGGGTTTTATTATTATGCAGAATCTGAATACAACAATTTCTGGGCACCAGACATGGTTGGCCCTACAGAGAAAATCATGGCAACAATACCTCTTTCACTCGGAGACGAAAAATATCGCTGATTCACACCCTCAAACGGGATTTACAGAACTCTAGCCCTTTCTGGCCCACTGGAAACTGTAACGATGCTCCTCAACCCTCTGCGTCAGCCTTTCTGGCCTGCGTTAGCCTCGCGCTACTCTAGAAGGGCCTGGGTCACCCCTGAAGGGCTTACACTACCCTTGTGCTGCCTTGACTAGGCCTGTGTTAGCCATGCGTGGCTCCTGCTGCCTCTGCATGGCCTCTGCTGGACTACGTGGCTTTGGCTTGCCTTTGCATTGCCTCTCTATTGCTATTGTACTCTTGGCCTGGGATTAGATCATTCCCTTGCTAATACTGCCCCTCGCTGCACTAAAAACTCTTCCTGAAATTCTTAGCAAACCACGCCCTAGAATTTTAGCTTAGCTTCAGTGCTCCGCCAATGTGTGTGTCCTCCCACTGACCTCAAGCCCTTCTCTTATACTTTTCTCATTGGAAATCCAACGGCCATGATCTAATCTCTAATCGACGACTAAGATTAGACGCTGCTTGATCCGCGTCACTTAAGTCATTCTCATCACATGTTTAATTTAATTACTTTAATTTTTTAATTTTCCTAAGTTAGACTTAGGGTCCTTCATTAAAAAGATCAATAATTTGAATATCTCTTAAACTAGATGGGATTTCTCCAAACACTTTCTGGGTCTTGGAGATCTCATTTTCTCCAACTCCTCCACAAAATTTCGGAGCACATTCGATGCTACCCCAAAATCTCAACACAATTTTCCATATTGGGGTGATTGTTGAAATGACCCTACATGTTGATTGCTTCAACTTTTTCCACCTTGAGAGCATCAAGATAGATGAAATCGATCCGTGTCACTTCCTGGCTAGTCTAGGTTGGAGACATGAAAGGAAAACGAGACAATGCGAGGGACAATGGAACAGAGAAGGTAGTGAACTTCTTTTGGTTGCACAGGTAAAGGGAAATGCGAGATTGTTGGTGTAGAAGTCATTAAATTGCAAAACTATTAAGTGTTTTGATGTAAAAATTCTCTCTCTCTCGGGAGTAGGGGAATGTTACACCCAAATTTCAATTCCCATGAATTGTGATGTGATTATATGTGTGTGTGTGTGATGAGCTAGTATGTTTTGGATTAGAGAGCTTGCATTGATCAAACACCCACAAGCCTAACATTGTAATCTCTTCAAACTGATTAAATAAAAGTACATTGCTAGATGTGATATGAAAGGGACTATAAAGTTTCGGTGCTATTATTCCACAAGAGAGCGGGGTTTAAGAGAAATCCCGAATGACTAGAGTCCTATGCCAATTTCATAAATAATTTTGCTTAGTGTTTAGTTACCTTATTTTGAATGATTCCCAATCATTGAAAGGCTGTAAGGGGTTGTTGGGAAAGACCTCACATAGTCAAGATAGGCATGGGCCAACTACACTCATGATGGGAATTGTGTAATGACACCTTTAGAAATAATTTTTCTTGCTGTTTAGTTATCTTGCTTTGTCTTATTAAACCCAATCATTGAAAGCATGTAAGGAAGTGGTGGGAAGATCATTTTACATAGTCAAGAGAGGCATGGGACAAGTACACTTATTGTGGTAATTGCATAATGCTATCTACATAAATAATTTTTCTTCTTGTTTAATTATCCTCTGTCTTATTAAGCCCATTCATTGAAAACATGTAACAGGTTGGTGGAATTTTTGTTTCACCTAGTCAAGAGAGCACGATCCAAGTACATTCATGATAAGAATTGTGTAAGAGGTGGGTGAGAGTGTCATCTCACCTAGATGTGATAGCATGGGGCGTCTGCACAATTTGTTTGGGGAATTATGAGAGGGTCAAGCATGCACGTGAGAAAAAGTAGAGGACATTCAATTACAGGGGGAGTTGATATTTAGATAGTAAGGAAGAGAAGAAATATAGAGTTTGGGGTTAGAAAATAGGAGCCATCCATATTATGTATGTACAACCATGATAATTTGATAGTTATTTTCGGTACAATTACATTGGATTTCCTATAACACCTAGCTAAGAGATTCTTGGTTGGTTTGTGTTGGAGCTCTATAGGGGATGCAAAATATTTGAGGCATTGTAGTGTAAAGAAGGAATCCTCATTCATTAGGTTGTATAGGTTGATAGATAAGAGAGCTGGGTGGTTGGAATATTGTTGCATATAGCTAGGTAATAACACTAAGAACTATGTTGA
This sequence comes from Pinus albicaulis, assembly GCA_034641835.2. NCBI lineage: Eukaryota > Viridiplantae > Streptophyta > Pinopsida > Pinales > Pinaceae > Pinus > Pinus albicaulis. Next base: position 188,416,710 of record CM076578.1, on the reverse strand, counting down.
GAAACAAGTTATTAGGATTATGATGCTATTTCTATTGTGAAATTAAACAAGAGTATTTGAGAATGTTGGCATGGACACTCCTATTACAATTGGATTTTGTTAGAGCCCCACTTAGAAATTTTTGGTTGGTCTATGCTAGAGCCCCAAAGGGGATGGAGATTGGTAGAGGGATTATAGTGCACAAAAGAAAATAAGTTAAGGGTAGAACCAATCAAACCCTCCGATGTGTGGACGATTGCCTTCAAAGAAAAGGAGGGCATGTTCGAATGGCTCGTCATGAATTTTGGGTTGAAGAATGCTCCTGCAAAATTCATGAGGCTCATGGATGAAATCTTGCGGCCATTCACCAACTCATTTGTAGTTGTCTACTTGGATGAAATCCTGATCTTCAGCCAGACTTGTGAAGAGCACCTCTACCACATCTGACAAGTCCTCCAAACACTATCGCAACACAAGTTGTGTGCCAATTTGGAGAAGTGAACTTTTGGCATGACCCAGGTTTAGTATCTGGGATACATTATTGATGAGCAGGGGGTGCATGTGGATCCAACCAAGATCCAAGTCATTTGGGATTGGCTAACCCCAAGCACTCTAACAGATCTCCACAAATTTATGGGTCTTGCTAATTTCTACCGCAGGTTCATATTGGGATTCTCTCATATCACTTGGCCCTTGCGTCAAGTCACCAAGGGAGGAGCGAAAGAATTTTTTTTTTGTTTTGAATCTCAACAGAAGGTGTTCGAAGAGTTGAAACATCGCCTCTGCTCTGCCCCAGTGCTCACATTACTAGACTTGCATCAACCATTTTAGACCGAGACAGATGCCTCTGACTATGCTATTGGGGAAGTTCTTACTCAACAGGGCCATCCAGTGGCATATCATAGTGAGACACTGTCCAACACTGTCCGGAAGTATCCCACTTATGAAAAATATATGTATTCCATTGTGCAGGCTTGTCGACAATGGAAGCATTACATTTTGGAGAAGGAAACGATCATCCACAAAGATCACCGACCCCAGCAGTTCATACAGACATAAGGGAAGTTGTAGAACGCTTGCCATAATAAGTGGTCCACATATTTGCAACTGTTTAATTTTAACATCAAGTACAATAAGGAAAACACCAATAATGTTGCATACTGCCTCAGTCGACCACCGATTGTGGCACTAACCATCGCGCTCAACTCTTGTGGGCATGAGACTTATGATTGGCTGCTTCTCTACAAGATCGATCCAGAATTCGACCACACATACAAGACGATCTTGGAGGGTAACCAAGTTCCAAATTTTCACCTCCAGGATGCACTGCCATGTCACCTGAGACACCTTTGTTTTACTTCAAGTGAGTGTGCCAAGATGATTTGGGAAGTGCACTACAGTCGGGTCGTTGGGCATTTCGGGGTTAAGAAAATAGTGGTAGTACTGCAAAAGTATTTCTATTGGCCAAACCTTTAATAGGATGTCGATAAGTACATCAGATCCTGCACTACCCGTGCCTTTGCCAAACGGACCATCAAGAAGCAAGGCCTCTATACTCTGATGCTCACCCCTAGTCTGCCTTGGGAATCCATATCCATGGATTACATGTCGGGCATTCCTTCTACTAATAATGGCAACGACTCTGTTTTCGTGGTTGTCGACATATTCTCGAAGATGGCCATTATGGTGCCCTGCAAGAAGAATATCACAACAGAATCCACTACAAAAATCTTCTTTGAACGAGTGTGGGTACACTTTGGGATCCCACAGTCTATCATCTTAGATCAAGAAAATAGGTTCCAATATGTACAACATAGCTATAACTAGGCCCTCCACAACTCAATCGACCATAACCCCTTTCAGGTGGGCTTGGGATTCCAGCCACTATGTCCCATTGACGTAGTCATGCCATTTGCAGCTATTCAAGCTGATTTGACTCATGTCCAGTCTGAAGCTTCCAAGGCAAACAACTTCATTGAGCGCATTCAGCGCATCTTCCAACAAGTTCATGACATATTGGATAAAGCCAATGCTAAGTACAAGCAACGACATGATCAACATTGGGTGCCACACAACTTCCAGGTGGGGGAAAAAGTGTGGCTACATTTGCATAAGGAGAATCTCGCAGGACCCCACCGCAAGCTTCACTTGCTCCACTATGGGCCATACATGATCACCAAGGTTGTAAGGGACAATGCCTTCGAGCTTAGTATTCCACCGTTCCTTGGTCTACACCCAATGTTCAATGTGGACCGCCTTTGGCCCTACTTTCCACCTGTACTGGACACATCCGACATGGCAGAATAACACACCAATAGAGTTAAAACCAGAATGCATGGAAAAAGCAACAATGCTCAGATTATGGACATAGAAGCAAGGGAAAGGTGCCCTAAAACCACATAACAAAGGACAAATCTAAAGTGGGGTGGTCCAGGATAAACCACAAAAGCCTCAAGCAAAGAACAACATCGTGAAGGCAAAGGAATTTGGAAAATGGTGTGAGTTCCATAAGAGCTCCTCTCACAATACAAGTGAGTGTCGGGCCAAGAAGTCACTGGTGGCCGAGCTGAAGGCTTCTAAATCGGATGTATGCTTCGACTCTGAATCAGAACCTGACAAGGGGAGTGAGAAAGGGAAGAAAATTATCGATGCGGAGCCCAACGCCACTATTTCCACCACGAAGACCCAGAAGTAGGAACCAGAATATCGAGAGGAGGAGCGCCTCTTCCATTCCCAGATGTGGGTAAAGGGTTCCTTGCTACAGTTCATTGTTGACAACAGGAGAAAAAAGAATCTCATTTCAGAAGAGGTCGTGAAGCCGCTGGGCTTGCTGACCACAACACACCTTCTTTTGTACACCATCGAGTAGCTTCACCAAGGACAGGATCTCTGTGTCAACCAACAATGTCGCCTTCCATACAACATCAAGCCCTTCACAGATGAGGTATTATGTGACATTGCCCCTCTTGATGTTTGTGATGTATTATTAGGCCAACCATACTTGTGGAAGTGACATGTTGTATATGAGTCCTGACCTCGCGCTGTTATTGTTACTTTGGGAAATAAGTTGTATAGGATACTAGAGGTCGCACCACCTCTCACTATCTCTTTGGTTATTGCAAAATAATGCAGTAAGCTCATTTCCAAAACCAGAAAATTTGTTTTCCTCATGATCCGCCCTCGGGGAAAGAATAATATTGTGGCCATGACCTCCAGATAGGGCTCCTCCGCATGAAAAAAACAAATGGACAATGTCGTGGAGGGGTACGGGGACATATTCACCACACCCGCAGGGGTGCCTTTGCACTGTCAGGTCAAGCATACCATAGATCTGAACCCAGGTGCACCGCTACCCAATGGACCAATCTGTCAGCGCTCTTTTATGGAGAATGATGAAATCAAGAGGCAGATTAAGGACCTGCTGCAGAAACGTCACATCCTGCTGAGTTCATCACCTTGTGGGAGCTTGATTGTGTTGGTGTAGAAGAATGATGGGATTTGGAGACTCTGTATTGACTATTGGGCACTAAACAAGATCACTGTCCGGAATAGATACATGATCCCAAAGATTGATGACCTTCTGGATGAACTCGATGGGGGAAAATAGTTCAGCAAGATCGACTTGAAGTCTGGGTATCACGATGTACCAATCGAAACCTTCAATGTGTGGAAGACTGCCTTCAAAGCAAAGGAGGGCCTTTTCGAATGGCTCGTCATGCCTTTCAGGTTGACAAATGCTCTTGAAACCTTCATGAGGCTCATTAATGACATATCACGACCATTCACCAACTCATTTTCAGTAGTAAACTTGGATGACATCCTTATCTTCAACTAGACTTGGGAAGAGCACCTCCACCACATCTGACAGGTACTCCAAACACTGCGGCAACACAAGTTATGTGCCAATTTGGAGAAGTGCACTTTGGGAATGACCCAAGTTCAGTATCTAGGATACATTATTGATGAGAGGGGGGTGCATGTGGATCTAGCCAAGATCCAAGTCATTCGGGATTGACTAGACCCAACCTCTCTAACAAATCTTTGCAGCGTTATGAGTCTTGCTCATTTCTACCGAAGGTTCGTGTTGGGATTCTCTCATATCACTTGGCCCTTGTGTCAAGTCACCAAGGGAGGAGCGAAAACAAAATTATTTTTGTATGAATATCAACAAAACGTGTTTGAAGAGTTGAAACATCGCCTCTTATTTGCCCCAGTGCTCACATTATCAGACTTGCAACAACCATTTGAGGTCCGGAAAAATGCCTCTGACTATGCTATTGGGGCATTTCTTACTCAATAGGGGCATCGAGTGGCATATCACGGTGAGACACTATCCGTGTAATATTCCCAAATGGGAAAAGCAAGAATATAGTGCATAATGCTGGAACAAGAGTGTAAGTCATCATTTAAAAGTAAGAGGCCAATATGGAGACCTTTAATATGTTATAACAACAGCAAAATATACATGAATAATGGCCCATAAGATGCATAAAAAGAAAGTATAAGCCTCCAATGGACAAAATCCTCAATATGAGGTGCTGCAACTATATAGAAAAGCTGGAAGACCCTTGCAACATTATTTTATTAGCTCTGCTATAGCAAATGATTATACATTAGATCTAGGGCTGATATGTGCCTCAAAAGATAGATCTATATTAGATCTGAGCAATATACAAGCTCCTTTGAAATAACCCCTTAAGGGTTTTCAGCAAAACACCATATACAAGTTGTAGTTCTGAGTTCTAAGACTGCAGATCTACTGCAAAATACAGATCTGGAAAGTGTGGCCGATCTGATATGATCAATACAATCGCCTTCTCCAATAGATCTTCTAAGTGAAAGGCAGATCCCCTTCACTAGAAAATTAGCTCTCTAAATGGTGTGCCAAACCACTCTGCAACTCCTCCTATAGAAATAACGCAGATCTGGAAGAAAAATGCGCTGTAGGGATGAATAACAAGTTGGCCTGATGCCAAGATCTTAAAATATGCTCAGTAGCCTTCAATAATGTCCTCCCAATGGAAAGGAAGCCTCCTCCACTAAAAATGAGCACTGAAATGGCCTAGATCTAGAGATCTAATCTCCACTAGCTGCAACCTGAAAAATAACCAAACCCTCAACAGGATCTGCTCTATAAATGAAATATGAAGCTTGGCATTAAGCCTGATAGTGGACAATGTATTACCAAACTCTTCTAAGAGGCCTCTCAAGGAAAGAGGTGGCATTCCCGATCAGGAACACCCTGTGCTAAACAACACTCTATCTCAGCTAAATAGCAAGAGAAAGATATATGTCTAAATAGACCATATATTCAGAAATATAATAAACCCAAACATAATGAATATGGCTGCCATCCTATTCCTTAAATAAGATATGAGCTTGCAAACCCTAAGCCCCATCCAACAAAAGAACTACATTAACACAAAGCATCTCCATCTAAAACTACGTTGTTCCTCGTTGATGACCACTCCTCCATGACAACGCTGTTGATTTGGTCAAGGTTGACCCAGTCAAAGTGATGCAAACCCTTTTCACACCAAGGGTGATTAATTAAGCTACCAAGATTTATATCTTTCACATTTGACATTGACTTATTCATTACTAAGGAGAATTATGGACCTCCTTTTCCCTCTTATTCTTTAAACAAAGCAATAAAACAAAATTGAATATTCCAACTAGCTCATGGCTAATTGGGAATATTACAGTCCTCCATTCCCAAATGTTGCTTGTCCTCAAGAAATTGACAAGGTGAGTGCTGCAACTCTTCTCCTCCTCCATCGGTGACACCAACATGTGATGAGATTCCCTTATAAGCTAAGTGTTCACCAATCCATCCCTACATAAATTTTGCCTCAAAATTTCTCATGAGATGCAAATAATCCATCCCATAAGGAGACAATAATTCAATTGAAACAAACATGGTTTCCCAATTTTCTCCCTAAAACATGTAGCATAATGAACATGGAGAATCACTCTCCCATAGGGCACATGCATTCCTCCCATCCTCCCTCCAAACATTCCCATAAAAAGTATAAGTACATCATCAATGTATGGGATCAAAATTAAGTATATACAAACACAAATTTGTGCATATGGAGGTGGGTCATAGTCCCACATGTGGAACCAATGCAGTAAATCTCCTGACTGCATCAGATCATCATGTGGTAAGTGGTTTCCCCACCACTTGCTGCCTAAGTCATCTCACCATGGCTGAAGGTGTGAGATATATTTGGTGCCTTTGGAATGCACCCACAATGATACAAAATCTCCCTTTGATCTCCAAGGGAGTGGCCATGTTCATAAATTTTTGTGGCCCAAAGTTGGCCATGAATTTTATATGGGATAGTGCTCCTCCTTGGGCTATGGCCTGCATAAACATGGTAAAGGAATGCATATCTTTATCAAATAGAACATTAGGTACATAAGCATGTTTTTCACCAATGTTTCTCCTCATACAGATGGAGTGATGTAAAGATATATCTCCTCTCATTCCAAAAGAGGAAAGAGGTGGCTGAATTAACTCTTTCATAGAGTCATGTCTCTCTTTCAACTCCACATGGTTCATGCATCTTTGAAAATGATGATATAGTTCCTCTTCAAAGCCCTTCCAAGTGTAACTTTCCATGATAGTGTTGTAGGCCTTCATGGAATAAGTATGGCTGAAAAGGAATTCTTCATAGGCCCTTTGTAGCAACTTCTCCTTGAGATTGGAGGCTCTAGATAAGGAGATCCTACCATGATAGTAGGTGAATCATTCTTGGACTAAATAGCCCTCTTCATGTATCTATTCATCAAGTATCATGCATGTGAAAAGTTCCTTGGAATAATCCACCAATAGTTGGGATTTCCAATATGGATCAATCTCCCATAGTGACAGCGTTGATGATCTATCACAAATAATGTTTTTCATATGGTTGTTCTTCTCCTTGACATCTCCCATGCCAAAGGTATATGATGGAAGGTTTCTATCCCCTCCTTGTTGCCCTTCTTGTATATGCACATGCTCAAGTAAATACTAAAGCTTTTGAAAGTTAGTCTCCCATGGGAGGCTATGATCTATCTAATACTTCCTTGGTTTAATCGAAGCATGCATGTGTGGCCACCATCTTCTATCATGTATGGAAGATTTATCTCTAAGTGAGATCATCGTCTGAGTCTCCATAGCCAAGGAATGGTTTCCTTGCCCCATGATGGTGTCATCCTTCAATCCTGCGGCATTTCTTCTCAGTGCAGTATGAGATGAGAGAGTGGGTAATGGTGATAGTGGAAGAATATCTCCCTCCTCCTTGAGCCTACCCAAGACTCTCAATGTTGTATCTTAGTCTTCTAATGCTCATATCCTTCCTAGATCTATGAATGGAGCATTAAGATGTGAAACATCTTTCACCAACTCTGGATCAGGTGGTCTCTCGAGTGGTTTACCACAAGAAAGTGATGTCTCATGGACCATTCTCATGTGCATGATAGATGGGATCATCATATCCCTTCTTCCACTACGCAAATCCAACTCTGTTTCTTGTGTGGAAGTTTTGTGATAATGGGGTACCACTCTTAATGATGCAAGAGTGCCTCTAATTGGAGCAATTTCTCCATCCTCACCTCCAGGTGGTGGTGGATCATCTCCTGCTATTCCAGCGCTGTGATACCTCCCTTGTTCTTCTTCTTCTTCCTCCTCATCATTTGAGAAGACCCCTATGTAGTGTGCCTACTGCACAAAGTTTGAAAAGGTTGGTGGTCACTCTTATTTTCCCTCCAAAGTGTTTTCTTTGCATCCATAATCAAAGGAGAATATCAAAAACATAAATTGGCTAAACCCTAATCTTCATGGAAATAAAAAATTTAACCTTTTAGGGCAAGGATTTACCAATTGGAAAGTAGTCATTGGTGTAAAGACACTCAATACAAGCTAAGCCTCTTTCTAAACTCTGAAAGAATTCCTAGAATTCTTCCATTTTGCCTCCATTTGTTAAAATCTGCCCTCACCATCACTCATTTTTCCTCCCTAGACCTAAAGGCTCTCACCAAGCTAAAAATCATTTTGTTCTAGGATATAATCAGCCACTATGTCTGGAGAGGAGTTAAATTCCAGTAGTGATGAAGGCCAAAGGCCTGTCAAGCCAAAACACAAGGGAGGAAGGACTAACAGGTTTGAGCCTTTAGATACCATTCAAATAACCTCTTCTCCCATGATCCTTGCATGTTTTCAAGATGTTGGATGCTTTCAGTTCTGTGAGAGGGTTAAACAGGTCCAAAACCACTCAGTTTTGACTAGGTTGTTCATTCTCAGCCTACAAAACCACCAGGTCAACCTAGCACGAGTAAAATTTGAACTATCATCCGAATCCATTTCTAAAGCCACAGTAATACCAGATATTGGTGAGAGATGGTTCAAGCAGAAGAAATTGGCCTTAAACTACTATGAGCCCTTCCTCAAACCTAGCTATCAACAGGGTTGCAAGACTGTTTTTCCCCTTCTCCAACCTGCTAGAGAGATATGCCCTACTGATGAGGCAGATCATCAAGTACCTCACTTGTGAGGGGAGGTACTCCAGGATTTGTTCATATCACATAAGGCTGCTAATGCACTTCACCAGGGTTAAATTGCTAAACCTACCATACTATCTCTACCGGAGCATTGAAAAAATGGCTTCAGTGGTCAAGAAAAGGAGTTATGCCCACCAAATGCAAAGCCTTTTTCACCACTCCTTGGTTAAGATGATTGTTTTGCAATAGCTAGAGCAACATGGAATCCCTTGGGAAGTTTTCATCTCACATGATATATTTGCAAATTCCAAAGCCTTCATTCAGCAAAATTTTCCTTCCACTTCACACTCACTTACCTCCACTCCTCCATCACCTCCACCTATGCCTTCTCCACAAGGAAACCTACCTCTTTCCTCTTCTCCTGATGCATCAAATGAAGATGGTGACAGTAGCAATGAGGAACAAGAAGATGATGGTGTAAGTGATGAAAACAATGGAGTAGATACAGAGTTTAATGAGGAAGAGCAAGAGGATGATGATGACAAGGAGGAGGGAGATGAACATGGCAGTCATAAAGACAAAAACAGTGAACACTTGGAGGAAGACATTGATGGTAGTGATACCAATGAATCACTCCCAAGTATAGAAAAAGGTGGTGTTGATGAGCATGATGAAGACCAAGAAGATAGTGAAGACAATGATGAGGGTGACAGTCAACAAGAAAGTGAACATGACAGTCAAGAGAAAAATGTGCATAAGCATGACAATGAGCCTAGTCATAGTGAAAACAATGACAATATGGATGAAGATGATGAACATGAAGAAACAGAGGAATATGATGAGGAAATATAATATCAAGAACAAGGAAATGATGAAGCTGAAATAGAGTTTGAAGAGGCAGGCAGTGACCAAGGAAATGATATTGATAGGACGATCAGTGAGAAAACAGACAACAAAAGTAATAGTCATGACAGTCATGATAGCATGACACAAATCAGCCTCCTAATGATAATGGAAGTGAAGATAGCCCAAAAGATGATGAAGAAAAGGACCTTTATGATGGATAGAACCAAAGTGAGGCAAGTACAAGCGCTGATGATCAATTTGAAGGCCAAATTGGCAGTATAGAAGGCAGTGAGGAGAATAAAGATGATAATGGTGCTGAAGGTCAGGACAACAGTGATCAAACAGAGCATGAGGTGATTGATGGAGACCACATTAAAGATAAAGAAGCTGATTACAACACCAAGGGTCACAACCAGGATAAGGACACTACCAAATCCATAATCACTCCTCTCACATGCACATACCATAGAGGGAAGAGAGATGTGTTTGCTGCCTCAAAAAGGCAAAGGGCCATCTCTTCTCCAACTATCAAACCATTGGACAAGGGCAAGGAAAAAATGGAAAGGGGTGAACAGCAGGAAAAGTTAAGGAGAAGTAAGAGAATCAATAAAACTACTCAAGAGCCTCAATTCATTGATCTAGATAGTGACAATGAGGACAAGGAGATGACCACCAAATTGCTACTCTTAACCAAAGATGCACAACTTAAAGAGTGGGAAAGAGATTTCGAGATGGCACAACGTGTCATTTAGTATTACAAGAATGAGCACAAGAACTTCACGAAGGTGAAAAGGGGCCTTGTTCCCCAGAAGAAAATGGCTAAGCACAATGCAAAGAAAAACAAGCTTGCTTGTGCCAAATTGAAGGAGGCCCTCATGAAGATAAAAACCCTAAAAGAGGAAAAAAGACATGATAGCCTTGGAGTTTTGGTTGAGGCTTATCAACAGGTGTCCAAGACCTCTTGAGGGACCTCTCCACAAATTTTGGGCCAAATTGAACAAAATTTTGTGTTTTTGAAATTTTGAGGCCTTTGTGCGCAACACCCTTGTCACTACGCACAAATGTGGTGCATACTTAGCTTGCAAACTTTAAATTTTTGGATTCCTCTCATCATCAACAGTCTGCTCACATAATTGCAGATCATTTGGAGTAGTTTTTACCCTCCAAAAGGTGAAAAAACACCATAATTTTGACCATTCTGCCTCATTTTCAGGTAAGGTGCTGCACACAAAGCAATGTTGGGAGAATGGGTTTTTGAGCAGGAAAATGGTACTCATTCAGGAAAAATAAAGCATTTTTGGAACGTAGACTCATCAGGCTTTCCAACGAGCCATCACGGAGGCAAATCCGACATCGGGAAGGGGTCCAAAACTTAGTCACAAAAGACCCTATTTTCTGCTGAAGTGGTGCTGCGCATAGAGACTGTCTAAGTGTGTTTTGGACCAAAAGTCAACAAACACACTTATTTATTGCAAATTGATATTTTTGAGTTTTTTGAGGCAAAACACTCTATAATTAGGTGCAAATAGTCATTTTGGAATTTATTTCTTAGGATATTATGTGCCTTGGGCCTTGCATGGTCTCTTGGCCATAAATGACATTTATGGTTGAATTTGACATTTTTCTACCATATTTAGGGTTTTAGTCCTCCTTTGCTCCATAAATAGAGCATGAGGCCCTCATGTATTTTGTTGGCTTTTGATGAACTTGGAGAGCAATACATGGTTTCTATGAGTTTGGAGAAGAAATTGGTTTTGTGAAGTTGATGAATGGCTTGTTTGGCTTGATGATGGAGAAGTTTGTTTGCAGGATTCCTTAGCTTGGTGAATGGTGATGTCTTCTTAACTTGTTTATGTTTTATTGTTCTCATTATGTTTCATCCTTCTTGGTTGCTATAAATAAGAAAAGTATAGGTTGAGACATGCTTTTTGAGGCACCTCAGTCCTCCTGTTTGTTATAGCTTTGATTTTTTCCTCTGTTTGGTCATCTTAAGGAATTCTTGATTTCTCCTTAGGTCCATCTTAACTTTTTTTGTTTCATATATGGATTAGTATGCTAGTTTACATGTATGATTCATGGTATGCCCTGCTTACTTGAAGCTGTCCAAACTCTATCTTGAAACCTCTCTTTGGAATATTGTTTGCTAGGTTAAGTCAAAGAGGTCTCGTTTGATCTTGTCCTTTGTCCATGCCTACCAACTTGTTTCAGAGTTCTTTATAGCCTAATTTATGATGTTTAGGAGTTCCCTCTTCATATATTAAGTTATTGTGCTATCTTATATGTTTTCCCAAATTCTGAAGGTGAATTTATTAAAGTTAGAAGCTCTTATGCTTTCTATGTTTCACTAGAATGTTTATTTTGGATATTTATCAGTTTAAGTATTGTTCATTGAGCTTAATGGTTTGCCCTACCTTATGAGTTGTAGCTTTTAACTATCTGTATTGAAGACCTCCTTGTTTTTTCCAAACTTGATGTTCACTCCACCTCACACATTACCTTAAGGATCCATTAACCTTGCTAGATTGGCCCTACAACACACTCTGATTCATCATTGAGACACTCATGACTTTCATTGACTTCATAGCCTAATGATTCAAAGACCTCCCACTACACCTATTCCACTTGACCATCTTACCCAACCAAAACAATCAACAAACCCTACATTGAACAACTAGCCTAAAATCAACTACCTAAAGCAAAAAGAACACATCCTTTGCACCCAATAGGAAGATATCTCTTTGAGTCCAGGAAGGCTAGGTCCTAGGACTCCAAAGACTGGTTCCATGTTACCCTGTCATTTGGTATACCAATCTGCCAAATCACAGGACCCTAACGGACCACATTAAAATATTGCGGGTGGGGCGCGGGGCTGTCAACCGCACCGTCCCATCCCATACCTCCACAATTTGTATTTATACACATGGTCAACTTAAATATGGGGGCGGGCCACCCAATGCGGGCCCGGCCCCCCAACCACCTCGTATTAAAATATTCGGCGGTTTTTAAAAATTAAATGTGCGGTTAACCAAATTCCAACTTTGAAAAGAGGGGGCAGGGTTTGACCACCTGACCCCCTTCCTCACATTGTGGATCATAACCATTCGAACAATGGGTTTCTTTGGAAAGTCTGCCAACATCGTGTTGTATAAACTTTGCAATTCATAAGTGTGCCTAGGCAGGTTAGGAGTGGGCATGGAGACTGAGACAACAAGACCATGAGAAGTGTGCAAGAGGGGGGCAGAACCATGATTTGAGCCATTTTCCAGAGGGATCAGATTTTCACTTTGTCAGATTCAGGCAAATTTTGTATGGATTCTTCACTACTCAATGCCACAAATCCAACGGTGTTGTTCATTTCTTCATCTGAGGTCTGCAAATTTCAGGCACTTTTAGCTATGGAGGTATAAGGGTGTTATTTATGATTATTATACTTGTACTTTCATCTTTGCCACTTAATGAAGAAAAGGGCCTCCCCACTATTTGAGTAGGGCCTAGAGACGTAGTCCCTCCTGGATGAACTCCGAAATCAATTCCATGTCTTCTTGAATGATGTTAAATGCTTTTGTCTTCTTATGTTTATGCCTTTAAATTTTCTTGTTTTAAGCTACAATTTTCACATGTAATTCTTTCGCGCATATCAAAAAAAGGATTTTGGATCAAGTGGTATCAGAGCATGTGTTTATAGATGTGAATTACATGCTAGTATGCTAACTAGAAACATGCTATGAATAGGCGAAAGGACACTACAATCTTTTGATCCCGAATCAGGACGTACACATCAAAGAAGGAACATGGATGACGAAGTTCGAAATGAGGAGGATCACAACTTCTGCAAGACCTTCTACACCATGGCAGACTAGGTTGAGAAATTTTTCTCTAGACTTGAGAAGTTAGAGAAAGTAGGGGAGAATGCTTTAGAAGGACGAGGGTCAGGGCATGGATATAATGGAGGAGATCCACCTCCTTCTCCTCCAGCAGGTGAAATTTCTTCCTCCTCTCCTCACCATCATCATAGGAAATATAGAAATGCATCTAATAAACCTTTCTTTAAGTTAGATGTCAAATTTTATTTACCCATGTATAATGGTGAAAGTAATGCAAAGAAAATTAACAACTGGATTAGGCAGCTTGAACTCTATTGCAGGATTTAGCAGATTGTGGAGGATGAGGCAAAGATACAATTGGCTTCTCTTCGATTGAATGGAACAACTCTCATCTGGTGGGAGAGAAAACTTCAAGGCAACAGTAATTTGGGTAACCTTCTTTCCTCATGGTCAAATTTTATTGCTGCACTTAAATATCAATTCTATCCCTTGGGTTATAAGAAAAAATCCTTAATGGAGTGGCATACCTAAGGCAAGGTAAAGGAAAAAACGTGCAAAGATTTACCAAGGAATTCAGAAAACAAGAACTAATTTTGGGCATTTGATTAGATTCTCCTGAAGTTGTAACTAAGTACATTAGGTCATTACATAGTTACATTAGACATTCATTGTTAATGTCTGAACCTAATACCATTGACTCAGATACTGTAAAGGCCATTCATCTTGAAAACAGGGGCAGAAATGATAAGGGTGATCATTTAAAGAAACCACCTTTCAAACCTTCAAATGGAAAATTCAAAGGGAAAGGAAAGGGAAAGGAAAAGAAGACGACATAAACGAAGAAGGATGAAGGAGAAAAGCATTATTGCACTCACTGCAAGAAGGAAGGTCACGACGACGATCATTGTTGGAAGTTTTACCTAGAAAAGAATCCAAAGAGATATGGAGGAAAGGGTAAGCAAAAGACGATAGAAACCGCGCATCAAGACCTTGGATCTGACTCTGGCGATGAGGTATTGATCACAATAGAAAGCACAAAAGGTACTGATTATCTTCATGTTAATTCTAAATCGCATGAAGGCACTAGTTCAACAGATGAGACCCTTCCTAATGAATGAAAGAGAATTGAGTTGTTTCATATTAGACTTGTCATAAATCATACAAAAGTAGAAACTCTATTTGATTTAGGCTCTCAAGAAAATTTAATCTCAGAATCCTTGGTTAAAAAGTTAGGCTTAGAAGTTAAGCCTCATCCGAAACCTTATTTGCTTGGATGGATACGTGAAAAATTAAAACTAAATGTAACAAAGCAATGTAAGGTTAAATTTGTAATTGCTTCTAAACTGGTGGATGAAGTAGAGCTGAATGTTATACCATTGAATATCTGTGGTATTGTGTTAGGGAGTCCCTATCTTTATGACAGGAAATAAGTTTTCTTTTGACATGAAATTAAATACCAAATCACAAAAGATGGGGTAGAGTATATTATAAGAGCTCATCAAACCAAGGTCAGTGCCAATCTTGTAAGTGCAGAACAGTTGAATAGATTGGTGAATTCCAGCAAGGGGTGTTTATTCATGGTTGTGAGGGAAAAAGATGCAGAAATATCTGATGCTTTCTGAGGATGTGATCCGGATCATAAACAATAATTATGTGATTTTATTTCTAACTATGATGAGTTGTTTCAGGAACCCAAAGGATTTCCTCTGAAGCGAGAGATCCAACATGAGATCCATTTATAGCATGATGCTCCATTTCCAAATATTGGTATGTACAGGATGTCATCTATCGAGATGGAGGAGATCAAAAAGCAGGTGTAGGAAATGTTGAACCAAGGGGTCATTCGGCCAAGTACTTCTCCTTGCGGCTCGCTGATTGTGTTAGTACCTAAGAAAGATGGCATATGGAGGACATGCGTGGATTATCAGGCGCTAAAGAAAATCACGGTGAAAAATTGATACCCTCTCCCTCGCTTTGATGATTTGTTAGATCAATTAAATAATGATATCTATTTCACCAAATTGGATTTGTGTAGTGGTTATCACCAGGTCAGAATCGCAGATCAGGACGTCTGGAAAATCGCCTTCAGGACCAAACAAGGGTTGTTCGAATGGATGGTGATGCCATTCGGACTGTGCAATGCTCCAACCACATTCATGAGGGTCATAAATGATATTTTTAGGCCTTTCATTGATGAATTTGTCCTTGTGTATTTAGATGATATTCTTGTCTTTAGTAGGACTTGGGATGAACATGTGTGACATGTAAAGAAAGTGTTTGATGTATTAAAGAGGGAAGAGTTGTATGTAAAATTGTCAAAGTGTGATTTCGTTAAAACCTCTTCGGTTTACCTTGGTCATATTGTTGGTAATGGTCAATTAAAAATAAACCCCTCCAAAGCTGATGTGATTGTAAAATGGCCTAAGCCTACCAATGTAACAGAGGTCTATAGTTTGCAAGGTGCAGTATAGTACTGGAGGAGACTCATTGCCAACTTCTCCGTCCTTGCATCACCCTTACACACACTGACAAGTATAAAACAAGCCTTTCAGTGGGGAGGAAAGAAGCAGAAGTCCTCCGAAGCACTAAAAGAGAAAATCAACACTGCACCAGTCCTAGCTTTACCCGATCTCCAGTAGCCTTTTGAGATGGAAACCGATGCCAATGGGTATGCCATGGGAGCTGACGATATGTTACCATTCGGAGAACTTCTCCCTGGCTGTCATCAATTACCCCACTTATGACAAAGAACTTTATGCCTTGGTCTAAACTGTGAAAAAGTGGAAACACTACCTGATCGACAAGGAAACCATCATCCATACAGATCATCAGCCCTTGCAATACCTTCAGTCATAGACCAAGCTACAACAGTCTCGTCATTTCAGGTGGATGGGGTTCCTACAACAGTTTCATCTGGTAATAAAGTATAATAAGGGCACAAGTAACAAAGTAGCAGATATGCTCTCTCGCCCTCCTATTGCTGCTTCTATTATTTTTCATAATTCTTCGTTGTCTTGTGAAAGTTATTCTGAAAAATAAGCTAACGATGATGACTTTAAGGCAATATATGTAAAACTAACTCATGGTTCACAAATGGAAAAATATCATTTGCAATGGAAGTTGTTGTATCACCTTGGAAAATTGTGCATACCCACAACAAAAAGGGTACATGTAATTCGAGAGGCGCATACCTCTCTTGTGTATGGTCACTTTGGTGTCGAAAAAACCTTATGTCATTTGCAAAGGTTTTACTTTTGGCCCAATATGAAAAAAATTGTAACCCATTTTGTAAAGGGATGTGTGATGTGTTTTGTTTCAAAGCCCTCTAATAGAAAACTCAGGCTCTACACACCACTCCCTATTTAGGGTTGTCCATGGGAAAGTGTGTCAATGGACTTTGTAGGTGGTTTGCCTATGTTTGGAAAGGGTCACGACTATTTGTATGTTGTCATAGACCGCTTTAGTAAAATGTGCATATTAATGCCTTGTAAAAAGTAGGTCACTGCTGCGCAGACTTATTATCTTTTCGTTCAGTATGTTTGGGTCCACTTTGGGTTGCCCACATCGATTGTGTTAGATCGAGACTCTCACTTCCTTGGAGAGTTTTGGACCAGCTAGTGGCGTATGATGGACACCAAGTTGAAGAGAAGTACGACATTCCATCCACAAACTGATGGATAGACATAGGTCTTCAACCGTACCGTGGTACACTTGTTGCAGGGATATTGCAAAAAACATCCCAAGTTGTGGGATGAGAATCTTCCATATGTGCAGCATGCCTACAACCGAGCAGTGCATTCCTCTATGCAGAATTCACCATTTGAGAAATGCTTTGGTTACTTACCAAAAGACCCTTTTGACATGATCTATAGAAGGGATGAAGATGCTAGTGGATGTGATGACAGGGGCAAAGCACAAAGGTTCATCTAGCGGATACAGACAATTCACCAAGCAGTGCAAGAGAAGTTGGAAAAGAGTTAGGCCTAATATAAGGCTTGACATGATAAGCATAGAGTTGACCATCAATTTCAAGTTGGTGATGAGGTGTGGTTCCATATCAACAAATATCGAATGAAGGGGGAATGCAAGAAATTTTGACCAATCCGGTATGGTCAATTTACCATATTGTAGAATATTAGGAATAATACTTTCCGACTCTATTTGCCTGTATGCATGCAGATATACTTAGTCATGAATGTCGTGAATCTGAAACTTTATGAACCACCATTGATTATGGACACTGAAGAGGTAGGATCAGTTCCTACAGTGGATGAATTTGCACCAGAGTATCTCTATGAATTTCTAGAGGACATCATTCTTGATCGAAGAACCAAGACTTTACGATGAGGAGATGTGGAATATCTTTGTGTTGGTTTCAAATGGCTGCACCCAAGTAAATCTAAATGGATTGAAAAGGAGAAGGTGAGGGAAAAATTCACTCACTTGCCTGTTGATTGATAAGGCTTTTGGGGTCCAAAAACTCTTCAATGGGGAGGAATTATCCATATGGATTGAACAGGTCCAAGTACAAGTGGATGAAGTACAAAGGCTAAAAAATCAAATTTTCTGGAATGTGGAAAACTTAATGTCAGGTTA
The DNA here is from genome assembly GCA_034641835.2 of Pinus albicaulis. NCBI lineage: Eukaryota > Viridiplantae > Streptophyta > Pinopsida > Pinales > Pinaceae > Pinus > Pinus albicaulis. Next base: position 188,398,981 of record CM076578.1, on the reverse strand, counting down.
AATATATCGTCTTTCTAATTCCAACGTTGCAAATGACATTAAATTCCGAGTCCATATGAAGGAGTTAAGAGCAGTGAAAGATTTGGTTTGACTTGGTGACTTGGCAGGGTTAAGGAGGCAACATTTTTGCAGAAACCCGGCCACCGGATTCCAGCTAGCTTCGACTGGATTGCGGGCGAATTTGTGGGATGGTTAAAAGCAATCCTTTAGTCAAATTGTAGAAAATCTAAAAACGACGGGTTGTTTTAAATAAAAAAATATTAAAAGAAAAGATAGGGTGGGCCATGACCCTTGCCCTATCGAACAGACTTACAACAAATAATATTAAAAAATAGGGGGGCCAATGGCCATGACCCCGCCACCCATCGAATATATATAGACCGCATTAAAATATTGCAGGTGGGGCACGAGCTGTCAACCCTGCCACCCCATCCCATACCTCCACACTCCGTATGTATACACATGCTTGACGGAAATATAGGGGCGGGCCACCCAATGTGGGCCCGATCCCCCAACCACCTCGTATTAAAATATTTAGCGGGTTTTTAAAATTAAATGTGCGGTTATTAAAAACCAAATTTCCGCTTTAAAAAGAGGGGGCAGGGTTTGACCACCCGACCCCCTCGCTCACATTGTGTAGTATAACCATTCAACCAAAGAGTTGCTTTGGAAAGTTCGCCAACACTGTGTTATATAAACTCTGCAATTCATAAGGGCACCCAGATAGGTCAGGAGCAGGCACGGAAACTGAGACAATGGAACCATGAGAAGTGTGCAGGAGGGGGCTAGAACCATGATCTGAGCCATTTTCCAGAGGAGTCAGATTTTCACTTCGTCAGATTCAGGAAAATTTTATATGGATTTTGTACTACTCGACGCCACAATTCCAACAATCTTGTCCATTTATTCATCTGAAGTTTTCAATTTTCAGGCACTTTCATCTATGGAGGTATAAGGGTGTTATTTCTCATTGTTATACTTGTACTTTCATTTTTGCCACTTAATGAAGAAAAGGGCCTCCCCACTATTTGACTAGGGCCTAGAGACGTAGTCTCTCCTGGACGAACTCCGACATCAATTCTGTGTCTTCTTGCATGATGTTAAATGTTTTTCTCTTCTTATGTTTATGCCTTTAAATTTTCTTGTTTTAAGCTAAAATTTTCACATGTAATTCTTTCACACATCTAAAACAAAATATTTTGGATCACTTAGACCCCCACCATTGTTTCTTTCAGTTTTTTCAGTTTCCTTAATTGTAGCAAAATTTGCTATTTATGGTAATTTTTCAGGCCCTGAACTTTCGGAGCCGTTTTGAGGCCCTAAACGACATTTTTTGGGCATGAAAGGTATGAAAAATATTAGTCTTCCAGACTCAATATTTGCTAATAGCAGTTGTAGTCCTCGGACAGACATTTCTAACGATGTATCATGTGCGTCAAATGAAGATAATATGCCAAAGTTTCGACGCCGGGAATTGATGTACCAATTTACCTCGATGGGGCCCATAGTCTGGCATTTCATCTCCTAGGGTTAGTTTTCTAGATGTTTAGGGTCTTTCATTGTTTCTCAATAATAAATAAGCCTTCGAGTCTCTTTGTAACATAGTTTAGAGGTAGGTAGCTGCCACATATCTTCTTTGAGATAAGCTATCAACGCCCTAGCTAGTTTATTTTCATTCTGTCTGTAAGCATATTTCAGTTATGAGATATTAATGAGATGAAGTCTTATTTCTACTACATCTCTACTTTTAAGTGTATTTTTGTATTTTATTGCATTCCTACATAAGTTCGGATCAATGGTATCGGAGGGATCTACTCTTTTTATATCCTTCTTTGCATATCCCTAATGAGGTCGAGGTATAAGGAGTTAGGGCTCGATTTGGTTGAACCTTTGCAAGATAATCCTCACAAACCCTGAAAAATACCCATGGGGGACAAAAATAAAGATGAGGGAGTAGGTGATCCTATCAAAATATTGCTGGAGGAGGCCCTTAAGAAACAAAGGAACGCAATGATGGATAGCTTTGCCCAGATTCTTCAACGACTGCCCACCGACGACACATCTGCATCCACAACCTCTCTAGAGGCGCAACTCCTTTTAAGGCACAAGTAAAATTTGACATTCCCATATTTGAGAGCCAAATATATGCAGACATCATAGATAGATGGTTGAATCTATTAGAAGGGTATTTATCAGTTCATGACTTTTCAAACCGGGAAAATATTACTTTTGCACTCCTCAAAGCCACCCCCCATGTCAAGGAATGGTGGGAAACCTACTGTGAGCAAAAGGATTAGAGGGAACCCTCTCTATTTTTGGTTGCACCGACTTGGAATTCTTTCCGAGATGCCATCAAGGAACAATATTATCTCGTGGGGAGCTATGAGGACAAATACATACAATGGACTATGTTGCGACAATAAAGGGATCAAGATGTGCATGAGCAAACGAATTTTTTTCATACCCTACACACAAATTTCAGTATAAAATATTCGGAGAAAAATTTGGTGCTAAAGCACCACAGTTGGCTGCACAAATACATTCAGGAGGAAATGGAGTTCCTCGACATCTCCTCGCTTGGTGCATCATACTGGTATGCTTCCAAGATTGAGCAGAACTTCAAACAAAAGAAGCGAGGCTTTGGATCTGCGAATTAGAAGCAAGGGAAAGGTGCCCCCAAATCATAAAACAAAGGACAAATCCAAGTCGGGGTGGTTGAGGATAACTCGCCAAAGTCGCAAGAAAAGAACAATACCGCAAAGCCAAATAAGGACATGGGAAGGTGGTGTCAGTTCCATAAGATCTCCACTCACAACACAAGTGAGTGTCGGACCAAGCAGTCACTGATGGCCGAGTTGAAGGCTTCTAAATCGGATGCATGCTTCAAATCTAAATTAGAACTTGACAAGGGGAGTGACAAAGGGAAGCAAATTATCGATGCAGAGCCCAACACCACTGTTGCCATCACGAAGATCTAGAAGGATGAACCATAAGATTAAGAGGAGGAGGAGTGCCTCTTCCATTACTAGATGTGGGTAAAGGGTTCCCTACTGGACCTCATTGCCAAAAGTGGGAGCCAAAATAACCTCATTTCATTAGAGGTTGTGAAGTTGCTGGGCTTTCCGACCAAAACACACCCACAAACGTACACCATCAGGTGGCTTCACCAAGGACATGATCTCCGTGTCAGCCATCAATGTCGCCTTCCCTACAACATCAAGCCCTTCACGGATGAGGTATTATGTGACATTGCCCCCATTGATGTCTATGATGTATTTAGGCCAACCATACTTGTGGATGCAACATGATGTATACGAGTCCTGACCTCACGTTGTTACTTTTACTTTGGGAAATAAGTTGTATATGATACTGGAGGTTGCACTGCGTTCCACCTTCTCTTTGGTTACTGAAAAACAATGCAGTAATCTCATTTCCAAAACTAGGAAATTTGTTTTCCTGATGATGCGCCCTCAGGTCAAGAAAAAGACTGTGGCCACAACCTCTAGACATGGCTCCTCCACATGACAACAAAAACTAGACAAGGTTGTAGAGGAGTACATGGACATCTTCACCTCACCCGCAGGGGTGCCATAGATCTAACCCAGGTGTGCCACTGCCCAATGGACCAATATGTCAATGCTCTGTTATGGAGAATGGTGAAATCAAGAGGCAGATTTAAGAGCTACTACAGAAAGGTCACATCCGGTCAAGTTCATCAGCCTATGGGAGCCTGATCATGTTGGTGCAAAATAAGGATGTGACTTGGAGACTCTGTATTGACTATCGGGCACTGAATAAGATCATTGTCTAGAATAGGTACCCATTCCTATGGACTGATGACTTTCTGGACCAAATCAAGGGGGAAAAATGTTTTAGCAACATCGACTTCAAGTCTGGTTATCATTAAGTATCAATCGAACCTCCGATGTGTGGAAGACTGCCTTCAAAGAAAAGCAGGGATTGTTCGAATGGTTGGTCATGCCTTTCAGGTTGACGAATGCTCCTGCAACCTTCATGAGTCTCATGGCTGACATATTGCGACCATTCACCAACTAATTTATAGTAGTATACCTAGATTACATCCTGATCTTCAGCCAGACTTGGGAACTACACTTCCACCACATCCGAGATGTCCTCCAAACACTGCGGAAACACAAGTTGTGTGCCAATTTGGAGAAGTACACTTTTGGCATGACCCAGGTTCAATATCTGGGATACATTATTGATGAGCAGGGGGTGCATGTCAATCCAACCAAGATCCAATTCATTAGGGATTGGCCAACCCCAACAACTCTAACAGAGCTCCTCAGCTTTCTGGGTCTTGATAATTTCTACTACAAATTCATGTTGGGATTCTCTCATATCACTTGGCCCTTGAGTCAAGTTACCAAGCGAGAGGTGAAAGCAAAATTATTTTGGTCTAAATCTCAACAGAAGGCGTTCGAATATTTTAAACATTACCTCTGCTCTGCCCCAGTGATCACATTACTAGACTTGCAAAATCTATTTGAGATCAAGACAGATACCTCTGACTATTTTATTGGGGTAGTTCTTACTAAACAAGGGCATCCAATGGCATATCATAGTGAAAAACTGTCTGGAATAGTCCATAAATATCCCACCTATGACAAAGAGATGTATTCCATTATTCAGGCTTGCCGACAATGGAACCATTACATTTGGGGAAGGCCCAACTATCATTGACACAGACAACCGACCCTTGCAGTTCATACAGACACAAGGGAAGTTGTAGAACGATCACCATAAGAAGTGGTCCACATATGTGCAATAGTTTCATTTGATCATCAAGTATAAGATGGGAAACACCAATAATGTTGCAGACTACCTCAGCTGACCGCCTATCGTGGCGCTAACCACTGTGCTCAAATCTTGTGGGCACAAGACTTATAATTGGCTGCTTATCTACAAGAGCGATCCAATATTCAACCACACATACAAGACGCTCTTCGAGGGTAACCGAGTTCCAAAATTTCACCTCCAAGATGCACTGCTATGTCATCTGGGACACCTTTATGTTCCTTCAACCAAGCGTGCCAAGGTTATTGGAGAAGTGCACTACAATAGGGTCACTGGGAATTTTAGGGTTGAGAAAATAGTGGCAGTACTACAGAAGTATTTCTATTGGCCAAACCTTCGACAGGATGTCGGGAAGTACATCAGATCCTGCACTGCCTTCGCCATTGCCAAACTGACCATAGAGAAGAAAGGCCTCTATACTCTACTTCCTACCCCTAGTCGACCTTGGGAATCCATATCCATGGATTACATGTCGGGCCTTCATTATACTAAGCATGGAAACAACTGTGTTTTTGTGGTCGTCGACAGATTCTCGAAGATGGCCATTATGGAGGCCTCCAAAAAGAATATCACAATAGAAGCGACTACTAAACTCTTCTTTGAACAAGTGTGGGTACACTTTTGGATCCCATAGTCTATCATCTCAAATCGAGACAACAGGTTCCTTAGTAAATTTTGGTCCAACCTCTAGTCAATGCTAGACACCAAGCTCACCAAGTCCACAACTTTCCATCCCCAAACTGATGGCTAGACATAGGCCGTCAACATGATGATTGTACACATTCTGCACATGTAAAACTCAAAGCATCCACACACATGGGATGAGAGCCTCCCCTATGTACATCATAGCTATAACCAGGCCTTCTACATCTCAACCGATCATAACCCCTTTCAGGTGGGCTTCGGATTCCAACCACTATGTCCCATTAATGTAGCCATGCCATTTGCAGCTACTTAGGCTGATTCGACTCCTGTCCAGTCTGAAGTTGACAAGGAAAAAAAATTCATTGAGCACATTCAACACATCTGCCAACAGGTTCATGACATATTGGACAGAGCCAATGCTAAGTACAAGTAGCAGCATGATCATCATCGGGTGCCACATAACTTCCAAGTGGGCAAAAAAGTGTGGCTACATTTGTAGAAGGAGCACCTCGCTGGACCCCATTGTAAGCTTTACCTGCTCCGCTATGGGCCATACACCATCACCAAGGCTGTAGGGGAAAATTCCTTTGAGCTCAGTATTCCACCATTCCTTGGCCTGCACCCAGTGTTCAACGTGGATCACCTTTGGCCCTACTTTCCACCGCTACTAGACACATATGATATGGAAAAAAAAATCACACCAATAGAGTTATACCCAGAATGCATGGAACAAACCACAACTGGTCAGATTATGGACACACTGATCAAGAAAACCCACCAGCAGAGGATCCAACTATATCATTTTTTAAAAGCAGGCCAACTCCTTCAGCAGGGCAAGTGGCTCACAAGGGACCAAGTTCAATAGACGTTTCCTCATATCATGGAGGAACTCATCACAATGGGGACCATTTATTCCTAAGGGGGGAGGAATGATCCAAGTGGATATTGATGGCCACCTGTATATTCCACTAGGACCCCCACCATTGTTTCTTTCAGTTTTTTCAGTTTCCTTAATTGTAGCACAATTTACTATTTTTGGTAGCTTTTCGGGCCCTGAACTTTTGGAGATGTTTTTAGGCCCTAAACGAAGTTTTTTGGGCATGAAAGGATTGGAAAAATGAATCTTATAGAATCAATACTCATTGTCAACAATTTTAGTCCTCAGGTATATCTTTCTAACGATGTATCATGTGCGTCAAATGGAGATAATATGCGAAAGTTACGACCCTGGGAGATTGATGTACCAATTTACCTCGACGGGGCCCATAGTCTAGGTTTTCCGTTGTTTCTTAATAATAAATAGGCCTTCGAGCCTATTTGTAACACAGTTTAGAGGCAAGTATCCACCACATCCCTTCTAAGAGATACCAACGCCCTAGCCAATTGATTCCCATTTTCTCTGTAAGCATATTTTAGTTATGAGTTATTAATGAAATGAAGTCTTATTTTTTTATGCATCTCTGTGTTTATATGTATTTCTGTATTTTATTGCATTCCCGCATGAGTCTGGATCACCTTTACATTACATAAATGAACAATTGTTAGGTGATACAAATGAAAAAATCTCCTTTCTATATATAGGAGTCCAATGGGTCATAATATTATCCTAGCCTACATAACAATAACAATGTAAGGACATAATAATAATAATAGTGAGCTTCTATGGGGCATAATAATAACAATATGTGTACTACATGGGCATAAAAATAACAATAATGGGGCTATACTAACAATAACAACAAGGGGATATGCTAGTATTATAGGTACCTAACATGCCCCTCTCCTTCAAACAAGTGTTGTCCTCAACGATTGATTATTTATGTATGCTTATGAATAAAATTCTCATCTTTCCATGTGGAATCTGCAGTGGGTAACTTCTTCCACTTGCTGAGATACTCTGAAATTGATCGATTTTGTAGTTTTCGAGTTCTTGTTTCTGTGATTTCTTCAGGTTCCAATATGATTTTTCCTTCCTCGTCAAGTTCTAGAAATATTGTTGAACTGGGATATTTTCACCTATAACCTTCTTAAGCATGAAACATGGAAAATTGGGTGCACTTGGGAAGATGTAGGAAACTCCAATTTGTATTCCATAGCACCAATATTTTGCAGCACCTTGCAAGGACCATAATACTATAGTGATTATTTATTATAATTCTTAGCTTGCTTAAGGGACATTGGTTTATATGGTTGTAGTCATAAAAATACCTAGTCACCTACATAAAAAATTATTTCACTGTGATGTTGATCTTCATGTGGTTTCATTTGATTCTGCACCAAAGTTAGGTTATCCTTTAAGAGTTGAAGAACTTGTTGTTGATGCTCGATGTGATATTCCAATGCTTGAACCTTAGAAGTTTCTCTTAAATATGATATGACAGACGACAAATGGTATCCATAAAGTGTCATAAATGGAGTCATTTTTGCTACAGTGTGGAAGTGTTATACCACAATTCATCCAGAGGTAAACAATTGACACATTGTGTTTTTTTATTAGATATAAAGCAACGAAGATATCCTTACAAACATTTGTTAACTATCTTAGTTTTCCCATCGGATTGAGGATGATAAAATGAGCTATGAGCTAGTTGAGTACCTAAACAAGAAAATGATTTCGTCCAAAAATTTCCAATGAAAATGGGATCTCTATCACTTACAATAATATTTGTGTTTCCATGTAGCTTTTGAATTGTTTCCATAAATGTAGTAGCAACAATACTCACTTTAAATGGATGAGATAATGCACAAAAGTGTGCATACTTGGTAAGTCTATCAACTACCACCATGATGACACTCTTTCCTTCAGACTTAGGTAAACCTATGATAAAATCCATTGAAACCTCCTCCCAACGTTGACTTGAAAAGGATAAATGTTGTAGCAGACCCTGGATCTTAATTGTCTCAACTTTATTTTGCTAGAAGACCAAAAATTCCGCCACAAACTTTTAAATATCAGATTTAAGGCCATCCCAAAAAAATATTTCTTCATCCTGTGGTAAGTTTTTAAAAATCCCGAGTGTCCTCCTACAGGAGAGGTGTGAAATTCCAAATAATATTTTGTTTTAGTTGGGAATTATTACAAATATATAAAAGATCTTTGTACCATAATGAATAATTTTTCCAACTAAATGTATCACATGTACTAGGATCTTGCTGTAAATTTTGAAAGAGTGTCCATACTTTTTTTCCATTCTTCCATTCCTCCCTTTCTTCGGTTATCTAATCTGGTTAGATAATAGAAATTGAACAAAGCAATGCTTCCACATCCTCATCATTTCTTGAGAGTGCATCTACAACAACATTTAGCTTCCCTTTTTTGTATATGATTTCAAAGTCATAACCCAACATCTTTGTGACCCATTTTTGCTACTCTTCTGAAGATAGTCTTTGTTCCAAAAAGAATTTAAGACTTTCATGGTCAATTTTTACCATGAAGTGTCCTCCCATTAGGTAAGGTTTCCATTTCTTTAGTGCATGTAGTATTGCCAACATTTCCTTCTCATAAATATATTTCTGTAAATAATTTCCTTTGATTAGACGACTTTCAAAAGCAATGGGTCTTCCTTCTTGCATTAAAACAACACCAATTCCATTTCCCGAGGCATCACATTCTATAATAAAGGTTTTTGTGAAGTTTGGCATAGCTAAGACTAGTGCTTGGCACATTTCCTCTTTAAGATTTTCAAAGGCTTTAGTTGCTTCAAGATTTCATGAAAATGCATCTTTATTCAATAATGTTGTTAGAGGTGCTGCTATTCTCCCATAATTCTTAACAAACTTGCGATAATACCCTATTAACCCAATAAATCCTCACAAATTCTTTATGGTTGTGGGGAATTTTCATTCCTTAATTCCTTTAATTTTGTTAGGGTCTACCTTAACATGCTCCTGAGATACAATATGACCCAGATATTCCACCTCTTGTACTCCAAAGAAACATTTGGATCTTTTTGCATATAATTGTTTCTCCTCCAATAGTTTGAGCACCCCGTCAACATGTTGAACATGATCCTTCCAAGACCTATTGTAGATTAGTATATCATCAAAAATTACTAACACAAATTTTCTAAGGAAGGGTTTGAAAATGATATATCATCAAAAATTACTAACACAAATTTTCTAAGGAAGGGTTTGAAAATGAAATTCATCAACCCTTGAAATGTAGAAGGTGCATTGGTAAGGCAAAAAGGCATGGCCAAAAATTCATAATTACCCTCATGATTTTGAAATTTTGTTTTTGGAATGTCTTCAGTATTCATTCTAATTTGATGATATCCTGAATGGAGATCCAACTTGGTGAAATAATTTTATCCATGTTATTCATCCAATAATTGATCAGCCATAGGAATGGGAAATATATCTTTAATAGTGATCTTATTGACCTTCGTATAATCCATAACATGTGCCATGATCCATCCTTCTTATGAACCAATACTATTAGAGCAAAGAAAGAACTTTGACTAGGTTGAATTATACCAACTTCTAGAATTTATGCAATAATACATTCAATTTATCTCTTTTGGACATAAGGATATATGTAAGGCTTGATGTTTGGAGGAACACTTCCTGGAATCAAATGAATAGCATGATCATGATCATGAATAGATGGAAGTCCTTTGGGAGTTTCAAACACCTTGGAATGATTGTCCACGACTTTTTGGAGATATGGAGAAATTTGATGTTGGAACTTCTAGTGATCATAATTGTGCAATTACACCTTGTTGCTCTTTCTTCAGAAGCTTTTTTCATGAAATTATAGATTATTATATTTCCCAGCTTCCCTGTGATACCCCGTAATTCAACTTTGTTTCCTTCTGGAAAAAAATTCAAGAAAAGTTCTTGAAAATTAAAATCTACCGTCCCCAAAGATTATAACCATTGTAGTCCTAGTACAACAACACCATCTATTAGAATGGAAAGAATTTGACTATTCAATACATAATCTGCCATTGTTAGCTTGATATTATGGCACTTTCCATAGAAATTTATAGTTCCTCCATTTTCCACCATCACTTGATACTCTAGCGCTAGGTATAGGAAGCAATTACATTCCTTGGCTACCTTACAATTAATAAAATTATTGGTACTACCCGAATCAATTAGCACTATTACATTTTTCTTCTTGATATGTCCTTCTATCTTGAGAGTTTTAGGAGTGGTAATTCCTCCCAATGCATTACAGGATATGGTCGGATTCATTTATTCTTGCTCTAGGGTTGGTTCCTGGGGTATATCCTCTTCGTTTGAAGCTTCTTGTCCCTTTTCTTCCTCCTCTTCACAATCTATTTAAAATAATTTATTCTTTGCACACTTATGACCTTTAGTGTATTTTCTATCACAAATATAGAAAATCCCTTTCGCTATTTTTTATTCCAATCGTTGTGGTGTCAACCTTGTAGGTTGTGGAAGTCTAGGAGTAGCAACTCTTCCATATTTATAGTTGTGAGTCGTATGCTTCCTTGTCGCCGTAACTTTGCTTTCAATTTCTCTTACCAACCTGAATGCCTTCTTCAATGTATCAGGTTCCCAAAGGTGAACCTCATGTGGGATGTTATCATTTAGAGTCCCTATGAAGACATCAATCCTATGTTACTCTGGAATATTATTTACCATTATATTCAATTTTTGGAAATCCTCAATGTGCTCCATCATTGAACCCTTTTGTTTGAGATTCATCAATTGGCTAAAGAAGGCGCTGATATTTGTATCCTCATAATGTGCTATCATTTCCTCCATAAAAATTTACCAAGTGACTAGTGGTTTATGAGAACAAAGCCATCGATGCCATAAAAACTATTTTTGTTTTAAATATAAAGTTGCAATGTGTACCTTTTGTATTTTTTGCATATTATGGAGCTAAAAGTATTTCTTCATTTGCAGTATCCAAGTTATCAGAATCTTGCCATCAAACTTCCTCATATATATCTTTAGAATATGGTGGGTCTTAAATCCAACATTAGAGTCTATGAAATCATGATTAAAATTTCTTTTTTTCTCATCGTGAGTTTCCTATACTACCTATTCGCCATTACGAATATTTTATTGTAGCAACTTTGCCAAACCTTCCTTCAAACCTTCCATGCCTTTCTTCAAACCTTCCATGTTTCCTTCTATACTATTGATCTTATCTTCCATTCCATCCATCATAGCTTCGATGCCATCCATATTAGCTTGCATGAGATCCATATTGGATTCCACACCATCCATCTTAGCTTCCATGCCATCCATTTTAACTTCCATGCCATTCTTCAAACCATCCATTTTAACTTCCACACCTTTCTTCAAACCATCCATCTTAGCTTCTATTTCATTTTTTGTTGCACTTATTCCTCTTCATGAGTCATAATAGAGCCTTATGAGTGCTTAATGAGTGTTGAATTATTTTTAGGCGGAATTTTAGAACCCAATACTGATATCTATGCTTCAATATGCCCTTGGAATCACTTCAAACTGATTTTTCAAACAAGACTTATGCAATTTTTAAAAAGAATACACACCTTTTTCTTGATTTTGAGGAGTTTGATATTGAAACTGATGTATCTTTGTAAATTTGGATCCCCAAGATTTATATTCGATCCTTTAGTATCCCTCTAAATATTCTTTCCAATGCCACAAGTATGACCTAATTTGGATTCTTCAAGGCAAAGTTATTCCCAATCTCCCACAATGACTTAACTATGGACTGGTTCAGTAGAGAAAACTTGTACGACATGCCGTGTGTCTATGTTTCTTCCTTTGGCTCTGAAATAAATACAAAGGAAACTACAGTTCATGTATTTTTTTTTTACTTTTTACATAATTCTAATCCGATGCTTAGAGAGAGAGTTATGACTATTTTCCCAAGGTCACATCTTTAAGATGAAATTAAGGATCCTGCAAAAACCCTAACTTCCACAGATCATATCTCTGAAAATATTGCGAACCAAGATTTGAAATTTTTCTATGAAGTTCCTCCAGATTTCGGCACAAATGAGTTTTGTTTTTAGCTTCTGAAACTTCGTAGAAAAAACATTATAGCTAAAATTCCACGATGACCTCTTTGAAGCAGTGAAACCCTAGAATCCAAAGCTCTGATACCAAATGTTATGAAACCAACTCACAAAATAGAAGGAAAGAGGGATAAAAAACTTAGAAATCAACCACTTCGAGGGGGAAACCTCCTTTACACTACATAAATGAACAATTCTTAGATGAAAAAAATGAAAAAACCTCCTTTCTATATATAGGAGTCTAATGGGTCATAATACAATCCTAGCCGACATAACAATAATAATGTAAGGGAACAACTATAACAATAGTGGGCTTCTATGGGGCACAATAATAAAACTATGGGGACTACATGGGAACACAAATAAAAATAAGGGGGCTATACTGACAATAAAAATAAGGGGATACACTATTGTTATAGGGACCTAACATTTTCTTTGTCTGGTTTTCTACCAGAGCCTTAATCAAAGACTTCAGATTTCTTCGGGAGGAAAGATATCCATGTACTTATCGAGAAGTCATCTATAAATGAAACATAGTAGACAAGTCCAAATTGGTGAGCCTTGGTATTGCACTAAGAATGTTGTATCTCCCAGAGGCTGCCTTACTTTACTTTATCAACCCAAGGTTCATAAAAACTTAGAGGTAACAACGATATATACACAATAGATGCAATCTACTCTTGTCATCCTCTTCTGAGCTCTATGAAAGGGTGCTATTTCTAGGGGTTCTAGATGAAGTCTGTTGCACTTTTGAATTTAGACCTAGGGCTACAAATGATTCAAAGGAATTAATCTATCAACAAGCAAAGAACTATTATATAGCAAGAAAGTACAACTAACTAATCTACAATGAAAGACATATAAACATTAAGCTATGATAAGAAATGGAAGCAAACTAGGCATCTTGGATGAAATAAATTTCTAAATTGAAATTGCATAAAGGAAACTAACCTAATCACACTTTTCTAGGCCGAATGGCTAAACACACTCTATCTACTCTATGTTCTTTCTATCATGCTTTTAATCATGCTGTTAATCATGACCTAACTATGCTTGCAAATGCATTTTATTGTAGCTAGGAGGAGAAAGCACTAAGATGGCTTATGAAGGTCTTGAACTCATGGGTGCAAGGCTGAAGGTGTCTGAGTGGTTTTGGAATCTCTGGATGAGGTGGATGGTAGTTTATGGGATTAAGGAGGGGCCTACTGGTGCTGCTGCAAGTGTTGTTTCATGTTTCCTGTAGTGCTACACAAAACAATATGAGGGAATTTTGAGGCCAAAAATGGGTGAGAAAAGTATAGAGAAGGTGGAGTGAAAGTGTGTTTGGATGAGTGGAAGGTGGCCAACCCCTTGGACAAGCTCATAACCTCTTGAGAAGCCTGTCTCGCACCTCTAGGTTTTTCTCACAGTATGAAGATGAAAAATATGAAAAGAGTGCTGATGGCGATTTTGAGGAAAATAACGCTGATGAAGGGTGACAAATGAAGTTGAAGGTGTTGGTGAAGTCTTCATTTTCTGTGCTACTTGAACCTGCAAGAAAACTGCCTGTTCGTGCAAAAAATATTGACAAATTCATGATGAAGGAAATGGAAAATATGAGTTGAATTTGTAAAGAAAATCTACTTTAGACTACGAATATAGATCTAACACAACATTCTAAATATATTCATGGCACTACAACAACCTAACTATTCATTCCAAGAAATCATAAACTAAAAAGCAATTTTGGCCTGTGGAGAAGGTCTACCATCCTCAAGCTCCAATGAAAGAGATGAGAGAGGGAGGCTTGACACACAACTTTATGAGTTTATAAACTATTCTACCAACATGTAAGAAATCTTAATCTACATCAAGAGACAAATGGAAGTAAACTAAAATAGTGAATTGAATAAGTAAGAAAACTAGCTAAACACCCATAAAAAAACTAGCTACAATGACATAAAAGTAAAGAATAAATAAAAAATAGAGAGTAAGGCCAATGGATTGGGCCCTAACCCACTAGCCTAGCCCTCTAAAACTAGATCAGTGAAGCACAATCCGAATACTCATTTTATTGCAGAAATTAGTCTCATTACATCAACATGAAAGTATCAAAAACCTATTACAAGAGCTAAGAGTCTATTAGATTCCTTCAAAGTTTGAATCCTAATGATATCTTGATCAACCCTATTTAACCTATAGAGTAGCTACCAACAACTCCCTAAAAATTAGGTGATGTGTCCACTTTTACTACAAGTGAAGTGTAGCTTTGGTGCACTCAATCTCGAGTTTGCTTGGTTGCCTTTGATTTCGAGATGTTGGATGGAATCTCGAGGATCCCTTGGTTTCCTTAAAGATTTAAGGAGGTGGAAAATACCCCTAGAATCTTTCCTTGCTGTCTACTCCGAGCTTTAATGACAAAATATTCATAAAAAATGCAATATCTTCATGATTTTCCTGCATTTTTCTCATGTTAGGCATTCGAAGTATGGAAAGCCTTAATCACCATCTTCACTAGCAACATAAGACCATAATAAATGTGAGAAAAAAAGACTTAATAATGAAAAAAGGTGACAATTAACCCCTCCAAATGTACCTAATGATGGAGCTCATCACAAAAACATCATTGTCCACAAGCTCTAATATCTTGTTCACCCTCTTAGCACCAGAAGGGAAACTCACCCAATTCTGCTTCCCATATACACAATGTTAACATAAATCGAAATCCAGAGAGAAATTAGACATACCTTCTACCATACCATTACCATGTAGTATTCAAAGGCCCTTATCTCCAATATTTACAAGTATTTTATGCCATAACATTGTATTTTCTCTAAATACCACTAGGCTTTCTGCTCCACTCTTAGGAACCACAGAACTATTGCACCCATTAATAACAATGCTACCCCAAATCTTGTACAGAGTTCCAATCCAAACTCCTTGCATCAATACCAATGCTCTTCGGACCATTTTGTAGGTATCTTTCTCGAACACTGTTTTTACACCTGCATCATCCATCTTTCTTACAAAAATAATATTTCTGGCCAATGTAGGAATATGCATAACTCTTGGAAGTGTTCTAATCCTTCCACCTTGTAACTTCAACTTAATTTTCCCACATTTGATGATTATGGCCTTCCCCCTAAGAATAAATCACCACCATCATACTTCTCATACTCGCAGAACCAATCCCTATTGGGAGTGAAGTGAAAGGATGCACCTGAGTCAATCAACCATGCCTCATGATCTAAATGTCTATTTAAAGATGAAGCCAAGTACAGATCACCACCTACTGAAGGAGCATAATAAGATCTATTTCCTTTCTCATGAGCTTTAGTTCTATACTCCTTTTTGAAGTGCCCTTCCTTTCCTCATTTCCAACACACCTTTACATGCTTTCCTGGAGATTTAGATTTCCCTCTAGAATTAGATCTCCCATTTGAGAAATTATTTTTGTTTCTGTTTTGGTACCATCCTTGTACAGAAAAGGCATCTCCATTCTATCCCTCCATATTTTTCCATCTCATTTCCTCCGACCACAAGGATAAGACAATTTCAACAAACTTCAAGGTAGTTGTATTGCTACCTATTGCAACAACCAGAATATCCCACAAATTTGGTAGAGAACAAAAAAAATGATGCACTTATATTCATTTAATATTTTAATAAAAAAAAATAACAAGTGACTTACCATAATATTGAAGGCATTCAAATGCCCTATCACCGAGTCTCCATCCTTCATCCTCAGGTTATACAAATTTTTTTGTAGGAACAATTTGTTCACTAGAGACTTAGATTGGTACAAAGTCCCTAGCTTTTCCCACAAAGACTTTGCCATAGCTTCCCCAATACATTCAACAATACAAAATCTAAGACACACAACCTTATTGTGATCTTTGATTTCCAATTCAACTTTTCCCAGTCTTCATCTGACATTGTCATTGGTTTATTACACAGATCTATCGCGATCCACTGATATTTATCCACCAAAAGATCCTCCATCTTGAGCTTCCATAACTCAAAACTCTAACCATTAAATTTATCGATCTCTATCTTTCCACTACTCACCATCTTCTTTCACCACAAGAATCAATCCCATAGATCTCCCACTGAACAGGGTCTACCACACGCCCGAGTAAAAAACCCTCGGTAACTAAGGTGTCCCCTTGAAGCCGAAATAAATATGAGACCAAATGAAGGTTTTAAAACTGTAAAAAAAATTATCTACAAATGAACTCTTCAATTGAAAATAAACAATAGCAAGAGCATTAAACGTAAAGAAGACATTCAGAGAGATTTTCCCCTAGATCCCAAAACTGGGACTACCAGCTTGATTTTTTCATTATTTTCCTTTCAATGTTACAAAACATGTATATACATGTCGAAGAATTCATAAACCCCAATCCATTAACCCTATATTATAACATATCCATAGTTCCCTTGACCATATCTACAAAATACCATGGTAAAAAATCCATCATGCCCAAAACCATGTGTTAAACCCATGCAAAAAACCATAGGTAGGTATGCCCACCTAATATAGGGTCTGATTTTTTTTTCCCA
The DNA here is from genome assembly GCA_034641835.2 of Pinus albicaulis. NCBI lineage: Eukaryota > Viridiplantae > Streptophyta > Pinopsida > Pinales > Pinaceae > Pinus > Pinus albicaulis. The sequence continues at coordinate 188,381,987 of CM076578.1, read as the reverse complement.
GAGCACTACCCCAGAAACCATGCAGGGGGGATACCACTGCACCCCTTCTGTGACCTCCTTGCTACGTCCAACGCAAGTGAAGGGGATTCTAATTGCCCCCTTATTACCCCCCGCTTCACGCATGCAACTATTCATGGAAATAATATATAACACATCCAACACTAGGATGAGTAGGGTCAATGGATTGATTGGAAGTTTGAGGTTGTTTCTGACATCTTGAGACTATTTCTATACATTCTAAAAAATAATATGAATGGGTGTGCTCTGCTAAGGAAATCAATAATGAATAAATGGGCCTTGAAGAATTCCTCCTATTCAGTCAAAGAAAATTACAATTTTCTTCTCTTACAATCATAGGTTTCGTTGAAATCCTATATCTAGAGTAAACTATGGAAACCCAGTGCAATTCCAAAGGTCAAATTATTCTATTGAATGTTACCGCACAAGAAAATTTGAAGGGCTGAAAATCTTAGAAAATGTGGAATAATTGGACCTCAATCTGTCTTCTCCACGAGAAGTCAAAGGAATCTATTTGAAATATTTTCCTCTCCTGTCCATTCTCTCTTATAGTTTGGTCCAAAAACCTGGGTACTATTTTTTGAAGAACACGTTTCCCATAAAAAATTCAATCCTCTTTCTCATATTGCATAAGTAATACTCAAGATCCCTTCAGATCCAATCCCCCCTCAAAGCAATCTAGGCTTCTCTCCGCAAATATTTTTTCTGGAATATATGGCTATCTAGGAATAGCATTATCTTTAAATCAAACTCAATTCCTATTAGGTATGCTTCTCTTAAATACGTCTCCTTCTGCTTTGAGTATAACCCCCCTTATCTAGACTCCTCCATAGACCCTTTAGAGTGCTAATGTATTTCTCCCTATATCTCTCCCCGACCCATATTGATGCCTTTGGGTCAGCCCAAGCCTCACCAAAAATGGCTAGTTTGTCTTACTCCCAATATTTTTGCTGATTGGAAACAAAATTATCAAACTAGTTGTTATATTATAGCGGCTAGTCAAATCTTCTCTTCTTCTATTTAAATATGATGCCATGATATGATCTCTCATCTTGTCCTGAAGATGAACCACACTGTTTGGTCCGAAACACGTGGATAAAATATTTTGATACGTGATTATCATTGAAATATCTCTCTATATAAATTACAGATCACAGAAGACAAATTTCAAAATCTGGAAACAAAATTCTCAATACTAGATTCTCCAATTGGATGGTGCCTCAAAGCTTAAAAAATGGGTGGTAGGAGGGGGAGGGATTCTTCTAAATCCTGAAGGAATAATTGTGGAAAAATAATCTTGGGGTCTTGGCAGGAAATCGAACAATCAGACAAAGATGTATAGACTCTATATGGGATTAACAATATCCCAACAATGAGGTGTAAATTACATTCTCATCTTGGGATACTCCTTCATTATTATTCAACACTTAATAACTAATAATTCTCCTAAAGATAATATGTTAAGTTTGATGCTTCAATGCATCAAGGGTATCCTTTTTTTTTTCAAAATCTCCCCCTCATTTCATGTCCTTAGAAGTATCAATAATGAATTAGGTCTATTAGGAGATCAGACTTTCCTATTGATTGTAGGAAAAACTGAAATCAACGGTATTGTTGGCTATGCTACAATCCCATAATCAAGATTATGAATAATACTTATAACCCTTAATTTCATTTTCCTTCTTATCCTAAGGTAGTGCTTTTTTATGAATCTTCCCTTTCACCCATGCTCCTTGCCCATCTCGTTCACCCTCCCTTCTTCCCTCGTTCCATGTACCATTGCAAGTCGAACCTTAGTGGAGGAATATCTCTCCATGATCATGAATGAGGCAATATGTCGGATCTATGTGGCTTATCAATGGTTTTGTTTGCATGAAAACGTGCCAAATTTAATGGTTCGAACGCAGATCAAGGATTAATTTGGGAGAGATTAAATTAATTACCTTCAAAGTATCTTAACCAACATACCTCATTTATTTGTTTTGGCAAGGATTAAATTGATACTTCATTTAGAGCTCATTGCGAAAGGTGTATTCTCAGGAAGTTGGGTTATGATTACTCTGTATCGGGATCGTGGTACACATGAGGCAAAATTGCAGACTAGCATGGGGTTTTTTGATTATGGATTGAATAAATTGGGAATGGGTAGAAATTTATTCTTCATTCCTTCCAAACCGGAAGAGTCTGGAATTAGTCACCCTCTGGATATTTGGCATTGGAAAGTCCCGTCAGTAAGAGTGGCGTTTTATAGGTGGCGTAAGTGGGAGCTTAGGGATGAGCTTTGGGAAACTATTTGTGTTCTCTCTCGAGGATAGATTTGCTAAGGGGTAAAGGACCAATGTAGTTGGGAAGTGTGGTGTCTCCCTCTCTCTGGCTCAGAGGTAAACATCTCTATTCTCTTATTATTTTCCGTTAGGTGAATTCATGACAAATTTTCTTATATCGGGGTCTTAAAGTACAATTTAGTAAAATACTCTGTCTTTCCTTTTTGGTTATCCTCTTTCTATTAAAGCATGTTCCTTCCACTTTGGTAGTCAACCTCTGTGGCCGAAGCCAAATGAACATTGGACAAAAACTTAGGTGTGCAGTATATTTTTATTCACTCCTCTTTTGGATTCAGTTTCAGAGGGACGTCAACATGGATATGAGATGACCAGATTCAGACTTCGGATCCTCATCCATCTGTGAGAATTGTAGGAAAGAACATACATAAATAAATTCAGATATATACAACCTCCATGCTATGCTCTACCATTATATAGCCTTGGATTGCAACACATTGGATATAATTGAATCTCAATGCCATCGAATTTCTCACTTGAAGGACGAGGTCGAGGCTCTTCAAAGCATCATCATGGACCTTCAATTGAAAAATTCTAAACCTGCTATCCCAATGGAGGACCCTCACAAGGATATAGATCCCAACTTCTGACTAAGTTGTTATGTCATGACAGGTTTCAAATGTTTACTTTTGTTTTTTCAAAATTTTCGTATCTATAGCACTAGGATAATAAGGGTACTATTGAAGTATGTGAGTTTTTAGGTAATCTGGGCAAGGGTATATAATTTTCATTTGTCACTCTAGATATCCATGGACAAATTTGCAAGGTAATTCTCCCGGTTATTTTCCACGACCGAGCGCAGATTTAATACAAAGGGTACTCATTCCCGTTGCAAAAAAATTGTTGGAATTTGAAGCCTTAAATAAAAGATGGGTGATGTTGCATCACCACTTTTCAGAATCGAAATGAAAATCATGAATTGATGCAACCTCCAAAAAACTGAGAACTCTGTAATTTTATAATTAAGTTGCTAACATTGGTTTGTCTATTGATTCTATTTTTATCATAGAATTCATTAAAATCATTTGAGGTAAATATATTTGATTGTTAGATCACTTTCATTTTCAACTAAGGATTTAAGTTATTTGAAAGTGTCTTTAGATCTTGTTTTGTGTTTAAAAAAAAATGAAACCCAAACCATGCTAGTATAATCATTAATAAACAACATAAAGTATCTTTCACCTTGCATGGTTGGTGTTCTTGTTGCTCCACATGGATCTATGTGAAAAAGCTTTGATGGTATAGATGTCAAGCACTCCTTTGATTTGAAGCTCAATCTTATATGTTTCCCATGTTGGCAGCATTCACAAATAGTGCTTGCTAGTTTCGAGAATTTGGGCATATCTCTCATTTCTTATATTCTACTAATTTATATCAAACTATCAAAAATCAAGTGCCTTATCCTTTTATACCATAAATAACACTCATTTTTCTTTCCATTTTAGCATTTTTATCCTTGAATTTCATCACAAATATATACATTTTCTGGAGTCATATCTCTCTTCCACTAATATTGTTGAATTAGTCTTCCTTATTTTATAATCTTTAGCATGAAAAGTGAGATCATAACCTTGATTGCACAAGTAGCTGGAACTTAAAAGAGTCCTTCAACATAAAAAACATTTTATGATTTTGTCGTACCATTTTCAAGGCTTATGGTACCTCTTCTAGTGATTCTTGTAGATCCATTGTCTCCAAAAGGAACATTTCCTACTTTTTCTTCTTTTAAAGTAATAAATTTATTTTGATCTCCAGTCATGTGGTTAAAACACCTTCTATCAACATGCCATTAGATTTGATTTTTTCAAGCATACATTAATAGTCCACATTTTTTTAGTGGTAGTTCTTCCCATTTTCTCTTCCAAGACCCTTCTATTGATTTAGTAGGATAGTCTCATGCCATATGTCCAATATTGTTGCATCTATAAAACTCTATACTATACTTTGATAATGAAGAAAATGAATTATGATTTTTGTTAATGAATCCATAGGTTTATTTGATTCTATTGTCTACAAGATTATTTCTAGAGGTTTGGTGAGAAATTTTGTCATAATAATTATAAGCTCTACACTCTCTTACTTGATGTCCAAATTTTTTGCATAAGAAACAATGACCAAGAAAAATAGTTTGATACCTAGCTATGTATTATTGCCTTAATGTAATATTTCTTCTAAAGTTGATCTAATTTGGAGAAGATTGTTGGCCCTTGTATTTTATTGTATTTCTACCTTCATTTTGAATGTACTTGTTGAGAGAATCAACATAACTATTTGTTTAGCATTATTTCCAAACTCCTCCTGAGTTTTATCCTTGCTCTTGCTGAGATTAGAGCTTTCAGGCCTTTCATCAACTTCCTTACCTAGTGACTTCGTGTTTGCATTTTCTTTGTATAAATTCTCACCCATATAACCAAGAGGAGTATTTTCATATGGTAATATTTGACTGCTGAGAATAACATCTAGGGTTTGAGATATTTTCATGTTTTTGTTGAGCTTATCTACCTCTTTCCTTAATGAGAAATTTTTTTCTTCAAGCTTCCATTTCTTTTAGCTGAATTTTCAACACTTCTTCCATTATTTTTTCTTCCTCTTTTTCAATCTTGATGAATATTATTTTCTTAGATAGTCTTTTGTTATTCTTTTTGAGGTTATCAATCTCTTCTAATGCATTGATAAGTTCTACTTCAAGATCCATTATGCCTTCAACACTTTATTATTCTACTTTTTTTTCTCCTCTAATTTGAATTCTTCATTTGTGGCTAAAAATAGGATCTC